>ONZH01010689.1:600000-938172 GCA_900303285.1 Rhinella marina
GGTGGTTGAAATGGTCTTCTCACAATGCTCCTACAAAATTTCATTTTCAGCTGGATACCAGCTAAAGTATTTAGTATGGCTAAATTCTGGTTCTGGGAGCTCCATAGTGGGAGCTTTTAGCTTTAAGGACTTCCCTAGAGTCTGAAATACCACTGGCCAATTTTGGCACCAAATTATCTCTCCAGAAAGTCATCTACTTGGTCACTTTGTAGATGCTCTTCTTTAATGGGTGATGGACACTTAACATATCTCTAGCTTTTCACATTTGTTGCATAGTGCAGAAGAAATTAAAATCCAGTTATTCGAATGCTCTTTGAACAAGGGATGCTGGTGTTCTCATCAGCCCGTAGTGGTGGAGACCCCAACACAATTACCCTATTTGCACTCCCCATATTCCATTCTTGAAGAAGGTGAGAAGGTAGGACCAGCTGCAAATTTGCTTTTCCCAATGCAATGGAATTGAGATCAACCCATGCTCCTCTTCCAACCCTCCACCCTATATATTCAATTTAATGAGACATACCAGGATAGTCTATGCATAAAACCAAGGAAAGTTTCACTTGAGGAGATGAAGTGGTTGAAGTGTCCTCATTGACTAACAACAAGACTGTGAAATGTGGTCCTGACAAATATGCAATAAACCCCCCTTCCCTGTTAATAGAGAGGTTAAAGTGCTATGTCTTTCATCCACTCTTTGTTCTGTTATCAATTTATGAGATGATTCACAAGAAATGTAGTCAGTCCTCAGCTACTTGTAACATTGGACTATACATAAAATGACTTCATCTCTCAGGAACAATTGTGCTCTTTATTCTCTGTATATTTGCTCATTCCAGTGAAGTGAAGGCAACCGTGTAAGAAATAACAATATAGTTGCACGTTTTGCATTAATCTGGTCCACTACAAGGGCTCAGCAGGATGTTATGTCTGATCAAGGAAGTTGGGTTGACATGGTGGGTCTGCTTACGAGTAGAAAAACATTGGGGTTTAAGGCACGCTGGAACTTGCCTTGCATTTAATTTGAGGCCCTCTCAATTTTCTCTCCTTGCCATTTGGATTACACATTGGACAGAAACAAATTAGTTCATTTGATTGCATTCTTTTTTTTTCTTAGCTTTTTTTTCCATTTGTAGAATTGATAGACTGGTCACCATACTTAGCAGCTTTGTCACTGCCTGGGCATGTCTGTAAGAGGAAATATTCTGAACTTTGATAATAGGCAAATATTGATTCTGAATAGACTGTGGACTCAAAACTTAAAACATGTCAAAAGAAAAAAAAAGATGATAATTAATAATAATAATGTGAGATACTATAGAATTTTGGATCATTTAGAGCAGGGATCTCAAACTTGTGGTCCTCCAGCTGTTGCAAAACTACAACTCCCAGCATGCCCCAATAGCTGTAGGCTCTCCTGGAATGATGAAAGTTGTAGTTTTACAACAGCTGTAGGGCCACGAGTTTGAGATCTCTGATTTAGAGTTTGTCAGTACCCATTAAAGGGTTTTTCCAGCTTTACCAACTTGGATCCTGTCCCGTACAGTAAATATACCTATATGACTCTTGCATTGAGTCCTGGGACCATATCACATGGCCGCTATATGTCCACAACACCCTATGTGGTTCTACTGAACCAAACTGAGATCATCGTAGACCTCAACTAGCTGCTTGATAAAGTCATATTGGCATCGGTTGAACTTGCTGACAAAAGTCATACCTTGCGATTGGTAAATCTGAGTCAAATAGGTCCCCTGGGAATGCCTCCAAATTGTGTGGGACGTCTCATTTATGGGTGGTGTTTACAATCCTCTACCTGTACCCATTTTTGGCCCAGTATTGCCTGAATTTGACTCTAAAAAATTGGGAACTAAAATGAGAGCCTACCATCATTTTCTAAGAAGGTAATTCAAAGGAGACAACCGATATGTCTTCACTTTATTGCTGCTAAAATCGGCTGTCACAACAAGAAAAATTTCCAAATCTCTGGAAGAGAAAGAATCGGAATTACCAAGTGTTGGCCACTGCTCTAGTCTGACATCAGACTTGCTGCTATATGGACAATTTTAAGTACTTTTCAATGTGGCATAGAGTATATATGCATAATTATTATGTGTGCTGTTGAGGGATCAGATTTAGCGTAAGGCCCTCGGAGGCCCGATACTACACCTCTGGGTGATATGATAAATGAATATAAATATAACCCTATTCTCCAGTGGCCTCCTTAAATTAACAAAATAAACATCAGCACCGTGACATTAATTTCAGACACGTCTGTTGGTAAGTGTCCTATACAAACATCTAATGGTATGCATATTAAAAACTCTGGAGGGATCCCGCTGACATTTCCTTAACCTCTTACATTTTAATGTTTTTACATCTTTCTAAGTCGCCCTCCCCCCAACCACCGAAAAAGCTTCTTCTTAGAAAGAGTGGTTCTCGTTTCGACACAGCCACGGTATTGTTAACAGCGGTTTTCTGTCGGCCGTACAGTTCTGTCACTTTCCCCTTCTCTTTTACACCCGCCTGAGTGTTTATAGTTATTGGAAAGTCTCTAGTTAGTTTCGCTGGCAGAGTTTTTCAGGCTAATAAGGGCTTGTATTTCAATGGTGACAGCTGGTACGAGACTTTCATGGGGAGCGATTGTACAGGGAAGTGTAAGTTTTGATAACATTCGAGGCAAATACTCTCAAATCAAGAGCCATCTTGAAAGATGGTTTGAGTACAAACAATTCACATGTGTGCTGCTATTTCGTGTCCTGAAGGATCCTATCAAAACAAGATGATGGCAGACAGCTAAATAATTAGGAAATAGATATCAAGTATTCGGAGCCTCTCCGAGTTTTTAGGAACTTTTCTTCTGGTTTTACGTTGCGCCTCGGTCATCAGTCTGCCTGGGCTCTGCTTTCTCTGCTTCTTTCCTGTTTTTTTAACACGGAAGGTTTCAGAGAAGGGGCGTTCTTCATGGCCTCAGTTTATCATATTAAAAAAACAAATCAAATAAATTCAGGATTGTAATTGATTGCAGTCATAAATATGTACAGGACAAAACATACAAATGTACTAAGTACTGCAGACTAGCTAGAGCATTTACATTCAGATGATTTGAAAAGACTTCAGTTTCAATCACAGTCTATAGTCCTAGCATTTTGTGTGACAACAATATATCAAAGAATATGTGTCACTGTTCATTGGGGGGGGGGGGGGTTGGGTCAGCCCTACGGTCAATGTTCAAAATTATTTTCATTACATTTTTTATCTTTATTTTTTAGAAATATGCCTGATATTGGTCTCTGTAATATATCTGTGTGATCCTGTGTGTGTACATTTTGTGTTATTTGCAAGTTTTATTATAATATGCTTGATCGTGATTATGAAAATTCTCATGTATACTTATCAGAGGCATTAAAGAAGTTAGCTATAATGTACTGAATTACGAATTGTTTATTGGATTTTTTTAAGATAAATATTGAGTCCTTTATTCAAGCATCAGAGATGGAGAGAGATTACATTCACAGTGTGTTTTATAAATGTACTTTATCAATAACATATATGGAGTTTCTCTGGCATATCCCATTCATCTCTATGAGAAAAAATATTCCAACATTGTTGGAAAAAAAAAGAATTAGAAAAATAGGGAGTCATTTATTATCCTGAATTACGCCTATTTTAGGCATATTTCAGGCGCAGATTGCAGCGCAATCTGTGACTTTTTCCTGCTCACGCCAGGTCTAAAAAAAGTGGTTTTGACCTGTGCTTGGAAGGGGACGGGCCAGCAGATCAGTTTCATTCATCATTTTCTACACCTCTTTTAAGCCTCATTCACACGTCCGTGTCCGTGCTGAAATCCGTGAGCAGGTGATCAGTGATGCATCGGTGAAGCTGTCCGTGAAGGATCCGTGTTGAGTCCGTGTGCCCATTTTTTGCTGTCCGTGTGTCATCCGTGTTTCACTGACACTGAACAGCTGAAAATTAATTTTCAAAGAATCTCTTCTTAATGATCCGTGAAACACGGATGCAACACGGATGGCATCCGTGGTTTTCAGGGACCTATAGACTATAATGGTTGTGATGGATCCGTGCACATGGACAAAATAGAGCATGCATCCGTGCCCACGGACCGTGCTAAAACACTGATGTCTGAATACACACATTAAAATGAATTAAAATGTAGAACACGTACAGCACATGTCCGTGAAACACTGACGTGTAAATGAGGCTTTAGGGGTGGAAATGGTCTAAATGTAAGACAGCTAGGAAGATGGCTTACATTTAGAACTGGTGCTGGATGCGCCAAAATTATGTAGAGGCCAGCACCTGTTCATAACTCTGGCGGCTCAACCGCCAGATATAGGGCTTATTAAGACTGGCATTTAAAAAGCAAGTCTTAATAAATTACCCCATAGTGTTTTCTCTCCCTAAAGTCAGTTTCATATAGCCATAAAATAGAAAACATTACAGCTAGAAGTCCCAGAGTCCCCTCTAGAACTCCACACCTAAAATCCATTGGTGATGCCAAATCAATCATATTGGGAAGTGTCTGTTAAATCTGTAATCTGGGTGCTAAAATATAATAGCCTACTGATGAAAGCAAGACAGAAAAACATCCTTCATGTACTGGTAAATGTTTTTCAAGTTAATTCTTTTCTGCTCTTAAATAAATTTAAATTTAGATTTTCATTTTTTTTTTTATTTTTTTTTACATTTTTTTTACATATGTATGCAAAAAAAAAACCTTAAAATCTAGGTACAAATAAAGCCTGTTTATTAATGGTTGTCCCCAGAATGTTTACGTCCCTGACTGTCTAGACTATGATAACATTTTATAAGCCTTAAACGTTGCATTTTGATGAATTAATCAGCATTAGCTGGAATTCCACTTACATGACACACGGAGAAGGAATTTTCATGGTATAGTGAGCTTTAATGGGGGCGACCAGGCTGTTGGGTGCATCATACTAGGAAGCCTTCTCTTACATTCATGTCTCTCAGCTTCAGAATACTGTATGCTGGTGTAAATTATTGTAATAACCTTTAGCTAGGTTTTAGTTTCATTATGTTATCATATAAAAAAATACAGTAACACTGAAGAAAAGAAGGATTAAAGAGGACCTGTCCACTCTCCTGACTTGTGAGATTTCGTAAATACTTGATTTCCCCCATAAAATAACAAATTTGGATAATCTTTGAATATATCCATTCTTTATTATTATTTCTAGAAATGTAAGGATAAATTGACAGTTAGGTGCTACCTCTTGGGTGGTGTCCCTGCAGTCTGACACTGTCTAATCAGTGCTGCCAGAGTCCTGCCAGAGTCAGAGTAGAGACACAATTCTTTGACAAGGTAAGGCTACTTTCACACTAGTGTTAATATTTTCCGGTATTGAGATCCGTCATAGGGTCTCAATACCGGAAAAAAGTCTTCTGTTTTGTCTACATTCATTGTCAATGGGGAGAAAACGTAACTGCTTCAAAATGCATTCCGTTCTCATACCGAAGAGCAAACCACAGCATGTTGCAGTTTGCTTTCCATTATGGGATGCAGAGCAAAACGGATCCGTCATGAACCACAGTGCAAATCAATGGGGACGGACCAGTTTTCTCTGACACAATAGAAAACGGATCCATCCCCCATTTACTTTGAATGGAGTTCATGACGGATCCGTTCATAATGGATGCAGATGGTTGTATTATCAGTAACGGAAGCATTTTTGCTGAGCCCTGCCAGATCCAGAAAAAAACACTAGTGTGAAAGTAGCCGAAGTGGTAACACTCAGTTTTCAATGTATTCCTACTGTACATATTCTGGAGGAAGGTTTCCCTAATATCTTGAAGGAATTCTCGACATTTGGAGACCTCAGTAATTTCAAGGTCAATCTCCACAAGTCCGAGATACTCAACATCTCCCTGCCAGCAGACACTGTATCTCACCTGATGTCCTCCTTCCCATTTCAATGGGCTGAGAACCATATTACTTATTTGGGCACTGCTATTCCCTTGAGACTGGCTGATCTATACTCTGCCAATTCCCCCCCCCCCTTCCTTATTGCAAATATTAAAAGGGACCTTCAGAGCTGGAAGTCTCTACCCATGTCATGGTTTGGGCGGATTCATACATTAAAGATGAATATCCTGCCAAGGATCCTATATCTTTTTAGGACCCTACCTGTCCCGTTGCCTATGAAGTTCTTCAAGTCACTCTGCTCTTTATTTTTAGATTTTGTTTGGGTTGGCTCATCTCCCAGATTAGGCATACGGTTTTTGACGCGTTCCAAGCTGAGGGGTGGCGTGGGCCTTCCTGACCTGCAACTATATCATAAATCTGCAATTCTTTCATATATTCTGGATTGATTTTACTGTGGGTCATCTAAAAGATGGACTCAGATGGAAAGTTGGGAACTGGGTCGACCCACATGGGATCTTTTATGGCTTATGAAAGATAATAGGCCCTCCTCCTTACCCCTCCTTACAAGAGGGATTTTGCAGGTTTGGGATAGGTGCATGACGCCCCTGGGCATTACCACTCGCTTAGGACCCAATGACTCCCATATTTGATAATCCAGCATTTCCTATTGGAATGGGAAAGAGATCCCTGCTTGGTTTACGTAGAGAGGATAACCATTATATGCTTCACCTTTTCCAGAAATCATCTATTTGCCCCCTCAGTTCATTCCCTGAGGGAAACAGCAGTGGGGCGTGGCTTCTTTATTCCAGCCTTAAGCGTTCCCTAAATTCTCTAGGCCCTCCCTCGACTTTTACTGGAGATCTCACCCCCTTTGAATTTATATATCTCCAATCTTCCCATCAGGTGACTCTGGTCTACGGGCTGCTCCAGGGAAATGGGGGTACTCCTTCTTCTCTGCCATATGTTGCGGCATGGGAGAGGGAATTGGGACGATCTTTCTCCTATGAGCAATGGGAAAAGGCTTTCTTCCTATCGCAAAAGTCGTCCATCAGTTGTGCACTCCAGGAAAAGAATTTTAAGATTATATCAAGATGGTATAGAACCCCAGCGATCCTACACTCTTTCTATCCCTCTTGCTCAGACTTATGTTGGAGAGGTGGTAGTGAGAGAGGTCACATGTCTCATATATGGTGGTTTTGTAGCGGAGTGACTCCCTTCTGGAAAGCACTGAATGACTTATATAACCAGGTGAGCAGATGCAACTCCACATGGTCTGTTGAGGAAGCTGTATTGTCCATTCTTCCAAGTTCCATTTCTACTCTCAAAAAGGGTCTTCTTAGATTCTTTCTTCAAGCTGCTCGCCTGGTTATACCCAGATATTGGAAGTCTTCCGTTACTCCCTCAATAAGGGATTGGCTTGACACACTAGAAACAATCTGTAGGATGGAGGAACTTTGTGCAGAAGATGAGGGCACAGATGTCCGATACCTTAAGACATGGTCACCCTGGCTCTTGTTCAAGGCTACACCGGATTTTCATACTTGGCTGGTCCAAGCGGAATCCCAAACTTAACCCTAATGCTATATCTTCGCAGATAATTTCCTAGGTGCATATGGCGGGATGTCATCCCTCCCTACCCTTCATCATCCCTTTGTGTTGTCTTCCCCTTATACATGGAAATACTTTTTATATGTCAGTTGTTTATTGTATGTTACTGGGCAGAGACTTTGTTTCACTGGATATGTACACTGCATTGTAACATTACGTGATTTTGATTTATTGTATCACGCTTGGATATGTGTACTGCAGTTTTTTTTCTGTTTCCTATGCCATTTCTCAATAAAATATTTGAACTACATATTCTGGAGGAATAACAGAGGAATTGCTTAAATAAGAGTTCTAAGGAATAATGTTCTTTAAGTAAAAAAGTTGAATGGAACTAAAACAAATTATCTTCAGTTCTGACATAAATTATCACTTTCTGGATTTAGAAGGTAAACAAGTTAAAAGTAGACTATTTCCTGTGAAATCCTTCATATTCGTGACAAATCTGTGGTGCTAAATTGAGTGACAAAGCGACACCTTGATAAGGCATGGAGTGGGTTCTCATCACTTGGAGGGACTTCAGCCTCAAATTTTCATATGCTGTTTTTTTTACACCTTGAAATATTCAGTCCGATGTACTCCTGCAATTCAATTTTTTTAATGAAAAATTGATGACCACTGCATTATAGTTCCTCAAATATCAAAGTTTAGACTAGTTCTGTTATAGAAAAGGTATGAAATGTTTTCTAATTTCACATGGAATATGGTGTAAATGCAGTTCCCACACGCCACTGCTAAAGATGAGATTTGCCCTGCTGACCCCCATAACCCAGACTGATAAATGTTATGTATTTCAGTTGCAGTTTTTCAATGTTCCATTATTATTATTATTTTTCATTATTAAAGTGCCATTCATTCCATGGCACTGTACATATGATAAGGGGTGCACATACATGATACAGACAATTGCACTAAGCATGAACAAGACAAGTTACATGGTACAGATTGAGAGAGAACCCTGCCCGCGAGGGCTTACAATCTACAAATTAACTTCTGGCTGGCACATTGAGAGTTAACACCCATTGCTTTGTCATCTCTAGTCAGGGGCAGGCCCTTCCTCTGGTGTGGCCTTTTTCTTGAGAGAGTCTGAGGTTACACCCTGAGCAGTAAGCATCTCAGCAGGAACCTGAGTCCTGAGTGGAGACACAGCCAAGTAGTTGGGGCTGGAGGGTCTCCAGACCAGCATCTGCAATGAGTAATATTATAGGTTTAGCAGTTGTATTGGTCGGTGACTGACAGTAAAATGTAACACATGTATACTGTGCGTTACCATGAGGCTTAAATGTCCTGAATACAACCCCTGGCAAAAATTATGGAATCACCAGTCTCTGAGGATGTTCCTTCAGTTGTTTAATTTTGTTGAAAAAAAAACAGATCACAGACATGACAAAAAACTGAAGGCATTTCAAATGGCAACATTCTGGCTTTAAGAAATACTAAAAGAAATCAAGAAAAATAATTGTGGTAGCCAGTAACAGTTACATTTTTAGAACAAGCACAGGGAATAAATTGTGGAATCACTCAATTCTGAGGAAAAAATTATGGAATCACCCTGCAAATTTTCATTACAAACAACACCTGCATCAGATGAAATCTGCCCGTTAGTATCCAGGTAAAAAGGAGTGATCACACCTTGGAGAGCTGCTGCAACAAGTGGACTGACATGAATCATGGCTCCAACACTAGAGATGTCAATTGAAAAAAAGGAGAGGATTATCAAACTCCTTAAAGAGGGTAAATCATCACGCAGTGTTGCACAAGATGTTGGTTGTTCACAGTCAGCTGTGTCTAAAACCTGGACCAAGTACAAACAACATGGGAAGGTGGTTAAAGGAAAGCATACCGGTAGACCAAGGAAGACATCAAAGCATCAAGACAGAAAACCTAAAGCAATATGCCTTGAAAACAGAAAATGTACAACAAAACAAATGAGGAACAAATGGTAGGAAACTGGAGTCAACGTCTGTGACCGAACTGTAAGAAACCGGCTAAAGGAAATGGGATTTACATACAGAAAAGCTAAAAGAAAGCCATCACTAACACCTAAACAGAAAAAAATAAGGTTACAATGGGCTAAGGAAAGGCAATCGCGGACTTTGGATGACTGGATGAAAGTCATATTCAGTGATGAATCTCCAATCTGCATTGGGCAAGGTGATTATGCAGGAACTTTTGTTTGGTGAAGAAAACATGCAAATTTCCACAGTCATTGATGATATGGGGCTGCATGTCAGGTAAAAGCACTGGGGAGATAGCTGTCATTACATCTTCAATAAATGCACAGGGTTACATTGACATTTTGGACACTTTTCTTATACCATCTATTGAAAGGATGTTTGGGGATGATGAAAACATTTTTCAAGATGATAATGCATCTTGCCATAGAGCAAAAACTGTGAAAACATTCCTTGAAGAAAGACACATAAGGCCAATGTCATGGCCTGCAAACAGTCCAGGTCTCAATTCAATTGAAAATCTGTGGTGGAAGTTAAAGAAAATGGTCCATGACAAGGCTCCAACCTGCAAAGCTGATCTGGCAACAGCAATCAGAGAAAGCTGGAGCCAGATTGATGAAGAGTACTGTTTGTCACTCATTATGTCAATGCCTCAGAGACTGCAAGCAGTTATAAAAGCCAGAGGTGCAAAGTACTAGTGATGTGTTGGAGTGTTATTTTTTTGTTTGTTTTTCATGATTCCATAATTTTTTTCCTCAGAATTGAGTGATTCCATAATTTATTCCATGTGCTAGTTCTAAAAATGTAACTGTTACTGGCTACCACAATTATTTTTCTTGATTTCTTTTAGTATTTCTTAAAGCCAGAAAGGTGCCATTTGAAATGCCTTCAGTTTTTTGTCATGTCTGTGATCTGTTTTTTTTCCCAACAAAATTAAACAACTGAAGGAACATCCTCAGAGACTGGTGATTCCATAATTTTTGCCAGGGGTTGTATACATTATGGGGGAGATTTATCAAACTGATGTAAAGGAAAACTGACTTAGTTGCCCATAGCAACCAATCAGATTCCACCTTTTATTTCTCAGAAAGGTGGGATCTGATTGGTTGCTATGGGCAACTAAGCCAAGTCTACTTTACACCAGTTTGTTAAATCCCCTCTATATTTCCACATATATACTCATATAAAAAGAAAAAAAGAAAATCTGTCTCTCACTGAGCATGAGCGTGAGCAGCAGGACTCATGGGCCTTCTCTATCAGATCTTATAGCGTTAGAAAGCTAATTTAAAAAAAGGGGCACAGGAGACCGGACTGATCTGGTCTAAATTATGACCTGTTATAGGCTTTATGGGGGTTTGATTGTGGTTACACCTGCCCGTAGTATCCTTGACCAGAATTCACCTGAAATGATGGGAGTAAATCACCATCACCCAACTTGCACAGAGCACATACGCACCCATCTGTGATACGTATTACCGTCCAGGATTTCTGGAACATGGTGTCAGGAGGGCACAATTAGACAGGGGGATCTATTCCTTCTTTATTGTATTTTTCACTTTCTGAAATATCTTGAATTCTCTGAAGTTTTGCCAGGAAATAAAACCCAGCAGTTGGAGATTTAGCTGTAATCTGATCCTAATAATGAGATGACAGGTACTAGCAATTATTCTGGGGAGCTGTTTTTCAAACATGTCTCAAGAATTCTCAAATTCTATTCCCAGTAGAGTTTATTATAAAAGAAAAGCTTTTTTTCCGCCTACAAAATCAATATATCGGATATGTCTATGGAAAGATGATTTGAAAGGTGTATTCCCCATTACTTGAGCTGATATGTGAATCTTTAGAATTACCCTATAAATACATGGCTTAGTCAGCTCTACAGGTTTTAAGGAGATGTACGACTCTACCTACACATTATTCCAGAACACCATGCCACGATTTAACGTTTTATTCGTTGACTACTTTTCATTTAGTAGCTTATGCGAAGAAATCAACAATGACATTTTCAGGCCCGAAGCTGTTACTACATGCAGGAATTTTAGGGATATGGTAATTGGCAGACTGCAGCCACATATGCATCTTAATTGCAGTTATAATGACCCTGTATTTTATTACAGCAAATGCTTGTCTTCCAAGCACTGCTGCACAGTTTCTGAATGAAACTTTTCAAAACGCACATCCTGATCTTCCTGATTCGTTAACAGAACTGCAGTGAAGAATGTAACTTTCACCCAAAAACAAAAAAAATTGGTAACTTGGAGATCCCAAGACTCAAAGCAAAATCTGTATCAAGGCCCCTCCATCTGTTATGTGGCATTGTTATACTGGGGTCTTGTTATATGACAAGCTTTGGACCCAGTAAGGAAACTTGGCCTGGGTGTGGCTGCTACCTCTCCATGCAGAGAAGTAGAGGAGAGTTTGGGGATTTCAATGCCAAAGGCTTGGGTCATTCAGATCCGTTTTTGCAGACCGCAAAATACATACGGTCGTGTGCATGAGCCCTTAGACAGGGTTTTTGAATAGTTAGGCCTCTTTCACATTTCTGTGTCCATGATGACATCAGTGACAAGATGGTCAGTGGTTCATCCCTAAAGATGTCTGTGAAGGATCTGTGTTTGGTCCATGTGTCTGTTTTTTGCCCTTTGTGTGTCTTCTGTAGTCCATGGGCACCAGGGGCGGACTGGGAAATTAAAGTGGCCCTGGAAAAAGCCTAAAATTGGCCCAATGTTGTAGGCGAGACCAAAATGATAGAAGATGGAGCAACACAAGTAGGCAGGGACAACAGAAGAAGGCATTGACGACAGAAGTAGGCAGGGACTGCTCAACACAAAATCACTGTTCTGAGGATGTATGGCCTATCCACCCCTGACGGTCACTGCTAGGCTGAAAATTAAGTTTCCAGAGGTTCTACTACTAATGGTCTGTGAAAACTACCGACAGACCACCAATGGCATCCATGTTGTGTCTGTGGATTTTCATTGACTATAATGCCATCCATGAGGAATCCATTATCATGGACAAAATAAGGACTGCAGATGCATGGTATGTGGAAAATCACTGATGTGTGAATATACACATTAAAGTTAAAGGATATGTGAACAGTTCACGGAGACCACTGATAGCACACGTCCATGAACCACTAAAGTGTAAAAGAGGCCTTACGGTTAAATGGCTTGTCTCATCTAAAACATTGGTTGCATATCGCTAGGGTATGCCACCAATGTCAGATAGTTTGGGAACTGCACCTATCTGGCTTTGGTGGTGTATCCTAGAGATAAGCCACCAATGTCTCAATTGACACAACTTCTTTAAATGAGTCCAAAGGAAGCTTCATTCATCTTCTAAGTCAAGACTCATACCTTCCAGCCATCCATCATAACAGTGTTGTAATGGAAATCAAAAATAAATTATTAAAGGACGTTAGGATATGTCTCAGGTTTACATTCATCTAGCTTTTGACATCTTCAGTTGTTCTTGTACAATGATGCTATCAGTTTTCCGGTTATCTCTTGAAAAATGACAACCGCTGACCACAAATGAGCAAGACCACAAACAGATGTGAGCGGTCTACATACTGTGCTCAGTTTTACAGTCAGAACCTTAATCTCTTAAGACATTTCTGAATTTTAATGCAAAGCATTCGTCCTATTCTTACCCTCTAACAGCTGACACTGTTTGCGCTGAATGTTAAACCTGACCATGGGAGTTACACTCAGCGTCTGCTTTATGCGCACTGACATCTGAATACAATCCTAGCCTAAGATTGCATACTTTGTTTAATGGCCCTTACATCTAATCCGCATGCAGGCTTTGTCTTCTTCTAGAAAGAACCATTATATCTTGGAAGGAGCACTTCCAATAACATGTCCAGGAATTTTATAGCATAGGGCAGATTTATTGGAGAGATATTTGGGCCAGTTCAGTTCTTGGCAAGTGGACAGAAGCTCTCATAGAAACATCTGCTGAAATTTGTACATTTTGGCAAGTGAGTTGCGTTCTATCCAGAAAGAAGAAGTTGAAGTCCATACGGGAGATGTGGAGCGGAGATGATAGGAGCCATTTTTAATATGAACTCATGCTCTTTTTCTAAACGCTAACTTTGCAGTACAAGATAACACAATGTGCGAGATTACCTTGACAGCTCTATAACATAATTTACATTTTATTGGGTTGAGTGTGGGTCAAGGAGTTAAGGGTTTTCAAGTGCTGTCAAGCAAGACCATCAGCATAATCTCCAGTGTTGGATTACACTTTAAAATCGCATTTTCAGTTTCATTGTTACTCTTCCAAAAATGACTTAAATGTAATCTCCACTTGGATTTGACCAAGTGTAACATCCTCAAAATACTCTTACATCATCTCCAAAGATGAGATGAAAAATGTTATATATCTGAAATATTATGAGTTCCATCTGACCTGGCAAATTAATTTTTTCACGTGAAACAAGAAGTTCTGAAGTTTTCCCACTAAGGTATAAACATCTAGAGCAGATCCTCTGTCCGTGTAATGTTCTACTTGACATTCCAAGATTAGAGGTTTTCCGCCTTAATTTTTTTATACAAATTATGGTTAATGCAGCAGTAAGAAACAGAGGAAGGTCTGGTTAAAAGAGGTTGTCCTATTAGGGCGTATGGACATCATAGAAGAGGTCGCTCCCCATCTGACCTGGCAAATTAATTATTTTTTTTCACGTGTAACAAGAAGTTCTAAAGTTTTCCCACTAGGATATAGAAATCTAGTTGAACATGGGGCAGATCCTCTGTCCATACCATGTTCTACTTGACATTCCAAGATTAGAGGTTTTCTGCCTAAATTTTTTAAAATACAGATTATGGTTAATGCAGCAGTAAGAAACAGAGAAAGTTCTAGTTTAAAGAGGTTGTCCTATCTGGACAACCCATTCCATATGCCCTATTAGAGTGTATGGAAATCATAGAAGGCTTCCCTTGAATAAGACCTCCACTGTGAGCTGGAGCAGAGAGAGATAATATTTCCCTTGTATCAGTCAATAGAAAGGAAATGAGGGGCTCTATGGAGCTTCCCCAGGGTTAAAAGCTGAAGGATGAGGGCAGGTCTGGGATGGAACAACCACATTTTGTCTTGCTAGGTTTCTTGAATACTTTTATGATTGCATATAATTAAAAAATTGTTATAGCCGATGAGCAATTCAATAAAATGTATCTGTATAGCTCCACCTGCTGTTTGTTCTTTTCCTTATTTTTTTGGTTCCTTTCACTGAGCTGGTCGAACATTCTCAGTTTAAATTGCTCTGTTGGCAATTGGAGCAATGAATGTTGATATCTCGGGGTCCATGTGAGGTACAGGACTGGTTCTAGCTTTGTTAGAAAGAGATTGTCATGTACTATATGATGTCTGATTTTCATTTTTTACATTAGTCATGGGATAACCTCTTTAAATGGGTTCTCCAGGCTACATATATTGGTGACCTGCCCTCATTCAAAAATGTGTATATTATATCTAAAGACTCTGCACAAGAGAATAGCTTAGGGGTTACATTTTTGATTTTGAGGTGGAAATTTTAAGTTGCTGTGAACTAGCAAATGATGGGAGGTTATAAAACCAAGCTGGTGTGTTTTTGGAACCATGACCTCCAGTCCTGAGCATCAGTCCTTTTTTTTTATTGGTGTTGCCGCAACATTATAAGCAATCGAATGACCATAATTTTCCCCCCACCTCCCATGTACTGTACTATGCTCCCTTATGTCCCACTGGAGAATTTGTACCATATAATGGCCCTGATTTATCACGCCTTCACTCCAGAACTCTGGCCTCAAAAAGTCACTGAATGGGGCTTTTGCAACTTTTTGGACTTGCAAAAAAAAAGAATCTTTTTCATAATTACCCCACTCCCTTCAGTTGTGAAATATGGGTAGGAAAGTTGACGTGGTTGGCTATGGTAATGAGCTTCACTCCAGTTTTGTCAATGAGACATTTTTTAAAAATGTTGAACAAAAAGTCTCAATCTCACTCCAGGAGAAGAGTGGAGTAGAACTGGTGGAGCTTTTTTAGACAAAAGTGTCAGGTTTTAGGATGAGACAAATTCATCAAACAACCTGAGACATATGATAAATGTGACATAAACACCTCCAACGCAGATTCAAGCAAAACTGCCCTCAGATATCCCCCTCATGATAAATCCCGCCCAATGTTCTTCAGTAAGTTGTATGGGCTGATACTACAGCATCTCTATATGCCTCATATGTAGAGAAACTTTGCCTGCAAGTAAACTGGTTAGACAGTGACGTGAAACAGACCTGTCAAACTGTGAAATGTGAACGATACCAACACTTATTACTGTTTTGTTACACAATTAGCGAGACCTGTAATAAAACCGGTTGGAGAACATGAGGGCATTCACCGCCCTTTCTACAATAAACAGCCTTTGGAGTGCGCTCTTCTCACACGTCATTCACCATTTATTTTTCTATGTAATGTCTTCGCATTGATCGCCTCTTAAATTCCGTTTTTATCTGAAGTGGCGCTTATTTATCTTATAACTTGATGGTTGTGGTTTACATTCTGTCGAGAAAAAAAAAACTGTCACGGAAATCTATGGGAGTCGTCAAGCAGAATGGTCTCATGTCATTGGTTCATGTCCCATTAACTTATCTCTTATCACAGTAGATAGCCATATCTAAAAAGTACATATATCACATTACTACTATCAACTGATAATACCTTAAATCAGTTAAAATAAAAGAAAAAAAATGTTTATTTCAGCCTTTTCACGTTCTACGCCCCTGTTAGTTAAATGTTTCGTAGGTAACCAATTCTGGATAACGACCATTAATGGCCGCCATAAGAAAGACTGAGGGTGTACTCAACCAGCGCTAGTGTTGAGCGAATCGAACTACACAAAGTGGAATTCGATTCGAATTTCAGGGAAAATTCAATTTGCCGCAAAGTGGAAATTCCTCGTGCTTCGTGGTAACAAATCCATTTTACCTGAAATGGGTTAAACAAAAAAAAAATCATACTTACCTCATCCCTTTGAGTGTGAAGAAGCGGCTGCCGCCATCTTAATTGAAGATCTCACACAAAATCCTGTGTGCAGTGACGTATGATGTCACCACGCCGGCCGACGTGATGACGTCATCACAGGCCGCGTGAGATCCCGCACTAGATCTTCAATCAAGATGGTGGCGGCCGGCTCTTCGCGGTCAAATGGATGAGGTAAGTATGATTTTATTATTTTTTTCATTTTACACTGTATTATTGCTATGAGATGCTGTGATCAGCTATGAACATGAAATCTGAGGGGTATGATGATGGGGGGAAGCGCAGTCAGCGCTCCTTGTCATTGTACCCACTGCTTACAAAGAAATGTGCTTCGTGATGAAGTAATTCGTCACAAAGCAAACTTTTTTGTAAAATTTGGCGAAGCAGCCGAATCAAATTTTTGAATACTTTGTTCATTTGTTCATCTCTAGTCCCACTTTGTTAGTCTAGGCCACAGATTAGGTATCTCCATAATGTAGCCACATAGATATATTATGACTACTACACCCGGACCCCTCCGTGGTTCTCCTGACAGTAACCTAGATCACCATAGAACCCAACGTGCATCTGTGTGGGTGGTCTGGGTATTATAGCTGTAGTTTGAACGTTAAAATATTTTAGGAACCAGCACCCCATGTGTTCACTTTTTATTTTTCACAGTCCTGTAGCGTTACATTTGTGAACCAGGAAGCTCAGGATGAATAGAACAGTATACGTGAGGACCTGTGAGATCTCAATACCTGTCTACTTTAGTAAATACTTGTATCTTTTTTTCATACATCTGTATTCTGTCATTCTTCTGTTATTCCTCTTAAAATTGTATGAATAAATTGTCTACCGAGTGTGCAGGGACACACCCCCAACTGGTAACACTAAGTTAAGTCCATTTATTCATATATTTCTAGGATGAATATCGGAACAACAACAACAAAATAGCTACATGATTGTTATATAATAGGGAATGCAGTTATTTAGTAAAGTGGAGATCCGCCGGGTCTGCTACAAAGAAAGGCATTATGGGAAGGTAGAAAAAAAAGAGTGAAAGCATGATTATCCTTGATAGGCAATGCTGCATATCTTATGCAAAATAAATAATCATATTATGTAGTAAATTGCTTTGTGCACAGATAATCATTACATAAGAGATAATATATGCATAGATAAACCTGTATATAGATAAGATACTTGCAGCCTAAAATAAGACGCGTCCTGAGATGCACGCCCTTCACAGTAGTCTGTAACCAGACTTGTTAGCAAATTAGTGCATTCACAGATCATATATTATGGCTCTGATCTTCGGCTCATCGGTGAAGGCGTCTGACAGAGGAACAGACCATTCTCTCCAGAAATAACGGAATGTATCGCCAGGCGAACATTGAAAGAACATCAGAAAAATGTAACTTGAGCTTATAAAATACTGGCCGGGCGTGCCAATAACTCTTGGAACTGCCACAGATGTAAACTGATGTAACTGGTTCTGACAATGGTAATGTAACCGTTTGGCTGCCATTGTGCAGAGATCTGTATTCTAGCATTAGAGGATGAACACTGTCCCTGTACACGATACATAATTATATGTGTAAGTGATGTCATGGCCGCTGTGACCCCGGGCGTCAATGCAGTGGCCCATAATCCTGTAGATGGCGTAGGCTTAGACCGGCTGTCCAGACCTGCACCAGATTTATCACAGGGGTTCAGGCTGGAGGATACATGTGGTGTAGGGACAGACACTTTTTTCTGATGCTATACCAACTATTTTTGGCTTAAATTGAGACAGATTTTTACGGCAGAATTTTGGCTAAATGTTTCTTAAGCCCCACCCTTTTCCCAGTTAATCCAAACATGTTTCTGCTAAGCCCCACCCACTTAATCGGAAAATGTAAAGAAGAGGGTATGCAAATGAGCTCCAGATGTAACATAGCTATCCTATAAGTCAGTGTTCAACCTTTTAACCCCCTAACTGTTTTGTCAGAGTCCTGCTCCAACAGTGGGAAAAGTAGCTAACTGGAGAGGGGAGGAATGCTTAGATGCTGCTATCTCCTGAATGGAGAAACATGCAACTGGTCTTGTTTGAAAGCAGACTTTCCAAGCTTTCAGACAATACCAGAATGTCAGCGATATGTTCAGTACAGGGGAGGATATCACGGATAGAAATCGGAATGCTGTGAATGTAGCTGAAAGTGAAAGTAAAAACAGGTTTTACCTGTGATTATTCCCGACTTGATTTTGAACAGTGATTTCTCCTCTGTTGCTTGGGCTTTAGCTATATGGACTTGTATGAAAGCCTGGACTGTCAGCTTTCAAACAAAACCAGTTGCATGTTTCTAGCTGCTAACATTCAGGAGATAGCAGCATCTAAAGCAGCCCTCCCCCCTCCAGTTAGCTACTTTTCACACTGCCCGAGCTGGACTCTGGTAAAACAGTTAGGTGGTTAAACAGGCCTTGAGATATGACTTGGGTAATAACTAAACCAGCATCTCATCTGCAGAGAGCTGTGTAGAGCAGAGAGTACTGGCTTCTTTAATGATTAGAGGCAGAGCTTGCTTAAGAGATCATTTGTCTGTCTATGGTTGTAAACCTGAACTTGGGAGATGGTAACCAATGTAGTAATTATCCTGTAGTTCTAAATAATAATGCAAAATTGGAAACAAGGCCTTACCCCACCTCACAGTAGGTGCACCTTTGGGCCCCATTGTGTACAAGGGCCATCATGCAGTTACTAACTCTGCAACCTTAATAGCTAAGCCCCAGTTTTCCATTGCCCTTTTTTTTAATGATTTTAGTACTGAATCCTATCCTTAGGATGGAAAATCAATATTTGATCTGTGGAGGTCTGACTACCAGGACTCAAAATGAAAGGGCTAGGGTTGGTCCTCTTACAGGCACAATGAAGTCCTGTTCTGTAGTAAGGTGGTATTCACTTAAAGGAGTTGTCCCATGTCCAATATTCTACATTTATCAAAATCACCTGGATCTCAATACTTTTGTAATTAGATGTAATTAAAAATTTAGCATAGCCACTGAGTTATTCAACAAAATGAATCTGTATAGCGCCATCTGCTGTTTGGGATTTTCCACATTTCTCTGTCCACCTTGCTGAGGTGGTCACACAAGTTCAGCTCCATCTTTCAACTGCCATCAACTGTATAGAAGCTGCTCCAGGAAAGAGCTGCAGCAGAAAAGACATGCCACCTGAGAAAGGACAAGCCCTCTTGAAAAAAGACACATTCCCTGAGAAAGGACACTCCCCCTGAGCTTCCAGCTTGAAAAAATCTAGCAGAGCAATTGGACCAAAATGAATGGGGAGATCTCTGGATCAAGAGCTCTGGATGACAGGACCAGGCGTGATGAGGTTTGCACAGCCTGGCCCTGTCAATCAAAGTTCAGTTTCAGAGAGAGCTGAGCCTCTAGGTGTAACGGCAACACCCCCATTGCTCCTAGCAGCTCATTTGCATATATTGAAGCTTAATTTTTCTCAGCAATACGGGCACATATGAACATGGGACCAACACAGATGTCTTCATCTGCAAACCACGCATGTAACAGGTCAGCCAGTGTCATAGGTATAAATCTGCTGACAGATGCCTAAATCTGCAGATGGCATTGGCTGAAAATAAATTTAAATTTAAACTATTAACACTTCTAATTTTGAAGGCATTCTTTTTTCCACGCCTGCCTAAAACTTTTGCACAGCCCTGGCCACGACGTTGGGACCTCAGGTAGATGACTTCTGCCGAGCACCATGATTTCCCCCGAAGGTAACACTGCATTCTTACACCGGAGGATGCAGGTTAACCCTTGGATGTTTTTACAAGTACTGATGTGCCCAGACATCAGCAGTCGTCGTCATGCCCTCTGGTTGTATATGTAACCAGTTCAGAAGGTGACCCACGTCTGCCAATCACTGGGGTGTTTTTCATGACGTGACTTTTTTGGGGTCTTTCCTAAAAGAAACAGACCTGATTGACAGCGCGGTGTCCCCGGAGATTCTTCCTAACCACTGACCGTGGCAGGTTTTAGGGACTGAGGTGTGATCGGCGAGGGTGGCGTTCATAGCTAAAATAACAACTGCCCGAAGGGGAAAATCTGCCTTTACAGATGGAGCCGAATTTGACATTTAACTTTGTTGCAGAGAGGGCATTGTGATATTGTGCAAACTACAAACTCAGCTCTGCTATGTCTGTGCTCCACGGAGAGCGTTTTTCTTTCGTTGTGATGACTTTTTACGAGAGTTGGACCATCTCGAGGCGCAATTAAAGTTACCAAACATGCATTTCATTACCCGACTTGTTAATACACACGACACAAACAGTAATTTGTTGATTTATTGCATTTAATCTCGCTAACAGGAAATGGAGATCATAAACAATCGGCCGCTACTTCCTAACATATTGCTAATGGTCTCTCTTTTATTAAAATTTTAAAGCGAGAAATTTTGACTTAATTTCCTCTTGCACTTCCTTCCCTTCAAGTTTCTTGTTACAGATTTTTTTTTTCCTTGCTCCCTCTGTGACAAAGCCGTAATTTACTCCACGTACTTCTATGGTATGGAGATGGGGCAGGGTTCACTGTGACCTTTGAAGTGTAAAGTATCCTTATATATTCTGGAATATCCACACAATGGGGAGAGGGCGATTCCTTTAGAGCAGGGATGCCCAATCTGTGGCCGTCCAGCTGTTGCCAAACTACAATTCCCAGCATGCCCTGATAGCTGTAGCCTGTCGGGGCATGATGGAAGTTGTGTTGCAACAGCCTGAGGGCCACAGGTCGGGCATGCATGCTTTAGAAGGTCCAGTAATGGTTGCAATAAGAAGGATATATCAGAGGAGAAATCACAATCACAGCCATGCACAGTGCTCCATTGTTTTAAATGGGTTTCCGGGAGTACAATATTGACGGCCTAGTCTCAGTAAAGGCATCGATATGTGTTCGACTCTTGTCATCCCTGCCGATCAGCTGTTTAAAGAGGTGAGCGCTGCAGCCTCCTCACACCATACAGAGCACAGTGCCACACATAGGAAAGTGGCTATGCTTGGTATTGCAACCCAGGCCTATTCACTTGATATAGAACTGGAAAAACCCTTTAAGTCCCTTCAACCAGCATGGACCATAACCAGGTAGGTATCTCCTTCCCGTTCATTTCTCTCACTTTCCAATATGTTAAAAGGTATATGTTATGTGCTGAGAAAAATAAAGTTTTAATATATACAAATGAGCCTCTAGGAGCAACAGGGGTGTTGCCATTACAGAAAGGCTCTGCTCTTTCTGCAACTGCTGCGCCCTCTCCACCTTAGGAGAAGTCAGGACCAGGAGTGATGACATTTTTAATGCTTTCCCCTGTTAATCAAAGTGGAAAGAACGTGGCAGTTGCAGAAAGAGCAGAGCCTGTAGGTTTAATCGCAACACCTTTGTTGCTCCTAGAGCAGGGGTCAGCAACCTCCGGCACTCCAGGTGTTGTGAAGCTACATCTCCCATCATGCACACTTGCTTGGCTGCTCTCTAAACTCCTACACAAGTGGAAAGAGCATGCTGGGGGTTGTAGTTTCACAACAGCTGGAGTGCTGAAGGTTGCTGATCCCAGTTCTAGAGGCTCTGCTCTTTCTGTAACTGCTGCGCCCTCTCCACTTTAGGGGAAGTCAGGGCCAGGCGTGATGACATTATTACTGCTTGCTCCTGGCAATCAAAGTGCAGAGAACAGCAGTTGCAGAGAGAGCAGAGCCTGTAGGCGTAATGGCAACACACTTGTTGCTCCTAGAGACTCTGTGCCCTCTCCACTTTCATTGACTGGACCAGCAATGATGATGTTTTCACTGCCTGGCCCTGTCAATGACAACACCCCCGTTGCTCTTAGACACTCATTTACATATATTAAAGATAATTTTTCTCAGCAATGTGGACACGTATCAACATGGGACCAACACAGATGTCTTCAGCTGCCAAGTGCACATGTAACAGGTCAGCCAGTTTCATAGGGACAGGTTTGCTTTTTGACGTCTAGATGTGACCATGTTATGAGCCTCATAGGTTCCAGTTGAATCCCTGCATTGCGTTGCCTTTGCCGCTGCTTCCTATGTGGTATCTTTGGACCAGCCGCTAGAGAAGGACCCTGATTGTCTCCTTGGTTAGATTTCATCAGCGCCTTTATGACATGAAAGCATTGTGTTTAGCGGCCTCAGCTGATGACATGATGTTTCACTTTCCTGCTTCCTGCTGTGACAGGTTTAAGCCTCTTATTGAGACAGGTCTCCTCTTAACACATCCACCCTGTGAGAGAGAAAGGAGACTCTGGAAGTTGGGGGGATGGAGCTCTGGTAATCTGCTTCAGTGAGGATTGATGGTGACTGCCAGCTCCCAGTATGAGGCAGCCAGACTCATGACTATGATGGATGACTTCACGGTGGAAATTGTCAGCTGAGAATGGCAGACTAGAAGGGAACGGCTCGCACATCCGCTGAGCCTTCACTAGGATTCCCCAACGGGGACTGCACTTAAAAAAAATACCCACAAGTCAAAAGATGGGAGCAAAGAAATCTGCTTCTTACAATAATGTTTGTATTTCAGATGTTGAGCGGATCTCATAGACCTGGCTAAATAAGCGGGATTGCAGGAAAGTGTCTTATTTATGGGAAAAGAGGAGTCTTATGGGTTAAACTGATGGTAAAACTTATTATCACAGGCTTGGTGTGTACTATGTGAGGGAAATACAGCCAGAGCCCCGAGTACACACATAATGCAGCGTGCTTAACCTGCCAAAACACAGGAGATAAACTATCTATCTATCTACCTACCTCATATTCATCTATCCATCTTTCCATCTATCCATCTCTCCCCTATCTATCTATCTATCTATCTATCTATCTATCTATCTATCTATCCGTCTATCTATCTATCTATCCATCTATATCTATCTATTCTATCTAATATCTATCTAGATAATTCCAAATTATGTGAACGGCACAGCGATTAAATAGTTCCAACATCCAAGTAAATAAATTAGAAAAATTCCACGGCTATCTATCTATCTGGATGTGAAAGTCGGTGTGATTCGCTACGTTAATGAGTTTCACTTCAGATTTATTACCAAAACTTTTTTTAAAAGTTGCACCGAAAGTTGCAGTGTCGCTCCAGTAGGAGTGTGGAGTAGGAGAACTGGAGGAGCTTTTCTAGATAAAGGTGTACTCCAACGCAGACTCCAGCCGGCTCCCTTTCCTGTATGTGGCCGCTCATTAGTATGATACAGTATTCAGTCCTCTCTGTGTATATAAAACATTGCTGCATCACAAAGCCTGAAAAAGCGTGCAGTGGATTACCTCATTATTTTTACCACAAATTTCCAAGAAAACTGTATTTTTCATTTTCAAAACCTTCTCGAATTCTTTGTATAATCGCTGCAGTATAAAGAAAGGCTATGTGTAACAGTCACAATATATCAGTCCTGCCCAATGCGATATCACAGCACAGGTTGTCTTTTACTGTAGCTGTATTGTATCAATTAGGTTTTCTGATCACCACCACCTAGTGGTCAATAGGAGTACTGCAATTTGAAAATACTACTACAGTTACTACTCCTGCTGCTGATACTACTACTAATAATAATAGTAGTAGTAATAATAATAATAATAATAATAATAATAATAATAATAATAATAATAATAAGCGATCTATAATTCCTTGTGTGTTGGCACATATTAATGTGCTATTACTTTAAAAAATACACTTTAATTAGCTTTTTTCTCTTGCCCTGTGTATGTGCTTTATGTTTGTATGTATGTCCAGTCTATGTATAGCTTAAGAAAAATGTAATGTATAATCTGTTATTATTAAATAATAAATGAGCATAGGAATAATAATATAAAAAGTAACATAAAAGATGCATAAATTGCATAGCTATAGCCCGTGTGTGAATATAGACATAGACTATCTATTTATCTATCTATCTATCTAACATCAAAAAAGGGCAGCACACTCACAATACAGTAGAAAAAACTTTAATTACCCCAGTGGGATGCGACGTTTTGGCTCACATCTAGAGCCTTTCTCAAGCACTGCTTGAGAAAGGCTCTAGATGTGAGCCGAAACGTCGCATCCCACTGGGGTAATTAAAGTTTTTTTCTACTGTATTGTGAGTGTGCTGCCCTTTTTTTGATGTTATGTACTTAGGTCTTGGTCGGACCTAGGGCTTTGCACCTCCACTGATTTTTGTCAAGTGCTGCCGCTTTTTTTTGGATTTATCCATCTATCTAATATATATAATCTATCTAAAAAAATGTTGCTTATACCTGGGTGAATAAACTTCATATTTTTTTACTTTATCCTGCTGAGATCGCTGCCTTTTTGTATTGTTTTGTATACTAGGCAATGCTCTAGTCCCCTTGGGCTTGCACTTCATCTATTTTCTTTATGCTTGTGTTTTTGTTTGGTGCTGCTATCCCTGCCGTGGTATCTATCTATCTGTCTAGCTATCTCGTATCTATCTCGTATCTATCTCGTATCTATCTCGTATCTATCTCGTATCTATCTCGTATCTATCTCGTATCTATCTCGTATCTATCTCGTATCTATCTCGTATCTATCTATCTCATGTCTGTCTATCTATTTTATATCTCTATCTATCTATCCATCTATCTTTCTATCTATCTCGTATCTATCTATCTATCTATCTATCTATCTATCTATCTATCTATCTATCTATCCTTCTATTCCAGCAGTCTTGCAGTTATAAATAGAGGGGTACATTGTGCTGAGATTGATGTGATGTGAACATATACATCTGTGTAATGATTTCTACAACCGGCTGTGTAGCAGTCATTTAATAGCATTTCCAATTGACTTACAACTTCTTCTTTATTAAACGCTCAGTAGCAGGAAACACATATTAAGTTGACTGGCAAGGAAATAGGGTAAGGAAATGTAACTTGATTTACTCATTGCCTCAACATTTTTTTATTTTTTTTAGAAAATTAGCAAAACACCTGAAATATATGTTTATCATCCTTTCTCCAAAAATAACAAAGCATAAAAAATAATGTCATATGGAAGATGGAATTATGGCAAGAATCAGAATGTGAGAACGTGACGACTGACAAGAGCCGTGGCACAAGATTTTAGTGTGTACAGTATACATTTACAGGTTTGGATGGCTCAACCGAGGAACCAGATGATCCTCCACTGGCCCAAGTTCTGATACAATATGGAGACTTAGCCATGGAAGCCACAGCAGAGTCCATGAGCTTCACCATAGACAACCCCATCTCAAGATGACTGTGGGGCAGATCATTTTCAGCTGCAGCTTACATCTTTTTGGTTTTTTTTCCACACTGAACCTATGTATTCTCATTTATGATATAAGCCGTGAAAGTCATGATAATACAGAGATTGCAGCACAGTTAAAGGTGAACTTACACATGTTCTGTACAGATGGGTGGTGGGCTTCATAATCATGTCCTCTGGTAGGCACAATGTAGCCTAGTCCTACAAGATTAATATACCATATATATCCACTGTATTTCATAATCAGGTTCATACAGCTGTGCTCAAAAGTTTACATACCCCTGCAGGATTTTGGCTGTCTTGGCCTTTTTTCAGAGAATATGAATGATAACACAAAAACTTTTTTTTCCACTCATGGTTGGTGGTTGGGTGAAGCCATTTATTAGGCTTCACCCAACCACTAACCATGAGTGGAAAAAAAGTTTTTGGCCTGTTTTCCAATGTCCTTATTCTAGTCTACTGTATGTTCAAAGACACAAACAAGTCCTGCTTACATCTCAATTATTTCATAAAACTCTACGGGGGTCCGGCCCTGTAGGTCATTTTATAAAGGAATAATTTCCCCTATTCATAGCCCTTTATTTGCTGTTTAATGATCGCAAATCCTTTAACAAGACTAAATGCATTTCTTAAATATAACTCAATTACAATTCACGCCCATTTGAAAATCACTTCTCCGTGAACGAGTTTGGTTCTTGTGTGACAATTGAGTTATTTAAGAATCAGACGGCAACTCGCAGTAAAGTCTCCGTCACTTGGCACGGAAAATCATTTTGCGGTATCTTTCTACTCATTAATTTCCTTGTTATATGAAGGGCTCTTGTCTGTGAATCTCCTCTTTCTTCTTCAGATTTCAATTAAAGAGTGTAGAACGCCTTGCTGGAAGATGGAAGGCTCGGACTCGCTTTTGATAATAGTTGTGCAGTTGATCAGACTGGCTAGATGGATCACTACAGAGGTATTTTGATCCAAAGCAGAAACACAAGGATGACACTTACAATAACGGCGCTTTTTTGAAGGCCGCAGAACTTAGTTTTTCACAGTAGGAAGGCCTTTTTCATGTATCCTTAAATCTGCCTTTGATTAGTAGACTGGTGTTGTAGTTCAGATCATTAAAAACTGAATTAGTCATCTCGGTTTGGGCAGTAGGATTGTGTCCCGTTCCCCTCGTCCACCTCTTCACATTATTATTCTACATTATGCTAATTTGTTCATGCTCAACTTTTCCTTGTTGCTTTCGGTCTACTGGAATGCTTAGTCTTGAAATCTGCAAACGATGGTGTTTAGAAAAGTTTCTTTAGGGCTGGATTCACACACATCATTTTCACGCATTTTTGGTGGGAGTTTTCACTCTTTTTTTTTTCTTTATTTTAAAGTCATTAGCAAAAGATTGACTTTTGGCATATGTAACATTGTTGTTTTTGTTGTTTTGCTAACATTTTGGGGTTAGGGCCATTTAAAAAAAAATGCAGCATAATCTAGGCTAAGTACAACATTTTTTTCATAGGCTTCACCATAGAACTGCTGGAGGTCCGGAGGTTTCCTTTCCCTAAGAGCACAAGACAGCTACAAATCTGTTTTCTTTTCTCTCTGGAGGGTCCAGTTTTATTTTACATTACAAAGTCAGCCAATTGGTTTAAAGCCATTTTTCAGCTTTTTTTGGCCATGTTGGGTTACTGCAGTATTCATTGAATGGGAGCTGAGAAGCAGTACCCCCACAGACTACTACACAGTGGATGGAGCCTTCTGGTTCTGGCTCTGTCCACTGTTTTGTTTCCAGCCGATCAAAATCTACAGGCTGGAAAACCACTTTAAGAAAAACTGATACATTATATCCCTTGTTGTGGCACTGACGATTTACAGCTGATTGCTGGGGATTCCAACAATGAGACATCCTTTGAAAAAAAGTTTCCTTAATGGCTGTGCTTCTTTGTACAATCATAACTGTGAAAGAACAGTTAGGCTTCTGCTTCCCTAATGTTTTTTTTTCCAGCCATATCATTCCTTGTTTCAGCTGCACAGCTAGATGCATTTCACTCAGAAGTAGAGGGCGTCTCCCTTCTGCCAACACTATACTACTGTGACATCCTTTCCCACACTTTGCACTATGTTTGTTTTCAGCACTGTAGTTCACAGAACAGATAATGAGGCACAAATCACTTACAGAAAGACAGGAGGCTCCCATGATGTTCAGAAGCAGTGTAGAAACAGTTCTGTTATCAGGTTCAGATCTCAGCTAGATCTGATACACCCCCATTTCCATATTCTGAGAGTCTGTTACCAGGGACAGGGATCTTGATTGACAACAGGCAGTTTTCTGCAACATAGGTGAAAGTATAGTTTTTCTTTCAGGTAAATGCAGGCACGTTTTTTTAAATGACATATTTGATAAATTTGCTAGTTACGCCATTCTCTATTAAATGAAAAGAAATTGTGTGAAAGTACAGTGACTCTTTAAAGGGGTTCTGCCATATATATTAATGAGCTATCGTCATGATAGGTCATCAATATCTGATCGGCAGGGGTCCAACGATGATTAGCTGTTTCAAGTGGAGGCGCTTCCTGGTCATTACACTACGCGTCTTCGCCTGTGGAGCAGTGGAGTAGTGTAATTACAGGTACTCGCTTCATTCAACTGAATGGAGCAAGTACTTGTCATTACTCTGCACTTCCAAGATGATGTGCAGTGTAATCAAGAGGAAGCAGCGTTGATCAGCGGGGGTGCCTGGTGTCGGACCCCCACCAATTAGATTTTGATGACCTATCCTGACAACTCTTTTAAGGCCTTTATAAATGGGCCAAAAATCGGAGGAATTATTGGGAACCGGTTTTCCTAGAAACGCTAGTTCCCAATAATTGCCTTATGTAAAAGTGTGACTATTATCTGATGAACGAGCAAATGCTTATTCATGGGAAGGGGGATAACATCTTTCCTGTGGCACATTAAATCATCATTTGCTGACTGCAGATCCTAATATGTACACAGGGATCTGCTGCCAGCAAACATTGATTCTCTATGGGGACGAATGATTGTAGTAGCAATCACTCTTGCCCATATGGAGGGGATGATTGTAGTATTTAAATGCAGCTCTCCACTCTTCCTGATAATTTAGTTTATTCATTTAATCAATAAGTTTATCCAAATGGACAATCCCTTTAATACAAAATAGATGATTAACAAACATCGAAACATTGAATTAATGTAACAAGACACACAATTTAGACCTGAGAAGCCACACTTCAACTGCCCAACCTCTGCCATGCTAACCTCAGATGTCCTTTCCTTTCACATGATGGCCAAAAATCATGGTTCCAAACAGTCCTCCTCCTGGGATTGCAATTAGGACATAATAACCTTTCCATTAAAAAACTAATATAATTTTTTCTGAATTTATTGATTTCTTTTCTGATCAATCAGGATAGGTCATCAATATCTGATTGGTGGTGGTCTGATACCCAGCAACCACCAATCAACTATTTGAAGAGGCTGCGGTGCTCCAATGAGTGCTGCAGCCAGTGTTCCCTCTAAGACTTGGCAGCTGCTGAGCGGGGTCGGCTCAGAGCTGGGCACAGCGCCATCAAAGGTGGGCGATAGGAAAACTAAAATAATTGTCACATCAAAGACATACATTATAACCCCTATACCATCCCGTACAATACAGTATAATCCATACACAATGCTGTATAATACACAGTATAAGCCGTACACCATGCTGTATAATATACAGTATAATCCATACACCATGCTGTATAATATACAGTATAATCCGTACACCATGCTGTATAATATACAGTATAATCCATATACCATGCTGTATAATATACAGTATAATCCGTACACCATGCTGTATAATATACAGTATAATCCATACACCATGCTGTATAATATACAGTATAATCCGTACACCATGCTGTATAATATACAGTATAATCCATACACCATGCTGTATAATATACAGTATAATCCGTACACCATGCTGTATAATATACAGTATAATCCATACACCATGCTGTATAATGTACAGTATAATCCATACACCATGCTGTATAATACACAGTATAATCCGTACACCATGCTGTATAGTATACAGGTTAATCCATACACCATGCTGTATAATATATAGTATAATCCGTACACCATGCTGTATAGTATACAGTATAATCCACACACCATGCTGTATAATATACAGTATAATCCACACACCATGCTGTATAGTATACAGTATAATCCGTACACCATGCTGTATAATATACAGTATAATCCGTACACCATGCTGTATAATATACAGTATAATCCGTACACCATGCTGTATAGTATACAGTATAATCCGTACACCATGCTGTATAATATACAGTATAATCCACACACCATGCTGTATAATATACAGTATAATCCACACACCATGCTGTATAATATACAGTATAATCCGTACACCATGCTGTATAGTATACAGTATAATCCATACACCATGCTGTATAATATACAGTATAATCCATACACCATGCTGTATAATATACAGTATAATCCATACACCATGCTGTATAGTATACAGTATAATCCGTACACCACGCTGTATAGTATACAGTATAATCCGTACACCATGCTGTATAGTATACAGTATAATCCGTACACCATGCTGTATAGTATACAGTATAATCCGTACACCATGCTGTATAGTATACAGTATAATCCGTACACCATGCTGTATAGTATACAGTATAATCCGTACACCATGCTGTATAATATACAGTATAATCCGTACACCATGCTGTATAGTATGCTGTGATGAAAACAGGCCGAACTGGATGGACAGATTTTTTTTTTTCGGCCTTATAAACTATGTTACTATGTATGTATAATATACAGTGTAGTCCATACACCATGCTGTATAATATACAGTATAACACCTACACTGTGGGGTTATGCTATATATTATACAGCATGGTGTACGGATTATACTGTATATTATACAGCATGGTGTACGGATTATACTGTATATTATACGGCATGGTGTACGGATTATACTGTATATTATACAGCATGGTGTACGGATTATACTGTATATTATACAGCATGGTGTACGGATTATATTGTATACTATACAGCATGGTGTACGGATTATAATGTATATTGTACAGCAAATGCATGACCATTACACCATGCCGGACAATATAACCCCTGTGCCATGCTGTACAATATACAGTATATACACAGTGTAGAGGTATACTGTATATTGTGTGGCACAGTGTATACATACACATATACATACACATATATATACACACACACACACACACACACACACACACACACATGAAACACATAACAACTTACAGTTACTTGGCCCTTGTCTCAGACTCCACTTCAACGCTCTGGAGGGGACTGGGGCCTTGATCTTCTTCTCCCTTCTTCTTTCTCTTCTTTGCCGCGCTGCACAGGTCTTCCCCGTCCAGTAGCAGCAGCGCGGCATGAGGGAGGAGGCGGGGCCAGCTGGGAGCGCCGCACAGGAACGTCCTGAGCGTCAGGACGTTAAGGGAAACATAGTGTATGCCTGTTCCGAGCCCACCGCAACAGGGCTTCCCTTTATCGGAACAGGCATACACTATAAATTAAGTCCGGGTTGCGCCGGAGAGCGGGCCAGGAAAGGCCCTGAGCGGAGGCAGAAAGTAAGCTGCGCTCCCGTGCAGCTTACAGGGAACACTGGCTGCAGCCTCCTCACTGAATTCTAAACACAGCACCGTACAATTTATAGTGGCTGTGCTTGGTATTGCAGCCCAGGCCTCTTGTCTTGAATCGGACTGAGCTGCGCCTAGGCAATGCGACGATGAACATGACATCACTAGCCGAGGAAGAGGCCACAGTGCTCACAGTCTCTTTAAACAACTTATCTTTGGGGGTGCCAAGAATTGGACCCGCACCAATCAGACACTGATCCTGTTCTGAGGATAAGTAATCAATACTGAAATTTAAAAAACCCCTTTCATGTTACATGGTTATTGTAATGCCCTTCTACCTTTGTATGACCCAACTTGTTTAATACAGAAGTATATTGTGATGAAGTATAATGGCAATCTACCAAATAACCCTCAGGCTAATATTTTATAGAATTTAGGAATGAACGTGTACAGTTGCAAAGTCTTCAAGTATCCCAGTCATTGTTTCAGCCCAGTCTGCTTTGTGAGATAAATCTAAGGTTGGTAGATTGGTATCACTGTAAAATACACTGCTATATATAGAAGAATTGGCTTCAGTACATTATTCTAGTTTGTTTTATTTTGTACCCCAGGAAATTACAATCTTCCCTTCATGGACAGCAATTTGCAGTCGGAAAATCACCAGGAATCCTGTGTTCTGTGCTGTAAGCCAGCCTGCCAGCCTCATGGATGCTCATCTAGCATTACTAAATTATTCTAGGTTGTGAAATTAACGGGATTATCTGGAGAAAAAATAAAATAAATAAGAAAATAAATTAAAAGAGAACTCTATTCACTTCCTCAGTCCTCCACCAATCCAGTATAGATGCATCGGTGGTCCCTGCTTTTTTTGTAAGTTGTACTGAGCCATGATGCCAATAGTTATGGCTTGTGACTAGAGTTGAGCGAATTGAATCCAACTATCTGAATTGGTGGTAGCGAATCGATTTAACCTGAAATAGTGTAAAAAGCAAAAAATATATACTTGCCTCCTCCATTTGCTCACGATGGGCTCGCCACCGCCATCTTGATTGAAGATCTCACTGAATCTACGATGGATCGGCAGTGATTGAACAGGTAAGTTTTTTTTTTGTTTTTTTTTGATTTTTCAAAGCCCCTTAAGTAGTCACTACATTTAATTTCAAGGAGCTATTTCATGATAGGCATGCACTTTAGTATGGGAGCCACCATGATAATGACCTCCTTGATGCATGTCTGGCTCTTGAGCCCTACAACTAGCCACTAAGTTTGCCAGGGGAAGCTTCAGTGATCCAAACATTTCCCTTGCAGCTTGTAATATTACATGTTGGCCTTTCAGAAGAAGAGTCGCTACTTGTTAGCGGCTCTCTGTTCTTGGCCCATGGGTGGTTCTTGAGCAGGGCACCCAACTATGATGTTCTTATGACCCAATAAGGCATGTAGGCAGAGGTTATCCTGATGAGAGAACCTCTTTAAAACTTTAGTTCAGTCATGGGCAGCACTTGGTGCCTTGCAGCACTGGGGTCGTAGGTTTGAATCCGACCAGGGACAACATCTACATGGAGTTTGTGTATTCTCCCTGTGTTTGTGTGGGTTTCCTCTGGGTGGTCTTACACTCCAATGACATACTGATAGAGAACTTAGATTGTGAGCCCCATTGGGGACAACGTGATGCTAATGTCTGTAAAGCACTGCGGAATATGTCAGCGCTATATAAGTGTATAAAATAAATAAAATAATGTACAATATAGTACGGAAATTTTTGAAATAAGCTATACAAAATGGTATGAAGCCACCCGTGTTTTATAGTCCGGTTTCTATGCACTTCATAATAATAATAGCGCCGAAATGTCCAAGAAACAGTAGAAAGAATGTAAAAATGGAAAACAAAACGTGATTTACAGCATGTGATCTCTCTATTAGATATTCATTTCTTTTTTACTTACCACTGCTATTAAAAGATTTTATTTCCTTTCTCGGATGTGAGAGTCTCGCTTGTCTATCTGACTGTAAATCACAGCCAAGATTCATATGTTAATTCAGGACAGTATAATATTGAAGTGACACTCCTGCCTTCTGCCGCACTGTCATTATTTTCTGCAATGTCAAATCTAATGGGAGATTCTTTTAAAAAATTGTAAGAGAGTAAAATGTATATTTTCCCAGCACAGAAAAGGGAAAGAAGAAAAAAAAACCCGGCTTATTGTAAAAAGTCAGTGATTTGACCTTGTGCTTCATTATTGGCTGCGGAGTAGAGATGGTTGGGAGTACATCTTTGAGTCGCATTGTCTGCCGATATAATAGGTACATCTTCGGATTCAGACTGTCTCTCACACTGCAGTCTTTGTTTGTTACAAGCTTATTTCGAGAGAGATTGCCCTTTGAGAGAACTGAACTGATGCCAAAAGCGCTTTATTGGGTTTATCCACTTCATTAGCAAATAGAAGTTTCATTATTTCTGTCGGTCACGTTTTGTGATTCCACTTTATGTCTTTACAAACTTTTCAGAATATTTGCTCGGCAAACAAGAATCTTGCAAGTTCATCTGTTTCCTTTAGTTGTGCCACCAAGGGGTTTCTGTGTCTTTTAAAACAAATATAGCTAAAGTAATAGCATGCATGCAGTGTTGTACTTCTACATGATCCACATTGGTTCCTGAATGGTGATCTTGGGAACTATGCTTGGTTACTTGCATATTGTCCACGGGTTACACCCACAGGGATCAATATAAACCGGGCCATAACAATTTACCATGAGGCTCCATAGCAGAACTTGGCTCCACAATACCATGAGCATCTTCAACAGTGAGTTCAGGACGCCGCTTATGATTATGTTGGTTTTCGTTATATCTACACAAGATATGGGTGTTTAGATTGGGGGAAAAAAGGCTTTGGAAATGCTTTCTTTAATATGATCCACTGCCATTTTTTATTCCTTTCTGAATGCAACCTTATGTCTATACTTCATTCTCTTTCCTGGGCTTCCAGTAATTGGTAGTTACAGATGTAGTAGAGTTAACACACATGCTTAACTAGATGTGTTAACTAAACTAGTTGTGTTAAGCCAACACCTTCAGTTGATTTCTACTCCTCCTTTCCCTAGTGATCACTAATCACTTTCAAACTGAGCAAGAGGTGGCTTCTCTTAGCTACCGCATCTCATATATTTTTTCTCCAAGAAATGGAAAGTACAGTTTTCATCATTCAGTGACTCATCTGAAACCAAATCCTTTAGCAGCCCTTGATTCTCTCCATAAGTCCATATCTGAATTCAGAGATAAAATGCTGAGCTCCAACTGGTGCAAGGAATTGCTGAAATCACCGGGAACACAGGGTAAAGTTAAGATGTAAGGCTAAAGTGATGTTTTACAAGACCAAAAGGTACCTGAGTAACTATTGTGATAACTTGTCTCTAGAGTTTATTGACCAACCTTAGTCTTCTACCCAGTTGTGGTAAAGAAAAGAATGTAGAAGCAATGACTATCTTGTCAGGCCAGGATTGGACTGCCCTACAACAGTACCAGAAGATTCTGTGGAAAGCTTAGTCTATGACACAATAACCGGCCTGAAGGTCCAGCAGAATACAAGGCCATGGTCTATTTGTGTTGATTTCAACAAATCAAGCTTCAAGATGTTCTGAACTTATAAAGATAACAGCAAATTTTGCAATTAAAACTGCATATTTTCTGTATAAATGAAGGGTTGGTCCCCAGAATCATTTCCTTTAGTGGACCCAAGGAACCCCAGTCCAACAATATGTTTGGCGCTATGCCTTAACCCCACCCAAGACATAATTACAGTAGCACTTTTGTAAATTTTGTAGGTACTTTTGTAGGAAAATCACTCTCAAGCTGGTTTGGTTTGTTTGGCCCTTTAAAACTCCAGTCCAGTACAGATAATTCAGAATTTAAAATACCTAAATAGTTAAAGGGGTTGACTGGGTTCAGAGTTGAACCCAGACATTTCCTCTTCTTCACCCAGGCAGCCCCTCTGATATGATTCAACGCAGGACAAGGGCTTTTCCAGCAGATCCGGTGACATACCAGGTCGCTGAATGGGAATGCTAGATGGAGGCTTCCCCCCTAGCAGTGAGCCTGTTGACATCCCTGGCACTAATTGCCGCGCTTTATCGCTATCCTGTAAAACAGCCTAGGGCAGTGCTAAAGCCCGCCCATTAGTGCTGGTTACGTCACTGGCAACACTGCTAGGCGGGAGCCTCCACCTAGCAGCGTACAAAATATAAACAAACAGCCCTTACCCTGCACTATACAACGCAGGGCAAGGGAGAGCATGGGAGCATGAAATGCTGCAATGCTTATATCAGAGGGCCTGCCTGGGTGAAGAAGGGGTTACGTCCAGGTTCAGTTCTGAACCCGGACAACCCCTTTAACTGTGACTTTCCGAGGTCTCACAGAGCTTTTCATGCTGCTCAAAAAAACAAAAAAAAACTTAATTTAATGTGTTAGGATATATATTTTATATTGTGATTAGAGCTGTTCTCCAAAGATGAAAAATCTAAGCGTTAATTTCATGATAAGACCACATTCCTCTTATCTACACCCTAAATGAAGCTGGGCAGCGCTTTACACTTTTAGTGTTTTCATTACTGTGATCGAGAGACTGCGGATCTGACACTTGATAACCTTATAAGAGCAGTTTAATTATTCAGCATAATATTTTATTTGATAGTTTTTTTTTTCTTGAAAAGCAATTTGCTCCTTCTTGTCCGTAAGCTGACTGATTGCATAATTAGACGCAAGTCCTCTGATCAGCCTTCCCTATGTCACAACAGTTATATTTCAGCCAGCAGCGCAGCCACTATGGGGACTTGATTTATATTATTTGAAGAAGCACAAAATTAAAACTGAATTAATTTAAATGAATGTGTAATCAATGAGGCTAGAGATGTGAAGATTGTAATAGGTCTATTCGTTGCTCATTTGTTTGCCAGCTGATGCCCAGAATTTTCTACACTGGCAACAGGCATGGGGGATAACGGATTAATGTCAAGGGCAGAGGTCATCACATTAATTTGTCTCCTTACCCCAATGGTGTTCATCCAAGTTTCTGCTCATATGGATAATGAGATCTCTGACTGATATGGATTTGTTAAACTTAAACATTCCTGTAAGATATGTCAGAGATAATGTCATCTCGGTTGCTCCAAGTGGCTATTAAAGCTTTGGAAGGGAATCAGAAATGACTAGCCATGTACACATAAATCTCTATTAATCCAAGATCTGCTAGTCCAGTAGTCTCTACACAAAGACCTGCAGTAATTGATCTTGAGGAATTCTAAATCTGGTTCTAGTGCGCTGAAACAGTATGTCCACCAGTGATCTTCAACTGGTGGCTCTATAGCCACAACTTTCAGCTTGATGCCCCTATACAGAGCCTTCTGGAGAACTACTGCCTAGTGAAGTACTTGAAATCTGTTGCTACTACTTGAATTTTCACTGTTACTCCCTTCATCCTGAGTTAAGAGACTGTTATCTGTTATCAAGCGGGCCTGGTCATTACTTTTACCATCTGCCGGGGCTGTGTCTGCATTCTCATACACATCTCTCTAGCACCAAGTGCACCCCAGCCACCACCAGACAGGAGACTCCAAGAGTCCAGGATGTTCACTTAGGGGAAGAAGGGTTGTGATCTTCCCATCCCAGCATGACCTGGGGAGTGCCAAGGTGCGGACTGCCACCATGAGTACTACCATTCCCATCCTTGCCACTGCAACAACTCCTGTCCTCTCGGCTCACTGCATTAGGTAAAGAATGAGTACAATCTGAGCCCAGGGACGTTAAAGATTGTGGGCCCTTTATCAGCCACTTTAGATAAGATGTATTCCATTTAGTTAAATAAATTGCATTTGGGAAAAATTTATCATCAGCATTTTTTTCTAATGTTGTAATTGACTGAAGGCCCTTTGACAATCGGAATAGTTATCATGAAGGAACATTCCTAGGAACCAGAATCATTTCTGGGCAGCACATCATCCGAACAGTCATCAACCATACAGAGGAGAAGATTGCTACATGTAAATGCAGCTCTCACTTCCTCTGATGAGCAGGCAATTATTGGGAAGGAATAGTTCTTCCAATAATTGCCTACTCTGTTAGCTGTGTAAAGGGACAGTTAAAAGGCTAAGGGTCACCACTAGTAGTAAGTCCATGGACACTGTCAAACCTTAATCTGGGATCATATTCATCTACCTGTGTTTTCACACCACATTTTTATTATCCACTTAGCAAATCCATTTTACGGATCTGTTTAATAGAGGTATTTGTCTTTTTTGGAGGACACAAAAGCATGGTAGATTATGCTGCTCTGTCTTCCAAAAACAGATCGCAATGGAACAAAGTGCATGCAAAAGTAAACTCTTTTTTGACATATCACTCTATAGGTCCACAATGTGTACGCTTTTTTGACTGTTTTGTCAACGAAAACATTTTTGCTAGGCAGACAGGGAACACTTGTGATTTTGTGGATCCTTTCTGAAAGAGAAGGATCAGCTCCTGAACTGACAGAGAACTGGGAGTTGGAAATGTCATGGAGACGTGTATGGCCAAAGCTTCTTATGATAAGTAGTGATGAGCGAAGTTTACAAAAATTCGATTCGGCTGCTTCACCGAATTTCACAAAGACTTTACTTCATCGTCACGAAGCACATTTCTTTGTTAGTAGTGGGAGCAATGACGGGGACCGGCCATTGCACCTCCCCCATCATTGAACCCCTTCAGATTCCGTGTTCATTGTTGATCAAGACATCTGAGATGAAAAATGAGGGCTTTCAGGGGTTCATCAGTTAAAAAAAACCTCACCTTATCCACTTGATCATGAAGAGGTCGCCACAGCCATCTTGATCGACGATCACACGCAAAATCTTGCACGGTGCTTGATGACGGCATCATGCTGGCTGGTGTGGTGATGTCACACATTACAGCGCATGATATTTTGAGCGGGATCTTCAATCAAGATGGCCGTGGTTGCCTCTTCGCACTCAAATAGATGAGGTGAATATGATTTTTTTTTTACCACAATTTCAAGGAAAATTGATTCATTACCACAAAGCATGAGGAAATCCGGCTTCACTGCGAATCGAAAATCCACTTCGGATACTTTGATTCGCTCAACTCTAATGACAGGCATAACACACTTACCTTAAATCTTGAATGATGAATTTGGGCGATTCAGAAGAAGCTTTAGCTGAGATGGGAACGAGCATGCTTTCTTCCCATAATTTCTATTATACCGCTCAGGGTTGGAATTTATATTTTCAGCAATTTTGCAGGATTTATCTAAAAGTTGTGTCAAAATAACCCATTCATTATGGAGTTCATTGCCTCTACCTTTTAAAACATTGGTCATAAACATGATAGAAATTATATCCATTGCATCCACGGGGGTTTCAACAGGCTAGCTGCCCATCACTGTGACCCTATATCATGTGAAATTTTATAATACGTTATACGGTACTTCATAGAAAATTGATCAACACGTCTGAAATATTCTGCTACTCAATTAACAGCTTGCATTTTGAATGAATGGAAACTCTTAGCGAAGCGTCTGGTTTAATTTACTGCGCTGCCCTTTTACGAGAGGGCTGGATGAATTCTGCCATATAAATATGGCAAATTAGAGGTTGCAGAAGGAAGAGACAAGAACTTGTGACAAATCACATGAATCAACAAGCATTATTATTAGCAGCCTTCTGCGTTCAGCACCATTTCACTTTGCAAATGATGTATGTAGCTTTTACTCGATAGTGTCAGAGATATGCTGAAGTGAGCCTGAATAACATGGGCCAATTCATCATCACAAAACTGGGAATGTTCACGTATTCAGAGCACAGTTTATTTAGTAAAGCTTTTAAAATAGTTTATCCAATCTAACTAATCCACGCAGGGATAAGGTCAACTAAAAGACTTTTGATGTCTTCTTAGTTCTCCTGCAAGTAAATAAACTGATAACGGTGATTTACTGACCTCATCAGTGGCCGTGACCCTGTGTATGAAGCTTATTAATAGTAGGTTATGGTGTAAGGAGACCGCAAGCCAGTTACTCCAACCTATGAAAGTGTCAAAGTTCATTTGCCTTCCTTCTTCACAAGACCCTACCCGAGATCTGTTAAAAAGCATCGGTCAGCATGATCAACCCTATTCAACAATGCATACTACCTATTAAAGGGGTATTCTCATCTTGGACAATGGGGGCATATCGCTAGGATATGCCCCCATTGTCCTATAGGTGCGGGTCCCGCCGCTGGGACCCGCACCTATATCGAGAACGGGGCCCCCGAAGTGAAGAAGTGCGCACCGCGCAAGCGCGGCCCGCTCTCCATTCACTTCTATGGGGCCGCCGCAAATAGCCGAGCGCTGGCTCGGCTATATCCGACGGCTCCATAGAAATGAATGGGAGCGCACTGCGCATGCACGGCCACCGCTCCTATTCATTTCTATGGAGCCGACGGAGATAGCCGAGCCAGCGCTCGGCTATTTCCGGCGGCCCCATAGAAGTGAATGGAGAGCGGGCCGCGCTTGCGCGGTTCGCACTTCTTCACTTTGGGGGCCCCGTTCTCGTTATAGGTGCGGGTCCCAGCGATATGCCCCCATTGTCCAAGATGAGAATACCCCTTTAAGGTCCGACCATATGCTCAGGTTTCCTGATGCAGTTTTGGAAGCCAAAATAAAATCATAAAAGGAGAGAAGGCATGAAGGACAACATACGACTTCTCTTCTTTTGAATTAATTTCTGGTTTTGGCTGCTAAATCTGCTTAACATGTGGCCATATCTGAACATGTGGCCGTACCCTTAAGGTTGATCATGCGGAGTAAAATGATCCCTCAGTAGTTCAAATCTGTGGCTCCATTGTAGATAAATTGGTACTTTGTTCAGTATGATATTTAGATGTTCAGAGCACCAAGAGGTGGGCTTAGGTCCTTGGAGCATCACTTCACCACTTATCCACTCCTGCCTCCTCCTGAGTGACAGAACTAGGCACCCTCACTGTCTTTGTGCATGGTCCTGTAATATAGGCGCAGTATGGATCTCAGCATCAGGGCCCAAGATCCAATCTTCTCATGCAGCAGTAGCAGCACCAAGATTACAGGGTCATGCAGGAAGACAGTAAAGATGTCTGGCCCGTTCACTCAAAGGGACAGAGGAGTGGCTAAGAGGGAAAGGCGGTGATGAAACTTTTTAAAACAACATAAAGTACATACAAGCTGATGGCCATTCTCATCCTACTGGTATTCAATTCACTTGCCATTTTTGGAATTTCCAAGCCTAATCTTTGGAGGAGCGGACTTGTAGGACACATGAAAAAGAGTTTTAATGAGGTCATACCTTTACCTCCTGATAGCACAGGACAATTGTAATACTGTGTCAAATTAGGACATAAATATTAAACTTGTATGGATGTAGTTAGAGCTGAATCCTAAAACGATACAGAGGAAAATATACGGTACATGTAGAATTGTATACAATATAGTACAAAACACTTGTTTAAACCACGCTAACCAGGAGAGCTGACATCAATGATTTAAGAGTATTTCCATGATGGGATCTTATATGACAGATCCATCAAAAAATATCAGTGAAGGTCCAAGAGTCTGGACTACAAGCAAAGCCATGAACTTTAGTGGGGAACCTTTCGTTCTTGCCTCCATCAAATCACCAAGGCAAGGATATTTGGTGCATAGACTTGGTACCCAACTCATGGTCTCCTTCTCATATAACATGCTGGATAGTATCTGACTTACAAACGTAATTTCTAAGTCCTTCATTATGGACTTCTTATATTCCAGGAGCCATATCTATCAGCCAGAGTGGGGGCCGACTAGAAAGTGCTGCCTGGAGGACCCCACAGGCTCCTGCATTTCACAGACAGTCCTGGATTTTAATTGGGACTCTGTACTACTCCATTTCTCCTGTGGTGGTGCTGCAGGGGAATCAAACACTTGCTGCCCCATTCCCCTACAGATTATTAAAATTCATTCTTTTTTTTTTTTTATTGTCTGAGGTCTGAGCCGCCGGACATTCTGAGATCATCTTATCACTGAAGGACCCCATTTAACAATAAGGGATTTGGGCCACTCCTTTAAGAACAGGACTTAAAGGGGTTAACCTATGGCAACCACTGAATGTTCATTTCATTGCTGTATTCGATCTCTTTGCTTTATCCAAGTAATTAGCTGATTTTCTCTGATAAAATATGATAGAATAGGGCATAAGTATACTGGAGGCAATTACTAACGTACAGCGCCTTCACACACAGTGGGGTGGGCAGCACCGACCACATAAAAAATGGCAAAATGTCATCTTTCAGGCTCATTCTGCAATTTATTAAAACAGCTATCATTTGCAAAGGATGTTAATTCTCACATTTCCATTTGCAATCAGTTTCCCGGGTTAAAATGAATTCTTATACTGATAAGAGCTATTAACACAGCCGACACCTGATATCAGACATTTTCCTGCAGGGGAAGATTTATTGAATCTCGGTCCATTTTTAAAGCCCTATTTTTGCCTATGTAATGGAACTTAATACGTGACGCACCTATTTTAAAATGTAAAGATTTTCTGTTCCAGGAAATGTATGTTCTTGGGCGCAGGAAATTTTTTAAGTGCATGTAAATTAAATTGCGCAGGAACTAAATTAAAATGAGATTAATATACTCTCCGCCATAGAAAAGTCATTAAATTCATTTTAGTTAGGGAGAAAATTGTCATTGTGTAGCTTTGCTGCACAGTCCCAGGCCTTGCTGGAAATGATGTATATGAGTGAGGTTCCCTAGAACATATGTCACGGCGAGAAAGGTGCGACACTGGTGAACGCGTGCAGCCGCCAGGAGTCCTGATGGTGGGCTTCCTGTGTTAATTGTGCTTAGAAACAACTGACATTTTATCAAAATTTGCAAGCTGTTCCATAGGAACATGAGCGATCTGTGCATTTATTTTATGTTCAGCCCGCTGGAATTTACTAACAAGTAAGCAGTGACAATATATTCCTGCCGACGCTTTGATGTGTAAATGAGCGCAGGAGCAACAGTACAATAAGTCCTCTTCATAGTCTGCCTCTCCGAGTTCCCTTCTGTCAGTTTATGCAATCATTTCATTTGCTTTATAGGTAAGAAAATCCAGAATATTTTACTTTAGTTTAAAGCATCTCAAAGGCACTGTGCTTCTTTATTGTTCTAATGCATCTAAGATTAGGAAAAGGAAGGAACTTTGCAAATAGTTTTGATTGAAAAAAAAATCATACCCATGTCGAGATGTGAATCTTCCAAGATTGTTTGTTTCAAATTTGACTAATTTTCGTTCTGAACCAAAGTTGCTCCAATTGCCATGGAAACTGGTATATAGCCCCCTCTAGTCCTCTAAAACACAGATTTTTTTTAATGAAAAGCTCCTATCACGTTCCGTTAATTTATCTTTACAATTTTTTTCATTTTCCCTCACCTGTCCCCTTGACCTGATACGGCGTCAGGTGTTACTGTATCTGCTTTTTTTACTGCGATTATTGCTTGGCTGCAACTGACTGCAATTACCTCCCGCCTGATGGTGACAGAACACTATTGATTGCTTATACGCTGGGCACTGTTTTACAAGATTCGTCCGAATCAAACCAGAAAAGATTTGGGTTTGATTCGGGGCCTAAAAAATCGGAGATTTGGAACTTCAAATAGATTCACTCATCTCTACTCCCATGCAGATCTGTATGTTTCTATGGTTACAGACTACAAACAATACCTGTGTAGTCTTACGACAGCCTCACACACGGCAGGTTTTGTTGCGGAAGTTTCTCCTCCTGGAAATCAGTTCCTTTCATCTAAATGTAGTTGTTTTGGCATCAAGTCCGTAGATTTCTGCAAGTTTTATTGAGATGAATGGGACATTTGCAGAAATGTCTGCAGCACAATCTGCCACGTGCGAATATAACTTTATTAATGTATATATAAGCATTAATGTACTTCTGCATTACATATCCGCCAAGTTTTGCCTATCTCTGGAATGCATTGAGCTGTGCTATCCCAGTCTTTAAAAAATGCTCAGGCAAACTCTGGACATGGCTCTTAATAATTTTGGTGCATCTTTAAGAGATCAGTGCCCCAGAAAATAAAATTTATGCCAATTTACTCTGTCATAGATTTCTGCAGTAATGTGTGCACCGTCCCACCCAATGCTGGTCTGTTTTTTAGAAAAGCGGCAAGTGTAAAAGGGAAAAAAGTCACAAAGTTTGACACAAAATAGGACTTGTAACAAATTTTGCAACTTTAGTACACCTGAAAACTGGTTTAGAATGTTGGTAAATTCCCCTTAAAATGATACTGAGTACATAGTCACCTCAGTCTTCCTCTGGAAACATGACAATGGACTGTTTTTTTGGGCATTTGAGGATGTTTATTGGACGATGACTGCACAACCTACTCCCAGCAGGCATCAAACGACGAAAATTGCATGTACAATAGCATTTCATAAATTCTGTTTCACATTAAAGGGTAAATGAAAACCCATCAATAAGTAGAAGCTGGAGCCAGGCCGCTTACTCTACCCCCTGGCAATCACCTGTTTTAGATGAAGGAAGCCACATTTTGTCCATAGATCTAGTATAACATTGCAGACAAATGGATATCCATGTAATCCATGGGCTGGACAGGTCCACCATTGTGGGAGCCTTCTTCCTTCAGGTTATTAGGAAAGAGAACCCTAGGTCATATGGATAATGGTTATCTGTATAAGAAAAACAAGAGAGATTGTAGAACACATAAATTATCAACCTTTACCTCATGACAGAAATGCAGTTGATCTCCAAACCTAAGAACAGCCACATCTCCTGAGGCTTACTAATGTGACAAGCCACCGGCGAATCTATTAACAATTATGATATCTATTATCTCAGCTTTAATAGTTATTGTGTTTTATTATTCATTATACATTTGGCAGTAGAAACATTTTTTCATCTTAAACTTAGTTCTGAAAAGAAAAGAAATATTCTTGGAAGAAACAATCGCAAGGAAAACTTCTCCTGTCTAATACGTCTTGTTTTCCTTCACTAATATCTGAGATTGGGGCTTCTTATGTTTAGTGATAACAAGTCGTGTCATTGTCTGAGCTCTAAATTCCCAGCATAGAGCAGGCACATTAACCAATTCACTTCCTCAAGCGTTAAAGCCCATGCTGGGCAATCCTCTATTCAACACTTAGCCACAGAGACCATTAATGGAAACAGTTCACATGTGGCGTCACCGCGGGGGTCCAGGGACTTGGTAACACCATTCTTTCAAGTTGGAGACCGAGCTGTCAGCATTAAAAATGGAAACATGATTAGTTTACTAAGTACATTAAATGAAAAGTTTACAGTGTTTCCCTTGCTAACTGTTTGCCCCGATTTAACAATTCAGGTCTTCATGAAATAAGTGACTAGCCAGGTGTTGGCTCAGCAGGAGGACATTCCGCATATTTCGCTGCACATTCTTCAGTGTAGAAAGTCATCACGTTCTTCGCTTTATTTAGTTGCAGTTTTCCTTGTTCCTGACACTTCAGTATATTAAAGTCAAATATATATATATATACAGTATATATTTATTTCATATTTCTGCAGTTCCAGCTTCTTCTACAGTGCTTTATTGCCCCTAGCGCTTCAATACTACAGTGCTGACCATGAATCTATTTTATTTACTTTACGCACTTATATATAATTAGTTATAATCTTTACTTTATTAGTTTGTTATTGGCTAATGTATGCAGATGTAGCCAATGTGAATGAGATGATACTGTGGCATACCGATGCTATTGTGAATGAGATGATACTGTGGCATATGTTGTGAGTATCAGTGCTGGAGCATGACCATGCCTTCTCCTAGCATTTTCCAAGACTTTAGGACTGATGACCTATCCTCTGAGGAAGGCTATAGACTAGCCGAAACGCGTCACAGAATAATATGTGACAATAAATAACCAAACTTCATATTCAGCGAGTGCCGGTCTTTAATGCACCTGACTACTGGAGTGTCTCTCCTGACACGTGCACCGCGACAAGAACCGAAGTGCCGACTCACTACTTCACTACTATCCTCTGGATAGGTCATCAGTATCTGATTGGTGAAGGCCTGACACCTGACACCCCCGCAGATCAGCTGTTTGAGAAGGCATCGGCACCGTGGCCTTCTCTTTGCCCACCAGTCACCAACGTCCATTTAATAGTGGCTGTGCTTGGTATCGCAGCTCAGACCCATACACTTCAATGGAGCTGATCTGCGTATAGGCCATGTGACCGATGAATGTGACGTCACATGGCCTAGACTAAGTAGAGAGAAAGCCATGGAGCTACTACAAGTGCCGATGCCTTCTCAAAGTGCTAAACAGCGGTGATCCTGAGTTTTCGACCCTCACCAATTAGATAATCAGAGGAGGATAATCAGAGGACAGGTCATCAGTAGAAAAGACCTGGAAAACCCCTTTAATTTTAAAGTTGGTACTTGAAGTAGTTATGCTGTAGGATTATGATAAGCAGCATCAGACTGAAGTTCCTTTGTCCCACCAGAGGAAATGCTTCTAAGTGCCTGCCGTTTGTGCATACAAAACATATGCATGTCCATGTCATTTTTGTTTCCATTGCACATGGTCTTATCATCAATAAGACTTTATAAGATATTTGGTTCAGAGGCATAGACTGCAGAGGGCCCCTGTGTAAGTAAAGTATGTGTGCCCCTTCTATATGAGGGTGATGAGCTCCCTGTAGAGCTTCTTTCTAGTGAGTTGTTTAATGAGGTACCAACATCTCTTGTGGATTGTAATCCACTACCAACAGCTATGACAATAGTTAACAGTCCTCTACATGCACTGAAGTAGACATTAGGGTTTTCTTGATAAGACGGTGGTGAGCCCCTTTTCCTACTGGGCCCTGATACAGCTTCACAGACTGGGGACATCCATCAAGTTCAAGTCCACCTCAATTTGACCTTTGGGGCCCTGTTTTATTAGGTGTCCATTATTGTGTTAGAGCTTGAGCCCACCAGAGGATCCAGTCCGAGCCTGGTGATAAGGACCAGGTGCAAATTTTTGACTGGTCACAGATGTTGTGGAAATTCAACATGTCCAATCCTTTTTTTCTCAATGCCTTGATACACATAAGAGACCCCCCTCAATCAGTCATCGCTTAGGTGGACAATCTAAGCAGTTAGTAAGAAGGTGGGGAGCAGCAGACAACAAAGAAGTTCTGGAACAGTAGCAATGGGTGATCAGTAAGGACAGTGATGATTATTTTTTAGTTTCAACCCATTTCGCCCCTTAGAAGCATAAATATTTCCACGGAAAACACCTGTCTAACCAACTTTCTAAAATGTAATGAATTATGTAATAGAGTAGATGCCGAATCTACTTATAATTTGCTCCTACACAAAGCACCATTGTGTCACCTCATTCTTGCTTACTGTAGCATTTACTCACACAAGCTATTTCTCTGTATCGTATACCTTTTCTGTAGCAGTCGCCAGCTACAGTGTTCACATTTCAAGGGTGGGACGACAGAAGTTGGTCTAACCTCAATGTTTATCTCATTCCATGACAAATTCACCGTAAGTTTACCTTACTGAGAAGTCACCAGATGTATTTCCATGAAAGATGATATGAGGACTTCTCGTGAATATGATTCAGCCCCATTCCCATGAAAAATGTGGTTATGAAAAAAGTTTTCGGGAGGTTTGAAGGATGACGTAGAAATATGGATGCGTACTTGTCCTTCACTAATGTGCTTCTTGTCAGCACCCAATCTGCTGTCATTTCAAGGCTTTAAACCAGAGCCATAAGAGCATCCTCGTGCGTTTGTCCCGATGTAATATTTACTTTTAAGCCATTAAGCCGGAGGTAAAACTCCTTCAGCCTCTGATGATTAATTATCATGGATCTCTCTCCTGCAGTTGTCTATGGGTAATTGGTTGAAGAGTTAAAGATCTGTTTAATAAAGGCTTCGGCTAAATGATGCTGAAAATGTGAAGCAATGGCTCATTTTACCCAGTGCTCAGTGATGTAAGGCAGTCTTTTGGGCAGTGTCCATGCAGAATGGTGCCTAATTGATTGCTGGTGACATCCCGCTGTTCCTAAATGAGACCGTACATCTTACACAGGGTTTTATATAAACATTTTTAGCTGAGATTGCATGCTGGGCCCTCTCCCTTCGCTTTTATGTTCTGGGTGTCTCATGTGGAAAGAATACGGTCGGCTAAAATATTACATATTTTATCATCTTGTTCTATATTTCTAAGGATGGGAAGGGCACTGAATGAAGTTTGGAGGTCGTTTTTAAAGATTTGTATAGAGAAGCACGCGACACTCCGGCGAGGTGGGAGGTTCTGGTTTGTAGGTTCCCAACCTAGACTACTTGTAGAATTTAAAAATCCATACTGCGCTAAAACTTTCCACACCTCGTAGATGAAATTTGGAAAATCTCCCCTACCAGCTGGTACTGTATTAGGGCTCATGCCCACGACCGTATGTATTTTGCGGTCCGTAAAAGATGCATCCGCAAAAAAACACGGATGATGTCCATGTGCATTCCGTATTCTGTAGAGCAGAACAGCTGGCCCCTAATAGAACATTCCTATCCTTGTTAGTAATGTGGACAATAATAGGACATGATCTATTTTTTTGCGGAACAGAAATATGGAAACGGAATGCACACTGAGTAACTTCCGTTTTTTTGTGGACCCATTGAAATGAATGGATCCGCATACGGTCTGCAAAAAAACCCAAAATGAACGGACATGGAAAGAAAATACTTTCGTGTGCATGAGCCCTTATCCTGTGGATTTCCTCCAAGTGGAAAATCTGTGAGTGCGCACCATGTCCATACAGTTTTATAGTCACCCAACAGACCAGTGGTGTTGTCAATGCTTCTGGTCAGATGAGCTTCCTGAAGACGTCTGATTGCCCAAAGTCTGTAACAAGAACACGGTGGATACATGTAATACCGTAGGTGATGATATCTCTGCATCCGCGCTGAACAGTCTGAAATCGGATGGTTTGAGGGATTTAATTCGACCAGAAACATTCACAAAACAAATCTCTTTATGTCACTATGAGTTGATTTAAATAAAAAAATAAATAAAATTCAATGCTATTTTGACTGCGCAGAAGATGATTTTTTTACAGATGTAACATCAATGATTTTATCAGAAGAAGAGGAATTGTGGCTTAAAAAAACATTTTCAGGGACTGACATATTGACAGCCTATCTATTAGCATCAGATTGGTGTGGGTCTGACAGCCATCATCCTCAACAATCAGGTTGCAAAAGTTGGAAGTTGAAAAAATCTAGAGACAGAACACCACAGCGCCATACAATACGTAGTGGCCATTCTTGGGTACTGCAGCTCAGCTTCCATTCACTTTAATGGGAGCATCAGCTGAAGTATCTGAGAGTGACCACTGCACAGTGTACAGCGCTGTGATGTTCCAGATGATTTTTTTTATTTAATTTTTTTATTTTATTTTTTAAATTGTTTAACAGTTGATTGGTGGAGTTGTCACGATTTGGATCCCCCACTAATCTCATATTGATGACCTTTCCCATGGTCATTGTAATACCTCGAAAGGATAAGGTCAGCCTGAGCTGGGCATATAGCCACTATAGCTGTCTCTATAGAATCTACACTATTTTTTGGTGTTTTTCCTTCCTTTCTAGTTTTCAGCATTACTTCTAACATATACTATAAATGGTTAGGTAAGAATAAGTGATAAATCAAAGGATTGGATTAATGTAGACCAGGGTGGTCTACTTTCTGGTATTTTTGGACTTCTGTAACTGTACTCTACCCTATTTACCGCTAATGGGGCTTCTACTCAGCGGGATGTCCCGCCCTGCAGGGAATCAGACCAGACTGCATAGTTTTACAAGAGTCCATCGATCGCTGACTGATGGCCAGTGACGAGAGCAGCATCCCTATTTGGCTGTAAGTACCATCTAACAGACGTCTGAGGAACGCATCCCCTGTTAGCTATATTTAGGTGGAAAATCAATACAAGAAGTTGTGTGTAAGCGGAGAACCACTTCTATGTGCTTCTGACAGATTAACTACTGTTCAGTTACTGGTGACTGTGATTAAAACCCAATGACAGTTATCCAAGACTTGTGCCAAGTATCTTAAATTACACCTTAATGTTTTAGAAAAAACTTCATGGCATACAGCGACCAACGGGTATCAGGGAACAGTAGCCACTCTGTCTGATGCTGGTGCCTCCATGTGATTCCGTCTGGGGCTGGTGCCTCCAAAATATGGCATCTGTTGGAACTTGACCCTTTGATTGTTCTTCATGAATCCACATGCATATATGCTATGAGAACCATGCTTAGCTACCTTCACATCTGAGTCCGGCTGGTCCAGCAGAGAATGCCCGAAATCAGGTAGTCAAAAACCACTGTGTGCAGCTTTTTTTTTTTTCTGGCTGATTCTTGTCATATTTGCAGGTTAGTGGCCAGATCTCAGTTAGACCCCTTTATAGTCTTTGGGGTCAGTTGGGCAGGCGGCAGTATCTGCCAATGCCAAAACAACCAGTGCAGCCTGCCAGATGTGAAACTAGCCTTACAAGATCTGTGTGTAAGGCATCAGACCCAAAATGATTGAAGTGAACCTGTCAGGAGGTTTTGGGGGCCACCTAACCTAAACCACCAGGTCGTCATTATGGGTTTTAGCATACCTAACCTGCCCATACCCAAACCAGTAGTATATGTCTAACGTACCAGAGAAGAGTCCAGGACTCGCCTCAACTAAGTGGCATTGAGTTCTTGCACAAAGTGCAGATGGAATGGGGAAGAGCACACCTGTGCACCTAATGACAGGTTCCCCTTTAAACTTAGGTTCCCTTTAAGTGATTTACATCTTCAAATGAAAGAATTATTTGCAAACCCAATAGTCCTGAATGCTCTAAAATAGCTTATTCCTGGATTATAGTTCAAATCTGTTACACCTTTTCATAGATTTTTCCGAAAAAAAATATTTTTTGATTTCCCCCAACAAAATTCAAAGCAAATGTTCTCCGATAGGAATCAATATGTAGTCGTTTAATATCTTGACCCGAATCTAGTGGTTAAGTCTTAGCAAACAGAATCAATAAAATTTCAGATCCCCATACAATTGTTTAATATGCCGAGTTATGAAATGTACTAAAAAAGGTTTAATGAAATTGGATTTGTAAAAGTTTCATATACGGCAGAAGAGTGGATAAGATATGTCAGAAAACAATTACAATTCCTATTTTTCATTGCTCTCTTCTTCTCTGATGTTAAATACATGGGGATTTAGTGATGAACTAGTCGCATTCCATGAGGATTTCTGATCTGCGTCTTACATGAACATTACGGGATTGTAGGTCACATAAGGAGCTGGGATCTGCTTTCCTAGACTCAGACTGAAGGTTAGAAAAGACAGTCTGTCTACTTCTTCCTGACAGTGCTGAAGGAATAGCCTCTCAGGTTTAACTTACAATCAATATGAAGGCTGCAGGGGATTGCAAGGAAACACCCAGGAGGCCATTGTCATCTTGTCCAGAGTCTGTAGTACAGCTCGCACAAATCACGGCACCTCAGCAGTGACAAGTGCGGCTTCTCTGCCTATCGATCAGTGCAGAGACGTGTCTCTGAGGAGGAGCTTTTAGTGGAAGTAGTCAAGATTCCTGTTATCAGATTTCATGTTGATTCGGAGACTTATTAATAGAGCTGGCACATAAGTGCAAAGTTATGCGTAGGGACTTACCAGAGCCTCATAAATTAGGAAGATTCAAGACTATGAAAGGTTCTTCTAGTTGTTGATGGACTAGAAGACTCAGAATACACAAGGAGACTCAAGTATCAGAAATCAGCTGTAATAATATACTAAAGGGGTATTTTGGCAGGAGGCATTTATATGCCATCTACTGGATAAGTGATCAATGCTAGATTTATGGGGATCCCATCACTGACACTCGATGGTCTCCAGAAATGAATGGCCCATTCAATCCATTCGTAGGGCCATGGCAGGAAGCAGTTGGGCTGTTTCTGTCAGTGCCATAGACCCTCACACATCAAATAACTAGAATTTTGTTTTTCTAGATGTAGTCACTCCTTTAGTCTCTCTTTAAAGGGGTGTCTAATTAGAGACCCAGCAAAAACCCATATTTTAGGGTAAACTATGATCAGAGAGACATTTTCCCCTGGAGTGGTTACTGAAGTATTTCATGATGAGTGGTTATTCATGTAGAACTTAGATGGCTGAAGTCCACCAGAACCTCAATGTTTGGGTTGATAAACTGGTCCTGAGCAGGGTTCCCTCTTCTGTGATGTGCTAATGCCCTAATAGGGTTTATTGACATGAGGTGTCTTCATTAGAAAACCCCTTTAAAGGCGTTCTGTGATCAGATGCGTCACAATAAAACTATCTCACCTGAGACACGTGCGCTTGATAATTGAACATTATGGTCTTGGTCCCATTTTCCTAGGTGCCTGCATTCTTGAAAAAATTCCTGTTTTATAATATGCAGAACCAACGAGGGTGGTGCTGGTGCACCTCTTTGCTCCTAGAGGCTTCATTCACTGCTCTTCATGCCCCAAATATATTGTACTCACACCTGGCCCTTAAGTCTCTCGGGAGCTCATTCAGCGCATGTGCTGTACAGGGCCAAAGGCCCCCCAAAAAATACCCAGTCCCCAGCTTTCCCGAGTCCTGAATGTCAGATGGCAAATCAACCTAGTTATGTGTTGATGCAGAGACCAGAGGTGCTTATAACCTTTTTACTGTTTGAAGTGAGAAGTGAAATTTTGCCATCCACCCTTTCCCAAATTGGAGATGAGAAATCATACAGTTGAGATATCTGCCAAAGTGTCTCTTCTGCAAGCAAGGATGAGTGTTGTCTGAGGATGTTTACCCCAGAAACAGCCACTACTCTGTAACTAGACAGATTGGAGATTCAGTAGTGTGAAAGCTGGGTGACAACCCCTGGGGGAGCTGTCATGGGGATTATATTAGTTGTCACATGATGTCACTGTTATGATTTAGAAACAAGTGAATAGAACATTAAAAAATTGACCACGACCACTCAAAGGATTGTAATTTGTATCAACTGGGGATTTTGAGGGTAATACGGAGGGCTGTTCTGAACGGTATGTGTTGTGCCTTGGGCTAGTGTGTGGTTGGGTGCATTGAATGGACATTGAATTTTCACTTGCTCAATCCAAATAGTAAAATGTACATTAAAGAAATGTTAGCAAATTATGATAAAGTGAATGAATACATCCGGTGACATGAAGTATTTACATGGGCTGTGTACTTCATCTCCAACGAGAATTCTCCGTACATTTTGTTCAAAGAGAACAGCTTTGTTAGCTGCAGAGATGAATCGGGTTTTGATCAGCTTCTTTCTTTCATTGCTTTGAAGTTGGAAAAATAAATAAAATAATCGAGCAACATAACAGTTTATGAGGTTTTTGTGCAGGCTGATTTTCGCTTAAAGTGAAACCGTCCATTTCCACTTCTACAAAACTAAATCCTCTGTTGTTACTAATTAATATTCACCCGTCTAACCACCAAACCAGAAACGGGAAGAAAATTGGGGCAGTCCCCATAGAAAACCCATTTTTAACGTGAGATCACCTATAATGCAGCCAGGCTGCAGATAGTCATCCCCTGTATTGCCACAGCCCAATAAATGCTTCATCCCGCGTGGTCTCAATCATTGTCCTGTGAGCTAAGCATAGGGAGATACATGACAGGCAGTTATGCGCTAGGTACAGTGTTGCTAAAAACAAATAATAAAAGACTATTGGAGAGGGAGAGCACGGTGACGTCATCATGTTCAGCGCAGGTCCTTCGACAGGTCTTTTCCATTCAGAGACGATGAGGTATTTTTTTTTTTCTGTTCTTTCGAAGGCAACTCTAGCAGCTAGTTAGGAAAAATGATTCGTTACCATGAAGCATGAGGAATTTCGGCTTTGTGGCAAATTAAATTTTTCCTAAACTTCAATTCATTCAACACTAATGGCCTCAACCCGCTCGTAGCACGGCCGCTCCTTGTGGGTAAACACGATTTATAGCAATTCGTAACAAATTAACTCTGAACTAATCAAAGTTCTTCGCGAACTTCGAAGAAGTTGCCGAATCTAATTTTTCTAGACTTTGCTCATCTCTAGTGACTGCATGAGAACAATGGTCTTATGAGGAGTGAGTTTTGCTGCCAATTTGAGTTATTTTGTTTATGACGGAAACATTTTGGATTCATGTAAACTGTACATGTTACCATATGAAGAAACACATAATGGAATAAACACTAATACAGATGGACAGAGTAGCGAACACATATTAACATAAACTCCAATACAGATGGACAGAGTAACGAACACATAATAAGATAAACTGCAATACAGATGGACAGAGTATAAAACGCATAATAGCATAAGCTGCAATACATACGGACAAAGAGGAAGATGAATGAAATCATACAAGCAGTGGAGGTCTTGTCACATGTCACCTTCTCACTTTCTGACATTACAGTATATCACTTTCTATTAACACCAATCACACATGTCTAACAAGCAATGTGTGAAGGCCTCTGTATGTGAAATGTGGGAGGACATGAATCACTCTACTTTACACATTCCTACAGAAGTTCCTTCATTAACTTGGCTTCAATAAAAAAAGCAACCAACAAAGTGGTTAAACTTAAAGAGCAATTCTACGTGAAATGACTTTAATTTACATTATGATTAGTTATAAATGGTGCTGTATTACATTGACATCTTCTATCAAGCATATTTTCTTATCAATCTTCTCTCTCATAGGAATCAATAGAGAAATGGATCTTCTAGTTGGCCTTTTAAGATACTCCAAACTAGGGTCTAATTGTTAGCATTATCCAACGCATTCCAGAACTGTAAGGGTTACATAGCATCATAAATCAGTATATTGCTATGTAACCCCCGTTCAGTGCCGGGAGGTCAGTACACAGCACATGTTGCGGGAGACGTCCGAGTCCGCTCGTGTGAAAGGGGCCTTAAAGGGCCAGATATGAACATAGGATAGCAATCCAATTGGTGGCACTAAAGAGTCAGCTTTTGTCCTCCTAGGTAAGAGCTGATTTACATTCCCTTTTTCCAAGGTAGCATTTCTTGGACTGTAAGACTCCCTATGCCAACTTGGTGGTCTCTTCAACGAAAAACTTAATTTCCCCAGAAGTAGAGAGTTGAAAGCAGCATGATATAACTGACTTAACAATTTTTCTTTGCAATGAATCGAACCAGGCGCACGTTAACTTCTCTTTTTGCCAAACCCCAATTACATCATGGAAAACAAGTTTTTCTTCTTTCCTTTGAAAATATATTGCCTCATAAATCTCAGAAAGCAGCACTACATTTAGTCGTCTAGGTTATGTGCAGGTCATGGAGAGAATTTAGTTAATTGCCTTACAGAATTCATCCACTTGGTGGCAACTTGAGCATGGTGAAATCTGAACCTGAAGTCTTCTTGTTTACTATTTGCTTCTGCTTCCGTTTTCTCTAGCATTCCCTGTGGTCAGACAGGGTAATGTAAGTAAGCTTCTGAGTAGGGTTAATGTGAAACCTGATCAGATATATGATAAATCAGGTGACCAGTGTTCAATGACAGTTACTCTGGCTTCTACTTTGGTCTCCTCTTGCTGTAGTGTATGGTAGCTCAACTATCTTGCTTCATTTGATAAAATATTAAATGACTGTATGATGAAGTGCATTCCCGGTTTATGCCTGGGTTTCATTTACTGTGCTCACCATTACTCCATTACCAAGAAAAGGATAGCTTTCCGTCTTTCCACTACGCACACAGCAGATTTATGGGAGTGGAACGATGCATGAAAATAACTCTTCCTCATGTAATAAAATTATTTTTCTCAAATACATTAACGTGGAGTCTGTTCATGACGTCTGAGGCCAGTCCAGAAAGATTGATGGAAGCCTTCTTACCAGAAAATCTTTATTAATGTGCCCACACTCTAGATGACCCAACAACATCTCAAGCAGTTGATATCATGATTCAACCCTGAGCTTGCTCAAGCCAAATATGTGAAATATGTGCTTTTTAATGGAAAAAAAGAGAAATATTTTAATCCCCGACACCAATAATTTGCATCTGTTCTGAACAGTTGTTAATTATGTGTATGTTTACTGCAGCAAAAAAATAAAACTTTTTTTTTTTTTTTAAATGAGCGGAGTGCAATAATGTACTGTCAGTGGTCACATGCTAGATGCCTGAAAGAGTTTTCTGTCCCCTCGGTTTATTTACTCTGCTCTGCATATGGCAAGTAGGAACAGCGGTTTCAAATGTCTCTGCCATATGTATAGCACAAAAGCCTAATCTCTACCCACAATATATTATCTTTGAACCTAGTCAATAAATATATAGTATTTTATCTCAGCAAAGTTTGATTTTCGGGAAAAAAATGCAATAAATAAAATAAAATAAATAAATATATACATAAATAAATAAATAATGTAGCATTTTATATTAATTTGTTGCATTTCACTCGCTTTCATACCTCTTTCTGGGCAAGGGAAGATCCACTTAGATTGGAGTGTGTAAGCGAAGGGCCAGCTTAAGTTTTTCTTGTTATTTTTATGCTGTTATATTGTTTTTGTTCCGCACAATCTTCATTGGACTTCACAATGTATTTCCTGTATAAACAAGCTGTTGTAATGGAGCTGCTTATAAACGACCCTTGGGTTAAGAGTGTGACTGTATGAGTCGCGTGACTATTGCACTTTTTGCCTCCGTAGGGAAACCTTGAGTAGCATAATCTGTGTAGCTCAATGTAATGCCAAAGTGTGACTTGGAGTAGTTGAAGTCTATTATAGGCGAATAGGGACCATGGCAATTATATAGCTATTTCCTTCACTTCGGGTGGACTGTGACTACATTGGGTTATTGTGGATTTTTGGGCACGGCTGAATGTGCAGGACAGGGTTGGACTCGCTTTGCAGAGGAAATATGAATCCTTCAGTGTGTCCTGGCCAGTGTCAGACGTCATCTTGTTAGTACAGTCCAGTAGACGCATGGTCACGCAGGAACTCATTGCATCATAAATTGCATCGATGCTGTGAGTTAGGGTCAGATGAGCCACAGTCAGTCTGGAAGATGTGGCCATCACATGGACTGATTTTCCTGGAGTGCACACAGTCGTCTGAGACTGGCCTTATATAATGCCTTATATAATGCCGTGATAGTAGAGTCCTTGAGGTCCAGAAAAGTTTCCAGTACAATAAAAGTTGATGTGCACTTGTTCTATATAGCTGGTTGGTGACTCTACATGTAATGGATACTTGTAAGCTGAAGGTAATTAGACAGAATAGGTCATTTTTACCTTTATTTATTCTGATATATATCTTTTTTTCTAATTTTGTCTATTTTAGTGTGTAGTGTAGAGTGTAGATGTTTTTTTTTTCTATACATAATTATGGGAGTGTCCATCTTGCCTTAAAGGGGTTCTCCAGGAATTAAAAAAATGAAAATACTTAAATGTTATCTTATAATAAATATATTCATAAATACCTTTCATTACTTAGAATGGCTTGTTTTGTCTAGGGAGCAATCATTAGGAGAAATAAAATGGCCACCGTCCTATCAGTACACTCAAAACCTGTCCTAATCACACAGGAGGACAAGTTACTTCACCACAATAAGCCATAGTGCTGCCTCCTCCTCTCTGTTCTGCTTCTCAGGAATCATGATCCTGAATACAGGTGAATCCTTGTGGGAATGGAGAAGGAGAAGGAGACATGAAAGGAGGGTGAGGTGTGGCTAATGAGCAGCAGCACTTGTTTATAGTCTCCATTACCACAGCCCCACATTACCACAGTCTGTCCTGTCCGTCCTCTCTGTACTTCATGTCTCTTCATGAACTAAATTCCCCAGAAATTCAGCTAAAGATCTTATCATCTGTATTCAGGATCATATTCCCTGACAAGTAGGAGAGAAGGATGTTGTAAAGTAACTTGGTCCCCATATGTGATCAGGACAGGTTTTGTGTGAACTAATGGGACAGCGGCCATTTTGTTTCCCCTGTTTATTCCTCCTCAGAAAAAATGAGCCATTATAAATAATGAAAAGTATTTGGGAATATATTTATAATAAAGTAATATTTAAGTATTTTCATTTTCTTACTTCCTGGAGAACCCATTTAACTGCTGTTAGCAGTATTCAGAGATATGTTTTACAGAAGCCACATGGACATAGAAGCCCTGACACGCGAGAGGTTCATTGATTTCTATAGGGTACTTTTTTGGGTATATTCGCTGACCCATGCAGAGGTCATTTTTTAAGGGAGGGATGAAGAGTTGACTTGTGAGTATCACCTATTGTAAATGGTGATATTCTATGGTACCTATATATAGGTGTTAATTTTTATTATAATCCTGCTTCTGATAATAATGAGATGACTGCGGAAAAAAGATCTCAGCTTATTATAAGGCTCAGTGAACAGAGTGAAAACTGCAAGATTTCAGGATTTTTTTTTTATATAGATAGTGGCATGGAACATTAAACAAATTACCAATTTTTTGTCTGAGTGTTTAATACTGATGAACTATCAGTATTAAAGGAGTGGCCATCGGCATCTGATCTGTGGGAGTTCAACTCCTGGCACCCCCGCCAATCAGTTGATCGAAGAGACGGCAGTGTTCCATGCCTCGTCTTAGGCTTGAGACATCATGTTCATCAGTCACGTGGGCCAGTTGCAACACAGTCCCATTTAAGTGAATGGGGCTGAGCTGCAATACCAAGTGCAGTCACTATCCAACGGATGGCGCTGTGATTCTTAAGCTGTGAGGAGGCCGCTGTGCTCACCAGAGTGCTGCAGCCTCTTCAAACATCTGATCAGCTGGAATTGGATCCCCACCGATCACATATACTTTGACAGCTCCTTTAACATAAAAAAATATATAATTTTAAACACTGAGGACTCTTGTTTGTTCCCCATCTATCTTCTGCTTTGATATCGTTGTTCCCCATAATGCACTCTGCAAATCTTTTTTATCTGTGAATGCCCTCTAAACCTTGCTGCAAATATACCAGTGATGCTGTGAGACTTTCAATATCTGAAAATGTACGGTAGTTTTTTTTTTACACCAATTCTCTTCCAGGTTTTTTAACATACCCCTTAAGGTTTTTATCTCTTCAATGCTTGTGATTTTGACGCTGCCAGGGCATGTGGTGCGCCTTCTGCATTTCGTCTACACATAACAAAGGAACGTTATGCCAGGACTCTCAGAACTTTGCAGAACATATTGTTTACAGTTTGCATTCATCCGTCTAACTAGCAATGTTCTTGCAAGTTTGTCACGGTTACATGCATTCCTGCACATAAGCGCAAAGTACCTTCCAAACAACATCCGCAATTAGTAATGCATTTAAACACAGCGCACAAAGAGTGGCTCTGGAATATCTTTATTTAAGCGTTATCCAGATGTGTCCAAATATACAGCCAGAAAACCAAGTAATGTGCAAGTTTACAAATGTCAAATCATATTCTTCTGAGTATTGATAATAATAATACGAGTAGCTGGCGGTATATTGTCGTGCTTGCGGTATATTGTCATGCAATGTATTTTGTTAAAGTTACCAGCGTGCTCTTTGTGTTTAATAAGATATCTGTGTATTATTTATTTCTATATTTTAATATTTATTTATATATTTTAATGAATATATTTTGCTCTATTTCTTAATACAAATCAAAACATAAAAAAATGTAATTAAACAGGACATAATTCTGCCATCATAACATATAGGTTAAAGGTACTCTAAGATATTAAATGGTCAGTTAAGATGTACCCACCACAGAATGAGTATAATTTAGTTCTGTGCAATTCATTAGGTCATATTAACTTACATAACTGCGATTCATATCTGAAAGAAATTACTTAGAGGACCTGTCTTCTCTCCTGACATGTCTGTTTTAGTAACTACTCACATCCTGTACTGTAATAACAGTTCTGAAGCATCTATTCTTACAACTCTATGTTGCACTATTCCTTTAATATTCCTTTAGGAAGTTATGAATGAATTGCTAGCAGTTTGCAATGAGGGTCCAGATGGGTGTTACCAGTTAGGGATGTGTTCCTGCACAGTCTGACACTATCCAATCAGTTCTGCCAGTGGAAGTCTGTGCAGGGACACACCCTCAACTGGTAACACCCCTCTGGACCTTCATTGCAGACTGCTAGTAATTCATTCATAACGTCATTCATAAATTCCTGCTCATTCTGGGTTTAGGAGTCCATTTTTTTGTATGTAGGTCTTGTCAATTACTGAATAAGACCATTACCCAGACTAAGCCCTGAATGAGCAGAGAGTTCAATCAATAATTTTTTTACACAAAACTATATATCAGTGGTTAGAAACCTTTCGACACTCCAGCTGTTGTGAAATTACAATTCCCAGCATGCTCCATTCATTTCTATGGGAGTTCTGAGAAGAGCAGAGCACATTTGCATGCTGGGAGTTGTAGTTTCACAACAGCTGCATTGCTGGAGATTGCCTACCCCTGTTGTATATGAACCTGCTCAGCTCCTCCTGACCTATAACATGATTCTTGCAGATTTTTCAGCATTTTTATGGTGACAGATGCCCTTTAAAGTGAGGATCCAACTTTTATAACTTTTAGCCCCTTGTCATTTGTAGACCTACAATTTGATGCCAATTCATTTCTTAATATAACTTTAGTGGGCTGTGTAAAGAGATTTAAATCATTCTAATATAACATTCCAGCTGCCTGTAGCCACCATTAGAGGGAGCAAGGGAGTTTACTGCATACTTTCTTTTTACTAAACTCAGTGCATAAACAGTATGCAGTACCTCCTGCTTCCTCTAGTGGTGGTTGTTGGCATCCAGAAGGCTAGTTTTTAATGGCTATGGACACCTTAGGGTCATTATTTATATTATTGCATTCTACTTATCTTGTTCTACAATCACTTTTCCAATTGGTCTTTATTAAAGATTTTCAACAGTTTCGCACACCCTTCAGGTTTTACAGTCTCTGTAGCCCTTTTCTCTAGTCTCCTGACACAACCCATAAACACTAATTCATTTTTTAGACGCTGGTGTTAGTAAAACTTTTAAGCTGGCGGTGGTTCCGCTGAAGTTATACATTCGACGTATCCTCCGCCAGTTCTAAATGTAAGACAGCTTCCGAGCTCTCTCACATTTAGATCTTTTTCTATGCTTGAAACAGGTGTAAAAATGGTAAATAAGATGAGCCTGCCGCCCCGCCCCCTTCGCCGCCCACGCCCACTTTTTGACACATGGCGTGAGCGGGGAGAAGTCGCAGATTGCCGGAACAGTATCCGTAGCAGGCTGCTGGATTCTTAACCATAACTTGGACATTTTCCAATACATGGTGGTTAACTTAATGTGCCTCGGTAAATGACAGTAGTGATTTCTTACACACAAACCTCTGGACAGAATTATAGAAATACAGAGGGAAGGGCATTCCAGGGCCACAGGAGGGATACCATTAACATTCATGCAGCTGACGCTCTTTGGGAGGCAGGTGGACGAGATTCTGAGGAGCAGATTGGAAAGTGTGGATTCAGCAGAACATGACCTGGCCACACTTGAGGGTAAGACACAATGTTTATCAATTTTTCCATCAATTTCGCCATTCCTGAGTTATTGTTTTTTTTTTTCAAATCACAGAAATCATAGTCATACACAGAGTTATATTTTTTATCATTTGTCATAATGTATTACAACTTCATAAGTATAGCATATTCATTCCAGTGGGTGTTACATTATGTTTTCTTGCAGTCCCTTTCAATTTGCACTTGTTTTTGCTTTATTTTACCATTGTTTTTTTTATAATTTTTTGTTATCTTTGTGTTATAAGTTTTTTTTAAATGTTTTGTTCTGATTTATACACAGAAAAGAAGAAAAGTGGAAATGTAGAAGAATATATTTCTTCAACTCCCAGCACAGCAAAGGTACCTCTAACATCTGAACAAGAAGACATTGCAATGAAGCAGCACGATGAATCCACTGTCCACCAAGATGGGATGATGAAACCTATCCAGAAGGTGCATGAGCTGCTCCGTGACCATGGACGAGAAATCAAGGAAAACCAGAAACAGCAGTGTCATATCCTAAGACATGGATTTCACAGGATAGAGAAAAAGATGGATTCAATGACCAATGCATTGTCCAAAATCCACAAAAGCATTCTAAGTCTTTCCCAGGGCATGTTAGCTTTGGCCCGTCAGACAGCCACCATGAACGCTGAACTGGTGAAAACCAATAATCAGATTGTTTCCACCTTCCAGCGCCTAATCCAACTCAAAGAGCTTGAACTTTCCAAAAATACTTCTCAGTCCTCCAACCCGACAGAGCCAAGCAACTCTAACAGTTCTGTGATGCCACGGAGATTCCGAACCCGAGGAGGAAGAAGACTTTCTACCTAAGGACACAACAGAAGCTGTTTAATGTTTGGTCTAGACAACAACTATGGGAGAGTTCCACTACTATTACATTTTTGAGCTTGCTTTAATTTTTGATTTTGAAAGGACTCAGAAAGACCTTTTTTTCTAGTAACTTATGGTTTAAGAGCTTCTATTAAAACTGTTCTGTTTAGAAAATTCTGTTTCTGTGTTACTTAATTGAAGTTCTTTTTGTATCATGGTATACAAATGTGTCCAATAATTGACAGTTCTCTTGGAGAAAACCTTCCATTCAAAGAATAAAGTTTGCCTTGCACAAAAGACATCTATCTCCCATGACATACTGTCTACTCTTAGGTTGAGAGGGGACACATCATTGGCAGCAGTTATCCCCCCAGAGAAACAAAGGATTTTTTATTGACAGAACAAATTGGGGAATGATTGGTCTACCTCCATATATGTTTGATTTTTGGCAAATCCAGACAAAATTGCCAGTCGGTTGATGTTGTTGTCCAATGTGTATGACCAACTGTGTTTCATGTACATTTGTTTTCCAGGTGTCGCATAGTTATATAATTACGTAGCAAACCTTAACTTGACACTTAGTGTGTTAAATACACAATTGAAATAGTAAACTTTAAATAGATACTTAACAAAAGTCTGTGAAAAGGTCAAATTAAAGTCTGTTGCAATTGTGTATTTAACATTTGCTACATCTGTCTTTTTAGATCAAAAGAAAGATCAGAACTCAGGTGAAAGGGAAAACATTATTTAATATTTCCTTAAGAAATGTTTTCTTCCTGCTGTTGATCAAAAACGACATATGTATAAATGGATCTTCTGTACATGATGACCAAAAGCCCCTTAACTGGTGTATCTATCGTCTGTAATGTTTTAACTTGTGGACACATGTTTGAACATTCAGCTTTGCAATGAGATACTTCATGGTATTCTCATCTTTCTTTTATTATACAACATTTAAAGTGTCTTCAAAAACCTCTTGATATGAGAGAGTGCTGAGAAGCCTACTGATCACTAGAACAAGGAAAAGTCTATGAGCCCGTCTCGAGTCCATTTCTTCCAGTAAGGAGAGAGAGCTGAATGTGAGCTATTCTCTCTCCTCATTTAAGCACTCGCCAGGGGTCGTAGCACTTAAAACCCTCACAGATCAAAACCTTTGATAGGTTGCTATGGCATATCAAGAGTTTTGTTCAAGTTTTCTTAAAGTACAGGTACACTTTAGGGAATAAATCAAGAACTGTACAAGGACTAAGTACTCAATACTGTAGATCCACTTCATGTATGCTGTATATTAAGTACTTTACATTATACAAGCTGATATGTTTTTTTTGATCAGATGATCTGAAATATCAACATCACCTTTTGATTTACCAAACTTAGGTGAAAACTATGAGAACAGAGCAGCAAATACCAAATATCCTACCTTGTATTTTTACAATGAACTCAGTCAAAAGACCTGACATGGATTCGTGGAGTGGTCTGAGATTATGATATTGGTGGCCTATCTTCCGGATAGGTCATGAATATCTGATCGATGGGGCTTCCACCTGTTTGAAGATACTGCGGTGCTACTATGAGCGCTGTGGCCTCTTATTCTCCTTTTTGCGGCTCAGTCCTTTTCAAGTGAATGGGACTGAGCTGCAATACCAAGCACAGCTACTATCCAATAGACAGCATGGTGTTTGGTAAGCTGCGAGGAGGCCACGGCGTTCACCAGAGTGCTGTTTCTCCTCAAAAAGCTGATCGGCATGGGTGCCCAGTGTCAGACCCCAGACGATCTGACATTGATGATCTATCCTGAGGAAGGGCCATCAATATCTAAGTCCTGGGAAACCCCTTTAAATGAGTTTGGGATGGCCAGTGCTCTGTTTCTGTTATTGGTTATGAACTGTGGATGATATATTATAAACCATTTATACTGTATATATACCTGTTACTTTTTTGAAATATTTAAGAAAGGTACAAAAACAGTCTAGTCAAAATATGTTATTAAAAGACCTACAAATATGAGGATTAAACAAAATAAATTAATTATAGTATTTATATTTAACACTACATAGAGAATTTTTAAAAAATATTTTTGTAACTTGCTTCATACAGAATATGCATAGAGAGGTTAGATGGTGCCTTAGTAACACCAAAAAACACAATCATAGCCCAATATTGTAAGAACACATTTATGATAACCCTGTTGTTCTATTAACTGCTTTTTAATGTAGATTTACATAGACCAGCCAAAAATGTAGCACCAGAGGACACTATTTCATATAGAGAGACGCAAAGAGTGAGGAAATCCGCAAAGGTCTAAGGAAAGAGGTTTAAGACCTAAATCATGGTAGAAAGACGAGGAGGTGATGAAAAAAAAAGGAACAACTCCTATAGCTTGAATGTAGATAAAAAGATCAATAATACATTATGGAAAACATCAAGTCGGTTTCATGCGGTGTTGCTTTGACGGGGAGAGATCCAGAGGGAAGGTGCAGCTCTAGAGAAGCTAAGAAGGTGTTGAAAGCTGAGCTAATGAGATGGGTAGAAAGGGATGACGTGGTTCAAGCTCAAGAGGGATTGGATGAATCTCATTGCATTTGATGTATGGATATGTTTTCAACTGTGCTATGTCAACACCATTTCCATAAAGTACTGTACTACTGATTTATTTTACTTTATAATAATTACATAAATGTGCAGCAATGTCCATGTGATTTCTTACTAATGAAATCTGTGACTATTTTTAGTACTATGTAATCATCTGTTACGTCTTATACAATCAATAAAGTGTTTTCCACAAATACAGATGTTGTTTGCATGTTTATATGAGTAGTGATGCAAGGTAGATGACATATACTCTATTGCCTGTATATTTAGTTTTCCATCTTTTGGGCTTGGACTGTGGCACTTTCTCAATGTGACTAATAATATAACTTTCATCACTGAAAGAAACTGCTTCCATGTAAAGAGGAGGTTTATGGGGGTGTTGGTTGCACTTGGGGATGGCTTACAGGCAACACATGACCCAGACCCCCACAGATCATTTATCAACATGGCTAAATGAAAGGAACAGTGCAACTTTGAGACTAGGTTCACGTGGGTGTATTACAGACGCATTACGTGTCCGTATTTTGGATGTGTGACCAGGCTAACCACAGGTGTAACTGGTCTGAACTTACAGCATCACGGATCCCTATGATGCTATGAGTTTGAGTCCGTAAACTCAAGGTCAGGCTGGGACACACATCCTGCATACAGGCGCTTAATATGTTTTTAATACACTCATTTGGACCTGACCTTATAGTGGACCTTTTACCACCACTGACATGCCTGTTTTAATAGCTTCATTCATTCCCCGTGTAATAATAGTTTTGGAGCATTTATTCTTATGACTCTATGTTGTGCCATCCCTTTATTATTCCAGGTAGAAGTTATGAATGAATTCCTAGCAGTCTGCAGTAAGGGCACAGAGGATTGGTAACCAGTTGGGGGGGTGTATCTGCACAGTCTGAACATGGCAGCACTGATTGGATAGAGTGAGTCTATACAGGTACACACCCCCAACTTGTTACCACCCCTCTGTACCCTTACTGCAGACTGCTAGCAATTCATTCATAACTTCTAGTAGAAATAATAAAGGAATGGCACAACTTACAGACATAAGAATAGATGCTCCAGAATTGTTATTACATGGGGAATGCATGAAGCTATTAAACCAGGCATGCCAGGAGAGATGAAAGGTCCTCTTTAGGTAACAGATCCTCCAGTTCAGGCACTTTAAGGAGATGTTTAGGGAGATGTTCATATGGTTTGAAAAAAAAAAAAAAAATGAGGCAGAATAAAATCAGACACTGAATCTCCCAGATTTTCATATAGCATCCAAAAACTGGCACTGATTTTGAAGACGATTATGGCCCTTATAGCTATTTTTTTCTTCTTCTTCTCAATAACTGAATAGGATTTTCACTATTGAATACATCAAGATGCTTCTTTTTTAGCATTTTTTAAATGGTGATCACTCCCATTCTTATGAATGGGAGGCAGATTTGAAGTGTTTTTGACTCTTGATTTTAAGGTGGAAAAAGCGCTCAAGTCATCCGTAAAATCTCCATGTGAAAATGTATAGCAATTTAGGACCCTATGCCCTCATCATTGGCTAAACTTATGTATTTTGTGTAACTCTTTAAATGATGTCGAGGAACTAGCTTAAAAAGAAACTTTTTGGTCATTACAATTGGTAGTAGACAGATACTATGTTTATGAGCAGGAATGAACTTCTGACAATGATTAAAGGACACCTGTACCTAGGACAGACACTTCTACATTACAGCATGTCCTAATGTGTGCAATTGTGCCCACTAAATGGTCTCTTAAACTGGTTCTCCAGGTTATTTGTAAAATGTGTCAAAAAAAAAAAACAGCTTTAAAATATCCAGTTGCTGCCGGGAGCTCCAATTAGTCCCATGATCACTATGGCCAGTCATTGGTCTCAATTGAAGGAGAAAAGTGATAGAGAAATTTGGCCCATTTTTTTTTTTTAAATTAAGATTCATTAATTCAATAATTTTGTGTGATTCGATCTGGGAGAATCGAGGATAGGAGAGACCGAGAAGGAGAGGGAGGAAGGAAGGAAGACTTTTCCAGGCAATCAGATCACTTTCAACTCAAAATGCAATCTGATGGGCAATTCAGCCGCATTAAACAGAATCAAATTCTAAGAAATTTGCTCATCCCTACTTGTGACTTCTGCAAACCCAACACAGATTGGGGCAGTAGGGATCAGAGCGGCAGCAAAGATCTTTTTTATTTTTTTTATTTTACGTTACCCCTGCTCCCTGCATAATATTACAAAAGAATGCCTTCAACAAAATGCACACAACATCTGTAATCACAAAGACATCCCAACATGAAGTCTTGGTCGAAGACCAAAATACTGTATGTGCCTAGCTAAGCCTTCAAGTAATAGAGACCCATTTATAGAAGTGTATGAATTTGATGTGGTAGTGCCGTATAATTTAGGGTTCGTGCAGTTGTATATTTCATTACGTACAGTATACATTTACTGATTTTCTATAAACAGAACAAATGTTTAGAATACATTGAAAATCTTAGATTTAAACAAAATAATCAGTGATTACGATAGAAGAAATACTGTATTTGGATTGTCAGCTTTTCCCGAGATTCTAGAAAAGTCCCAATTTATGTCACATGTAAACAAGCATCTCCTTCTTAGGGGAATCCTGTATCTGCTAGACTAAACAAACCTTCCAAACACATAGTGCTATCCTCGTCCTCCCAGCTGCTTAGTCTAGTGTCCTGATGAGTATGGCTGGAATTTTAGCCCGTTATAAAAGCTCTTCCAAATCAGAAGCAACTGCCGAGTGCCAAACTCAGCTGGATGGGAGACAGCTGGAGAAATGGAATCCTGTGTCCTCGTATATCTCACCTACATGCCACGTCTTATTGTGATCTCGGAGACTTGTTTGTCCAAGACATGAACAGAGACGTTCAAAATAAAAATAGGAGCCTTCGCTATAAATCTGCTGCACGAGATTACATTCACATGTTTGTATATTAGATATTAAACGATCGGCAAGGTATTACTTTACTTCATGGGGCAAAGTAGTTTTACAGATATCTAACATTTCTATTTACTGTGAAAAATGCTCTAAAATGGTCCTTTGAAAAAGAGGCTATAAGTATATTTCTTGAGAAAGATTTTAGAAGGAATTGGTTTGATCACAGTTCTTTCCTCTGAGATATTTTAATGTAATGACTAGAGGTACAATATGAATGGAAATTTCTGCTATGGCCTTCAGGTTGGTAGTCTTAATTTTCTTGCTCTCCGTATAGATACAGTGATCCCTCACAATACAATGGCCTCAGAATACAATATTTTCAACATACAGTGGTCTTTTCTGACCCATCGTAAGTTGAAACTAGACTCAACATACAATGTCTCAGACTCCGATCCAACCAATCAAGGCCACTTCTCTGGTAGAATAGCTGGATTAGTTGCTAGTTAGTTATTTCTGACTGTTATATTGAAAGACTTGTCTTATCTGTCTTAGTTATCTGCTTATTTTCATTAAATCTTCATTTTATCTTATCTTGGATGACATTTTGGGGCTTTGGAACCGATTACTCAACCTACAATGGTTTTAACATACAATGGTCCTCCTGGAACCAATTAATATTGTATCTTGAGGGATCACTGTATTAGCCATGTGAAGGAACTCACAGTACAAGCCTGAATGGAACCTCTAAGGTAAAGACCATTTTTGCAGTCTTTTCAAAATAGATCACTTATATCTGATGAGTAGGGGTTTCAATCCAGGTACCTCCATGATCAGCTGTTGGAGGTGACCTCAGTGCTCAGTTAAGTGCTGCTCCCTATTCCTTGGCTTGTAACACCACTTCCATTGGTCACATGGACTTTCTTCATCTCAGTCCCATTCAAGTGATTAGGATTGAGATGTAATACCATCAGCCGCTATACAATGCATGATGCCTGGTATATTTTAAAGAGGCCCCTTAAAGCAACTGATTGGCATGGGTCTTGGCAGTTGGACCACCACTGATGTGATACTGATGAAGTCCTGGACTGTGACAATCCATTTAATGAAGACTGTAGTGTCACAGATCTTATTCCAAGAGACTGTCCGCTTTGGAAATCGCTTTTTTGTTATTACTAGAGAGACTGTTAAAGCTTTCTCTCAGAACAGAGGGGATTTGTTGGGGAACACTTAGCACTGAGATCCCTAGGCACTGTACTTGATGAGAATGCCCCTACCGCTATTGCAATCCTGGTACCATAGAGAATTAAGGCTTTGATTACTTAGTAATGCCAGAAGCATGACCATGCACATAGGTATGTGTACACTGCCCTCTGCATTGTCCACATAGCTCTGTCAGCAGTTTTAAGGTGTCAGAACTGCTGACAGACTCCCTTCTTCTCAGAATACCATAATGGGATATTTGAAAATACATTTTCTAATGCTGTAAATTTACTGTGTGGTGAAACACACCGGTATTCAGGCCACCCTCATGATAAGGCACCTCTATAGAAGGATCTCTACTGCTGATCACCTTACTTAGTATGTGATTGTTTAGTGAATGATTATGTCTGTGTTCTTCTTCCCTGGGTGCCTGCACTGCACTCCACGCACACAGCTTCAGGACAGGACGTAGCATGCATAGGAGCACATTATGACCTTACACTGTGCAATGTCAGGTCACAGTGTAGTGTTTCCCTATGACCAGGGTTGCATGAAGGGCAGAGGTGCCCAGAGGAGAAGAGAGGTGAGTATTTTTGTTGGTCTGGTCTGAGGTCTGCATTAAAGGGATTAAGGGGGGTCCCGTACAAAAATTTGCTGTGGGGCCAAGTCAGTTCTAGTTATGCCACTGAGTGGGACTACCCATTTGTTATCATATATGGATGAGAAATTTAAGTATAAAAGTGTATTTTGTATAGTATAAGCAGCTCATGGGGGTTAGGGACTCTTAATATTGTTTATTTTAAGAATTTTATATTGTTTGATTTAATTTTTTGAGTACTTTGTTTACTAAATAGTGTTAACTAGTGGTGATGAGCAGTTAATGGGGGGAAACATATCCCAATGGATGGGGGAGCATTTTCTTACGATAACAAAAACAAAATCGTAACAGAAAAATAACAAAATTACAGCAAAAATATTAGATAAATAAAAAAATGTTTTCTTTTTGGTGGCAATAATATGTCATGCGTGTAATACTCCGGGCAGATCCTTCCTAACACCAGGTGGAAAGCAGCGCTCAATCTGGTATGTTGGCACATAACTTAATGAGCAGAGCCAAGTGAATATCTGATATTACTATAGATGTGTTCACGGCTCACTGTGTAGTGTCACAACAGAGCAGAGTGCACTGACATGTATACCAACATTATATCCACTCCGATTATCTGTGTATTAATACATTAGTGCTGTAATTGGATGTGACAGGATATTTCCTAGCACTAATGACGGGACACAATTTTAATAGAGTTGAAGCACCTTTTATTGATGTGCAGTGACATCAGAATAAGATCTGTGGTAGTTACTTTATGTGATGCTATAACCATAAACCATCATTAAAGGGGTCTACCGGTTTTGCAATTTTCAGCATCAATCGACAGGAAACAACATATATCACTTACTAATAGTAAATGTTTATATGTAGGGATGAGGAAACCAAAACTGCAAAGTTCGGCTTCGTACCGAACTTTGTGAATTCAGGTACCCGGACCCGGACTTCAGTGAATAAGTTCAGGTTATTTTATTATTTTCCATTATAACATGCAAAATGCAAAAGAATATGGCCATTTACGGGTTAAAAAAAACAAAAACAAAACTCACCTCCTCCACTTGATTGCGCTGCAGCAGCTTCTTTTTGACCCCTAAATGGCCATATTTTTTTCATTCTGTCTTAAGAATGCTATCATATTCCGATGTAACCGTGTTATAGCGTAAAATAATAAAGTGAAGTTTGGGTCCCTAACGTTGACCCGAAGTTCGGCTGAACCCAACTTCCACGGGTTCGCTCATCTCTATTAATATGTAATGCCTCGTTTTCCTGCTCTCCATCATGGTCACATGACATTTTCCACTTTGTTGGTTCCCATCTTGGATTTTGTTTTCTGTCTAAAATAACGGCTCTCAGACGGAAATGGCTAAAACATACATAATTGTGCATAACAGATGCTTAAAATACAGGATCCATTTTTTGGATTATTTTTTCTGTTGGATCAGAAAAAATATTAATGTGAACCCAGCCTTAGCAATATTTCCCCACTGTCTCCTCAGTTTTGGCAAAAATATCACTGATCTAAAACTTGGACAAAATTCTGTGGCACAAAAAACAGAATTCTGGCATAAATCTGGGGCAGGAAATTTATAAAAATCTGTGCACCTGAATAGTACCCTATATAGTAAAAGTACGATTTGTCTAATGTTAAAACTTGGATTCATATTCGGAAACAGTGCAAAACTCAACAGTATTAGTGAATCTGCCCCATTTTCCCCAGTAACTGTGTGACATGCCGGCATGGGAGGTAAAATACCCAGAAATAGCACTAACGCTAAATAAAGTCTATAACAACAAAAGAAAGCCTAGAAGCCTGAATCCACCCATAGGATATAGAGTACGTGGCCTATATTGTATATCTTTTCACAGGAAATACCTTGTATAATGCATTTCTATAACAAATAAAAGTGATATATGACAGAACGCATTCAATAAATGTAGAAAAGACGTTCCGTAGCGGTAGTAAAATGGGCTTGGAAGTGAAGTGCATCCATGCACGTTTCCAGCCTGACCTACAATTCTGCAACAGTAAGCAGCGCCTGCTGATTCTTTCAAGGGAGGGGGGTATAAGTTAAATTAAAATATGGGTGTATATGCAAGTAAGGGAATTAGAAACATCTGTGCACAATGGAGAGCTATGCACGCCTACAAGTTTTCGTAAATGACTTTTACTGTGTTTGTTTTTCCACAATAAAATGGGATAGGTTCCTATAACTATTTCCGTTTATGACCATGGCCTGGACAAACCTCAGGTCACGTGGACATCCCAGGATTACATCAGCGAAATGTATATTCTGTGCTTGGTTATACAAGAGAAGAATAATCTGAGGGTCTGTACTTCATTAGGATAATCTTCTTTGACCATTACTCCTGTTGCGCGCGGACTGTTCTAGGACTGCACATTGTGGACTCCTTCTAAGCTAATAACATATGGCATAACCATAGGATGCGCCAAGGTTGCAGTAAGTTCTGGGACCTTCTGCCTTCGGAGTCCCTCAACTATCTAAGAAGTCACTACTAGTACTCACTATATGCAATGGTTGGGGTTCTTAAAGCTGTGCCTCAAATATGAATCAATTATAAATAATGCGTATAGGAAAAGTTTCACCTTAGTGCAATAGTAGTTGCCACCCTGTCCTGTGCACCTTGCTTCTACTATTTCCTCTACATAGTCACCTCGCCTGGCCCTGTGAAGTAGAGCAAGGGGCTGACAGAGCAAGCAGGGGTGCACAGAGTGGCTTGGGCACACCATCTGTGCACTTAACTGCTCATTTGAATATGGATTAAAATGACTTTTTCTCAAATATGAAGCAATGGATTGCTAAATGAAAGGTATGACTGCATTCATCTGAGCTGGCCCTACAAGGGATTGGGGAAGATTTATAAAGATTAGCATTCCCATACCCCCTGCGTTGGAGTAAGATACTCCTAATTTATTAAGAACCAAGTTCCTCTTAATAAATTAGGCACATCTCTGATATCTCTGTGCGCCACAATCTTGAATCTACATCAGCCATGGGCTGGTGAAGACTTAAGCTATAATGAATGCCAGTTAATGGCACCAGTTTTAGTAAATCTGACGGGCCATGATAGGCTTTTCCTCGTTCCGCTAAGCCCAACCCTTTTCTCACCACTCCCGAAAAGTGGCGAAAAGCTTGAAAAGTCGCAAATTATGTCTCCCATTGTGCTTGCTTTAATAGCAAATTTCCTGTTGACAGGTTCCCATTTAAGGTCCATGTTGGAGGACTGGTTTTTATATTACATTAAATTAGCAATTAGTCCTCATGGATTCTGAATGGAAAGAGATCCGTTCAGGATGCATGAGGATGTCTTCTCTTCCAGCAGCATTCAGTTTTGTGACCAGACACAAAACCGCTGTAAGCTGCAGTTTTGTGTCCGGTCGTAAAAAATGGAAAAAATCGAAATCAATGGTGACGGATACGTTTTTTTAGGCGCCTGTATGTAAATGCAGCTTTCCCCTTGGCTTAATGTTAGGCAGTTATCAGAAATGGAAGGTGTAACTTTCTCATCAGTCGGCTTGTGTAAAAGGTCTTTTACAGCGGGCACTATGTATTCTGGCAAATAGCATTTCTGCCAAACTCTGTTTCGTCCATTGGACAGCCAGATAATAAATTAGGATTTGCTAGTAGAGAACACATTTTCACTGCTCTGGACCTCAAAGTGATACCATAGAGGATAGGCATTATTTATGTGCCATGTACTGTATTTCAGCATTCAGTGACTTCTGTGGTCCATCGTCTTGAGGATGAGCCTTGTGGGTGTTACCTCTAGATGCTTCCATGTCACAATAATAGCACTTACAGGTTACCAGGTACATAGAGAAGTAAGGGTCCCATAGCAAGGATCAAACCAGCCCCACACACACATAGGACAGAAGGGTTTCTGCTTAAATCCTTTTCAATGAACCTTGGGCCATTTTTCTACTGCCTCATTTGCTAAAAGTTGTTCCTTTAGAGGGTGAAGTCCTGACCAAGTTTTCACCCCAAGTAGAAGAGGGGATGATCCTAACTGGTCCCCATAGCAGTCACATGGTCTGCCGCTATGGTAGTTATCCCCTGAATCTAGCAGATTTCACAAACTGACTTATGGCAAAGGTGGCATCCTATGACAGTGTCTTGTTTAAGCTGATTACTACAACTTGTACCACCACCATATGCTTATCTATGGAGATGCACCTGTTTGCAATGGATGTGACTGCAACTTCTGAACTCAATAATTGGGATTGGTGCCGCTAAAAAGGGTTATCCAGGAATGGATAATGATGACTTATCCTGAGGATAGGTCAACTATCAAATCGGTGGGGGTGTGAGTCCTAGCACCCCACCAATCAGCTGTTTCAAGTACCAGATGATAGGTGATCAGTAGTAATGACTGGATAACTCCTTTAAGTGTGAGGAAAACCTAAGCATGGTCTTCATGCCTAAAATCTAATTACTACATTGATACCAGCAGTTCCAGTGCAGCCCTGGAGTAATTACTGGAGCTATGGTTTTACTAGTCACTTTTATAAAGGTATGCTCATTTCCCAGTTATGAGGTTTAATTGAATTTTCCAAGTCTTTCTTGTATCCGCAGACAGGCTTGGCAATCAAGCAATCATGTCCTCTTTAAGCAAAGACAAGATGTTACAGTATAGACTTGCTAGCGGCCAATTTATCTCATCAGCGCTGATGCTGGCATAGCTGCCAAGCCATTGGCTACATCATTAGTCCCGATCAAGAGGGCTTTGTCCTGAAAACACAAACAGCTGGCAATATTTGTCGAATAATTTAGCAGCGTTTTAACATTTCGGCTGGCATTATAGTCTTTTGTAGGGTTAAACGCATCGGTCTTCAGACGGAATTGTTCTGGAGAGCTGTTTCATTAACGACATCTGCATACACAATAAGCTCTTTCTTCTTCTCCATCTGGGGTGCTGGTTAAGACATCCAAGTTGAGAGGGATGTTCCTTTCCTCTCTTTTCTGCTTTGTATAAAAGCTTTACTATGCAAGATGAGGCTAAATGAGAACATTGATGTTTCCGCAGGCACGGATAACCGTTGCCACTTGGTGTGACTGGAGATTATTTTTTTTTTACAGAGATAACCTTCCTTTTAGATACCTTAGGCTACTTTCACACTAGCGTTAGCACGGATCCGGCACCTAAAGGGTGCCGACGGATCCGTGCTAACGCTATACATGTGTGGAGCCGGAGCAGCGCTCCGGCCCCACACATGACACACATTAAAACAACACACAGACTACATACAAACAAACATACAGACATACATACAGACATACATACATACTCACATACTCCCGGGACGCCGGCAGAACGTCTTCACGCGCCTCCTGCGCGCAGTGATGACGATTCCCCACAGCGCCCTCTGCTGGGCGCAGTGGGGAAACGTCATCGCAGCGTGCAGGAGGCGCGTGAAGACGTTCTGCCGGCGTCCCGGGAGTATGTGAGTATGTATGTATGTCTGTATGTTTGTATGTATGTCTGTATGTTTGTTTGTATGTAGTCTGTGTGTATGTATGCCGGATCCGGAATGACCCCCCATTGGAAATCAATGGAGGACAGATCCGGATTACTGGTGTGTCCACACCAAACGGATCCGTCCCCATTGACTTCCATTGGGGGTCATTCCGGATCCGTCTTGGTGCGGATGCCTGGACCGGAGAGCAAACCGCAGCATGCTGCGGTTTGTTCTCCGGTCTGAAGACGGAACGGAATGCTTTCAGGAGCATTCCGTTGTCTTCAGTTCAGTTTTGTCCCCATTGACAATGAATGGGGACAAAACTGAAGCGTTTTTTTTCCGGTATTGAGCCCCTTTGACGGAACTCAATACCGGAATTTAAAAACGCCAGTGTGAAAGTAGCCTTAGATGAGTAGCTTCTTATCCAGCCCCCTCCTTGTCATATATGAACATAATTCACATTCACATTCAAATTCAGGATGCATAGACTTTTCTGTTAGGTTAACACTAGAGTTTAATAGAATGTTTGTCTTTTTTAAAGGGGTTGACCCATGAAAAATATTCTACAGTTTTCAAACAAGCACCTGGATCTGAGTACTTTTGTATTTGCATGTAATTAAACATTTAGCATAACCACTGAGTTATTCAATAAAATGTGTCTGTATAGCACCACCTGCCATTTGTTTTTTCATTATTTCTTTGACCTTCTCACTGAAATGGCCGCACATGCTCAGTTTCATCCTTCAACTGCCTCCTGAGCTGTGATAGGGAGATCATCGACACGCCCCCTGAGCTGTGATAGGGAGATCATGGACACGCCCCCTTAGCTGCAGCAGAAAAGACACTCCCCTTGAGCTGCCAGCTTGATATAAATCTAGTAGAGCAATGAATGTGGAGATCTATGGATCCATGTGAGGTACAGGGCTGGTTCTAGCTTTGTTACAAAGAGATTGTCCTGAGCTATATGATGTCTGATTTTCATTTTTTATATTCGTCATATTAGTAATTTCAAAAAGGGTTCCTGCCAGTCTCATAAGTGTGTGGGAAGGAGGAGGGCGTGAGAAATGAAACCCAATGCTTATATAACATTATGTTCAGAATATTCATGCTAATGAAAGAGGTTGTGTCATCTCATGATCCCCCAAGGATCAATTGTGTCCATGTTTTACATATGAATCATCACATTTAATCAACAGTGTATGGCCACATGTAATGCTGCATTTCTCCTGTAGGGGCCGCTGCTAGGAAAATGAGGAGCCAAAATGCAGAATTAGGTGGAGGTCTCGGGAGCCAGAAGTCAATGCAGCAGGAGCTCTCCTAAAATAAAGGGGTTGTGATAGGACCTTCAATATGAAGAAGCCTTAGTAGCATACATGTATAATTTCCCAGAGAGTCCTACACTCCTTCTTTGTCTCCACACTGTGTTTTTTTTTTTCATACCTTCATCAGTGACTTACGTCATTTTAACATATGGACCCCCGACCTTACTAATCCAGGAGTTGCCTACTCAAGCTGAGAACACTAATGTGTTAAGTCTGATTTTTAATTCCAGCTGTGGTCAAAATAGCGTCTCGTGGAACAGGAAGGTGTTTCATTTTCAAGCCCGAGCTGTTGAGCAGGAATAAAATTGCAACGAATGAAGCAGAGAACCCGAGAAGAAAGGAGGGGGCGGGTGACACAAGATAGCACATAACATCTTCCTGCGCTTTTCCGAAAAAAAAAATCAACAGCTCAGATAAATGATCACAACAATTGCAGTGACATCTACATTTCACCACGTGGGGGCTTACTGTGTCAGCAGGCAACTGCTTAAAAGGTTGTCAGCTCCCACCGCCAAAGAGGAAGAATTTATTTCAGCACCGCTGATAACACTGATCCGAGCCGAATACTGAAGTATGGAAGATTCCCAGGAAAGCCGCAGAGAACAATGCCTAGTAGTGTTGTGCAGAATGCTGTAGTGTACATACATGAGCAAATCATAATAATCACCTTTATTTATATAGCGCCAACATATACCGCAGCGCTTTACAATCGGGGAGTCATAAAATAATATCGCAGCAAACAGGTCAACAATTAAAACCAGAGGAATGAGGGCCCTGCTCGCAAGAGCTTACAATCTATGAAGGACAGGGGGAACAGGTAAATCCCTCGGAGGGCCCTACTTCCCCACCCTCTGCACAAGTGGCGCATGACTCTGACAGCACCACATATAGATAAGCAGCGGACAGCGTCTCACTCAGCCTATGTTCATAGTAAACATTAATTCATTATAGATGGTGGCTGAGATGACTTCTAGGCACAGAGGCAGGCCGGCCAGTATCCTCTTTCCCAGGGACCTGCCCTCTACGGGTAAATGCACACGTTCAGGATTTATGTGAGTCCGCACTGAAATCTTCAGGTGTTCGCAGGGAAATTTGTGCGGTCAATCTGCATCAATTGGTGCGGATCTGCATGCAAATTTGGTGCAGATTTTCCACATGCTGATTTTACTGTCCTCATTGAAATGAATGGTGAAAATCCGTACAGGAAAAATAAAATAGACAAAAGCCGCATGGAAAAAATCCGCATTGTGTGCATGAGAATTTCAAATTCTCATAATATACAATGTATGTGACCTACAGTGCAGATTTTCCTCATAATCTATCTATCTCATATCTATAAATCTATCTATCCATCTCATATCTATAAATCTATCTATCTCATATCTATCTATCTATGACCTACGGTGCGTATTTTCCTCAATCATTATCTATCTATCTATCTATCTATCTCATATCTATCAATCTGTCTATCTATCTATCTATCTATCTATCGCCATGTGATGTCTCCTCCATCCAAATACACCACATTTGCCATCTGCACTGTAGTGTGTAAGAAAGGAGGAGGCTGAGTGATGTGTCTGGTCACATGACCCTCTATCAGTGGCCATCCTATGGACAGGATCTCTATACGGACAGCCCAGAAGATTTGTCCAACAAGGGGACATGACATAGTAATCAACAAAGACTATATTAGTAATTGCCATATAGTCATCTTACATACAGTAGCCATCAGTAGCCAGAAAGTGGACAACCCCTTAAAATCCTAACAAACTTCTAAACATATGAACATAGCCTTAGGATAACTGCTTTCTGGCATTCTTAATTTTTCTTGTGCCCTTTCTGTGTCCTATAGCAGTCAGTATGTCTAGCCCGCTGGTAGTTAAGCTCCTGCAAGGTTGCCGTTTCCAGGTTCAGTTGTCTTCCAAGACTCCTGGTCTGCACAGAGTGTATTGTACCTGTTAGTGACACCAGGAACCGCATTCTTCAGGACCTGAATGGTAGCACATGCCTGGCAGCATGATCCTGGAGTGAGAGCGCTTGCCGTTTCCAAGTACTAAGATAATGGTCGCTATGTATAATAAAAAACAAGTCGCTTCCTGCAATTCTTCTCGTCTGGCATCTATTGTCCAGAATGAAATGGCTGGAACACGGGAACTCAGCTATTGAGAGCTCATGAGAAGCACGGGGTGTTCATCGTAAACAGGATCATAGAAAATAGCCTAGGTCTGTGCACGGCACAAGTGGAGGATGAATGTGCAGGCCGGAGTGTAATAGATGTGGGTGGAGATGGGAACATGTGCCTGAGGATGACAATAGCTTACATGATTTCATGCACCGGTTATCTCGCTGAGATGTTTATGCATATTTGATGGCAAATAATTGGATATTCATTGATGTTGTTAATTATTTATTCTGTAGATTGAGCTTTCAACGCTCTTATCCAGCCAGGTGTGTATTGTAGGAGGCCGGAAGTTGTGCCGGGATTTACAATGTGAACCATAAGAAAGAATTATAGAGACAAATCTGAATATGACGAGAATTGTTTGAGCGAATCAAAGTCCACAATATAAATTTCAGGATAAATTTGAAGCCAAATTCCCTCGTGCTTCATGGTAGCAAATTGATTTAACCTGAAATAATGTAAAAAAAACAAAAAAAATCCTACCTGCTCCATTAGCTCACGACAGGCCAGCCATCATCATCTTGCTTGAAGATCTCGCACAAAATCCCGTGTGCGGTGGTGACGTATGACGTCACCACACACGCAGCGTGATGATGTCATCACAGGCATCGAAAGATTTCATGCCAGATCTTTAAAGGGGTATTCCCATCTCACAAATGTAGTTTGTATGATTAAATATTGTCATGCCGATATTATTACTAATAGAATGTATTTATATAAAGTGTACCGTTTAGAAGATTTGTATTGTATTTGTATTTCCATTGTCCCACACATATCAGTCAGACCGTTGCCCCTAGTTACGACCACCACGGCCATGTAGTAGTGGTTGCTGGCTTGCTCTTATTCAAACCCGCTCTGAGGTAACTGCTGTATTGTGAACGCACATTACATGAGCATGCGCAGACACATCTTAGGGTTGTAGCATTTTTGTCTGCACTTCCAAACACAGAGAAACGGATCCTGTTCCAAGATCAATTCATCACTATGGAGAAGGAGCCGTTTATAAAGTCTGCGTTTTGGACGGATCCTGACCATTGCGTTTTGGACTGGTAGCATCCAAAACGCAGATGTGAAAGTACCCTAAGATGTGTCTCCACATGCTCATGCAATGTGCGTTCACAATACAGCAGTTACCTCAGAGCGGGTTTGAAAAGGAGCAAGCCAGCCACCACTACTACATGGCCACTGTGGCTGTAACTAGGGGCAACGGCCTGACTGATGTGTGTGGGACAATGGATATACAAATAGGCAAATCTTCTAAATGGTACATTTTATATAAATACATTCTATTAGTAATAATATTGGTATGGCTATATATAACTATTGTCAAGGTGCGGGGTATGAGGGGGTGTGGAAATATTGGCTTAACGAACTTGTAAAGCACACACAGTTTTATTTTCCTTCCTTTTTGTTCCAGCAATGGTTAAATTCAACACAAACAGCTTTTCTCTTCAGCAAAGACACCAAAATACATGGAAATAGAGAATCTTCCCGTCTGGGGGTTTTGACACAATAGAGGTCTGCACCTCACCTGCTCTGAGGTCTGCGCCTTCCCTGGGTCACTTGGATTAAAGTCTCCAGCAATACTGCAGCGGCTTCTTACATCCGGAGCTGCAGAGAGGGCTAGCAATACCCTCTCTGGGTGAACTCAACTCAACTGACCCAGGAGAGGGAGATTCATAGAGGTTTTAATGACCGGGATAATCTCACCTGTGTTTTTGCACAGATCTATCCAAGATCCTGGAGTGAAAGGGAGGAAGGGAGCGGTCAGTTCCCACTGCCACCTACCAACCGCTCCCAATGTAATCCGGGCCCATATTATCAGAGAAACCAAGGTGTGCTCAGCTCTAAGCTGCCTGAGGCACATTACTCCCTGGATTCCATTATCTCACCCAGCGCAGGTATCTGAGTGCGATGTACCTCCCATCCACAGTTAACCCTGCAGCTGCCTTGCTACACATCCCCCCCCTCTTCTCCAGACCGGAGGGCTGGACATTCGGAGCAAATAGGCAACTTACTCTTGACAACGCATCTGCATTTGCCTGTAACCGGCCTGGTCGATGCTCGACCGAAAAATTAAAATTCTGGAGTGACAGGAACCATCTAGTCACTCTGGAATTTTTTTCCTTACTGGACTTCATCCAAGTCAAGGGAGCATGGTCCGTAACCAGCCTAAATCTTCTCCCCAGAAGGTAGTATTTTAGAGCCTCCAACGCCCACTTGATTGCCAAGCATTCTCGCTCGACAATGGCATAATTCCATTCTGCCGGGTTTAGTTTCCTGCTTAGATAGGTAATGGGATGTTCCTCTCTGTCAATAACCTGAGAGAGAACAGCTCCTAACCCAGAATCTGAGGCATCAGCTTGGACTATAAACTCCTTATTGAAGTCAGGAGTTATCAAAACTGGCTGTTGACACAGACATTCTTCAGGGCTTGGAAGGCCTTCTCGGCCTCGGGATTCCAAACTATCATCACTGACTTTCTCCCTTTCGTTAGGGTCTGTCAGAGGGGCTGCTATCGATGCGAAGTTTGGGACAAACCTTCTATAGTAGCCGGTGATCCCTAAAAAGGCCTTAACCTGCTTTTTTGTCTGGGGTCGAGGCCAATTCTGTATGGCTTCCACCTTGTTAAGCTGGGGTCTAATCATTCCTCGGCCGATGGTATACCCAAGATACCTAGCTTCTTCTAGTCCGATGGTGCACTTTTCTGGGTTAATGGTTAGACCTGCCTGAGCGATGGAATCAAGAACAGCCTGTACTCTGTGAAGATGGCTGTCCCAATCCGTGCTGTGGATGACCACATCATCAAGGTACGCAGCCGCGTATCCCCGGTGTGGCCGCAGGATTCTATCCATTAGCCTTTGGAATGTCGCCGGGGCCCCATGTAACCCGAACGGCATGACGACATAGTGGAAAAGGCCTTCTGGTGTCAAGAATGCAGTTTTTTCCCTATCCTTTTCCGCTAAGGGAATTTGCCAGTACCCTTTGGTTAAATCTAGGGTAGAGATGAACCTTGCGTTTCCCAAACTTTCTATGAGCTCGTCTACACGAGGCATAGGATATGCGTCAAATTTTGATATGTCATTTAACCTACGGAAATCGTTACAAAATCTCCAGGTGCCATTAGGCTTGGGAACTAAGACGATCGGACTGGCCCACTCACTTCTGGACTCCTCAATGACACCTAGCCCCAGCATACGCTTCACTTCCTCTGACACTGCCTCTCTACGGGCCTCTGGTATCCGGTAGGGTTTTAACAGCACCTTTTTCCCGGGTTCAGTTACTATCTGGTGACTTATCAGAGGAGTTCGCCCTGGTTGAACTGAGAACTTCCTCTGATTGGCCAACAGAAATTCCTTTACCTCCTGCTGTTGGGCCTTAGAGAGGGTTTCCCCTATCCTCACTAAGGAGATTTCACCTGGTTCCCTTTTCCCCTCTGGAACTGCTGCCCCCAAGGATTCTCTTTCCTTCCATGGTTTGAGTAAGTTTACATGGTACACCTGGTACGGTTTCCGTTTTCCTGGTTGATGTACCTTGTAATTAACTTCACTTATCTGCTCGGTTATCTCGTATGGACCTTGCCACTTTGCCAGGAATTTACTTTCCACGGTGGGGACTGAGACAAGCACTCTGTCACCTGGGCGGAAGGTCCTGACCCTTGCAGAACGGTTGTAGAGTCGGCTCTGGGACGCCTGAGCTCTCTGCAAGTGTTCCTTAACCAGGGGCAGTTACTTGGCAGGTAGGGCAGGATTCACAATGGCGCTTTACCTCCTCGTACACTCCTGGCCAGAAAAACCTTTGTAAGACCCGTTCTAGGGTCTTATCTGTCCCCAAGTGGCCAGCTAGGGCATGTTTATGAGCTAAGTCCATGACCATGCGCCTATAGGCTTGGGGTACCAGGAGCTGCTCTACAACCTCCCCTTGTTTCTGGGTCACCCGATAAAGGAAGTCGTTTTCGATGACAAAATGAGGGTATTGGAGATCACCTCCAAGTTCCTGCGGTACACCATTGATCACTTTAGCACTGGCTCGAGCGCTTTCTAAGGTGGGATCTCTCAGCTGAGCGGTACCAAAATTCTCGGTTCTTACTTCCAGCCCTGGCATGGTTAAGTCATAGGGAGGTTCCTCCCCATCTCCAGCTAGAACCTGAAACGGGAAGTCAGATGCTTCCGATACATTCGCTTCAGGTTCAGCAGGGTCAATTTCCTGATTATCGGGTAGGTTCTCTGGGGGTTTCGTTTCTACTGCCTGGTTTTCTGTCTCATCAGAGACCCCTGTTGGTGTCTCTTCAAAGAAACTTGGGGAGACAGGTTCTTCTCCCTTCTCGGAGAGGGGGTCGGGATCCCTTTCACCCAACCTAGGAAAAACCACCTCTTCCGCTATGGGCGCCAACTCCCTTTTTTCCCCACAGTTGCCAAAATAACGGAAAATCACGCCCTATAATCACAGCGTGCATAAGGTTTTTCACTACTCCAGCCTCATGACTTATTTTACCACAGCCAGTCTCGAACTCCACTGAGGCTACTGGATATCTTTTAACATCCCCATGGATGCACATTACCCCTAGGGTTTTTCCACCCACTAGTGGCCCACCCACCAAGGTGGCATGAATGAGAGTCACCAAGCTGCCCGAGTCTAATAGGGCCTGGACGAGGTACCCATCCACCTTCATGGTACAGAACTGAGGTTCTGAGTCTATCCCTCGGGAGGCAACACAGGCGGGTTCTGCAAAGAACGACCTCCGACGACTGGCATCACACTCCATATGGTCGGGGGCTACTGGGCAATGGGCCGCAATGTGACCCAGCTCCTGACAGTTCCAACACCGGACAGGAGGCAGTCTAGGGCCAGTTTCTTGCGTCGGTATGGACTTCCCATAGAGTTCCTCCATAGCGGGGGGTCTTCTGGGGGCGCTCCCTTTGGGCCCTCTGTCGATTCCTTGGGTTTTACCTCCAGTCGACCGTAGACGGCTTTTACCAACTGTTGAGCTTGGCCGGGGGCTGCTTTGCACGAACACCTCAGTGGCGAGATAGCGGTCCACCAGGCTGACCAGTTCATCCGCATTTTTAGGGGCCCCCTGGCCGACCCAGCGTTGCAGACCAGGAGATAGCGAGCAAGTAAAGCGGTCCATCATGACTTTTTCTATGATCTGTGCCTGCGACGAGGAGTCAGGTTCCAACCACTGCTTGAGGAGGTGAAGTAGGTCGAACATCTGAGACCTCGTTGGTTTATGCGGATCAAACCGCCAGGTGTGGACCCTCCGGGCTCGGATCGCTGGTGTCACCCCCAGACGTGCCAGGATTTCGGCTTTTAATTTGGCATAGTCACCTATGTCTAACTGCTTTCTGCGGTTCAGCGGTTAGATAGGGCGCGAGCACTTCAGCCCACTCTGCAACCGGAAGCTTCTCCCGCTCTGCTGTGCGTTCAAACACGGCTAGGTAGGCCTCGACATCGTCCTCGGAGGACAACCTCTGGAGGGCGCGTTGCACCATTTTTCGTGGACACCCGCGAGGCCGGACGTCACCCTCGACAACCACCGGTGAGGTTTGTCTCAATTCCATCATCTGTTGTAACAGCAACTTGTTCGTTTCCTGCTGCGCCTGCAGTGCTTCTGCGTGCGCCTGCTGCTGCTGGCGGTTGGTCTCCTGCTGGACACGCAGGGCCTCAGCCTGGGCCTGCAGAATTTGGGCTATCATAGCCTCCATGGTACTGCTGGTCGTTGTGGCTGCCTTTACCCAGGACATTCATGGGATGTTTCACAGTCCAGCAATATCCCGCACAAAAAATAAAAAAAAAATAAAAATTCTGTCGTTGCCCCTAGCAACCAGTTGCCCGCATCCTCCACCAATTGTCAAGGTGCGGGGTATGAGGGGGTGTGGAAATATAGGCTTAACGAACTTGTAAAGCACACACAGTTTTATTTTCCTTCCTTTTTGTTCCAGCAATGGTTAAATTCAACACAAACAGCTTTTCTCTTCAGCAAAGACACCAAAATACACGGAAATAGAGAATCTTCCCGTCTGGGGGTTTTGACACAATAGAGGTCTGCACCTCACCTGCTCTGAGGTCTGCGCCTTCCCTGGGTCACTTGGATTAAAGTCTCCAGCAATACTGCAGCGGCTTCTTACATCCGGAGCTGCAGAGAGGGCTAGCAATACCCTCTCTGGGTGAACTCAACTCAACTGACCCAGGAGAGGGAGATTCATAGAGGTTTTAATGACCGGGATAATCTCACCTGTGTTTTTGCACAGATCTATCCAAGATCCTGGAGTGAAAGGGAGGAAGGGAGCGGTCAGTTCCCACTGCCACCTACCAACCGCTCCCAATGTAATCCGGGCCCATATTATCAGAGAAACCAAGGTGTGCTCAGCTCTAAGCTGCCTGAGCACATTACTCCCTGGATTCCATTATCTCACCCAGCGCAGGTATCTGAGTGCGATGTACCTCCCATCCACAGTTAACCCTGCAGCTGCCTTGCTACACTATACAAACTACATTTGTGAGATGGGAATACCCCTTTAAGCAAGATGGCGTCGGGCAGACTGGTGTGAGCAAATGAATCAGGTAACTATGATTTTTTTTATTGTATTTTTATTTAATTTGACACTGTTATATATATATATCAGATGCCGCAATCAGCTATGAATGGGGGGTGGCGCAAAGAAATGCACTGTGTGACAAAGTAATTTGTCACAATGCCAATTTTTTTCTAAAATTTGTCTAAGCAGCCGAATCGATCTTTGGAAAAATCTGCTTACCACAATTCATGCTAGTCCAACAAAGTGAAATCCTGAATAAAGTGCAAGTGCATAGGGTGCGGCCAAAATCTATATACAGAACAGAATCAGTGTGTCTCCTCCGAGATGACGCTAATCCCAACGCACGTTTCAGCGAACCTTGGTCTGGAGGTGAACCTGTCTTCATTCAGTAATTAGCTTGCTAGTCATTTAGATTCCTGCTTCATGTAATGCAGTTTTTGAAGACATGATTAACCATTTTTTGGTCATTTTGCCGTTACTGAAAAATAGTATTGAAAGTGATTAAAAAGTCATATGTACTGTACCGCAAATGGTACCAATAAAAGCTGGCGTTTATCCCACAAAAATCAATCCTTCAAACTGCTCTGTAGACAAAAACAATAAAGTTAAAGCTTTTTAAAGTACTAAAATATAATTAAAACTATATAAATTTGGTATCGCTGTAATTTTATTGACCCACAGAATAAACTTGTCATGTCTATTTTTAGCGCATAATGACCCTAAAAACAAAACCTAAAAAACAAAATATGGTTACTTAATGGTGCCATTTAAAAATACAACCTGCAAAAAATAAGACTGTGTGAACTGAAAATTAAAAAAGTTATGGGTCTTGGAAGACGGGAAAGAAAAAAATGAAAAACGTAAAAAACAAAAATTGGATTGTCTGGGTCCTTAAGGGGTTAAGGTTAATCAGTAGTAAAAAATTTCTTTTTTTTATCCTAAAGTGTGTGAAGTGAGCAAAGAGAATTCTCCCAAGGCCGTCATACAGTTATGAATGTGTCTTGTGCTTAGGAAGTTATTCCCATAGGATCAGCTTTAGGATTCTGGCTATACTTGACAGCATGGCTCCAAACAGTTCATTTCCACCGTAACAGCTTTCTGTATAGATCTTGGAAACTGCTGACGACAGAGCCACCTCTTTCCCAGGAACGGAGGCAGACAATGGTGCACTCTCTACAATGTATGGCGCTGCCCCGTCGTGTATTCCATAGTGTGGCTGTAAATACCACCGAGACGTCCCCTCCTGTAGTCACCTGGATGCCTTTTCCTGCTGTCACGGGAGTGTGTGCTGCATTTTATCTCTAGCAGAACATGTCAGACCTGTTTCCAAAAGTGTGAAGGTGTTTGGCTTTTCATATTTAACAGTATAGAACGTCGCAGCACTTTGCGACATCCTGTTACATAGTTTTACATATTTTTTTCTCGGTGATGTCATAAATGTGAAAAACAGCCATCCTAACCTAATGTGACAATCGTCGTCAGCGCCCATCATTCTTGCTGTGTCTATGGGAATTGTTTCGTACTGTCCAGCTGAACATATACAGTATATTTCGATGAATAATCTACTTTCCATACAAATAATAATTCAAATACATATTATATAATACAAATAGCATACAAATAATACAAATAAACTAATCAATATAATACAGTAATGAATAAAATAATAAATACAATAAAGTAATACAAGAAAAATAGTAATACTAATAATGCAATAATAAATAAAATACAGTAATAAAAAATACAATAAAAATAGTAATACTAATAATACAAAAATAATAAATAAAATACAGTAATGAATAGAATAAAATAACACAATAAAATGGTAAAATACAATAAATAAAATGAAATACAATATAAAAACAATAATACAAATAATGGCAGTTTCTCTTGCTTACTGTAATATACTGGTGATAGTTTTGTTATATTTTTATGTCCAGAACGTGTACAGAAGCACATAAGATTCCTCTAGCCCAGTACTAGAGAAACACCAGATTGATGGAAACTGTACATGGTAACCAATCACAGCACAGCTTTCAGCTTTCACTAGCTCTATAACAAATGAAAGCTGCACTGTGATTGGTTGCTATGGGCCACAGACAGTTTCATCTTATATACAGTTTCATGTATACCTATGTCATTGTCCTATATACTTGGAGGTTGTACAGAGCAATAATATGTCCATGTGCATAGTGGAGGTGTAGAAATAGAGGTTCCCTTTAACTAATATAACTGCATTTTGGTATTTTGTTTTAAAGGGGTTTTCAAAGAACCTAAACATTTTAGATATCGGCAGAGATTGTTATAAAATAACAAAGGAAGACTTACCTCCAGCTGTGGTAAAACTACAACTCCCAAGATGTACACTCGCTTTGCTGTTCTAAAAACTCTATAGAAATGAATGGAGCATGCTGGGAGTTGTAGTTTCTCCACAGCTGGAGTGCTGGAGGTTAGCCATCACTGTCCTACAGGCTCTGCTCTCTCTGAATCCGCACTTTCATTGACAGGGCCAGGTAGTGAATATATCACCTGTCCCTGTCAATAAAAGTGCAGAGGATGCGGCAGTTGCAGAAAGAGCAGAACCTCTAAGTGTAATGACAACGCCCCTGTTGCTCCTAGAGGCTCATTTGCATATATTAAAACATAATTTTTCTCAGCAATGTGGACACATATGAACATGGGACCAACACAGATGTCCTCAGCTGCCAAGTGCACATGTAACAGGTCAGCCAGTGTCATAGGTACAAATCTGCTGACAGATGTCCTTTAAGGGTGATAATACACTATGTTTATAGGCAGTCCTATGTAATAATGTGGTCATGTTACACAGAGACATAGCAAAATGATTTGTGTAGGTGCAGTGCAACAGATGAGGGTCACGTCCTTAACATGACCTCATTTTATCCTTACACTTAGATGAGGCGCATACATCAGTGCCTCCTACTTCCTCTTATATCTACAGAATGCACCAATCATTGATTACCTTTAATTAAGTTAAGCCGGATTCACAAGCAATCCATTCATCTAATGGTCTTTAACCTAAGGCATGTGTGCTGGGTCTTAAAGTGGTATGAAGCAGGAGCCTCACAGCGAAAATCATAATGCTCCTTTTTGCAGATTTAGGACTTTCCGCCCCTGTTCCTTCCCTCTCTCCATTCAGGGCAAACGGGACAGGTGTTTGCTAATGGGAAGAGGGCTCTGCATGTATGAGGAAAGGTGATGAGTTCCACAAAGCTTCCCCTATGATACATACACCCATTGTCTATGGTACACGTATGACACAAGGTAATATACTGTATATTTTGCCGACCACCAGACCCGGTTTTAGGGGGTTATCAAACTAGGCAATCACCAATTCCCCCTATTAGGCCCCCCACCAAGAGCAGGGACCCCAGAAACAGCTACATTATTAGTCTAGTGTAGAATTATTTTGGAAACATTGTAATATTATGTGGGAACTATAGGTCAGTATTATGTTCTTATTTGGATTCTGTATATTATTTTGGCTCTATATGACACCATTATGTGGTCTGCATGTCGCAGTATTTTCTTGGCACTGTATGGAGGTATTATGTGAATTTTATATGGAAGTACTGTATTATTATCTTGGCATTATGTGGCAGTATGAAGCGATAATGTGCTAGTAAGACCACCCCTGCTTACGGCAGCTTTTTAGACTTTTATATTGATTGATATTGATTTATTTAATAAAATTTTCCTTTTCTTATACTTTGCTTCGGTCTAAGGTGAGAAAAACTAAAAGATGCAAGTAAAGCAAAATACATAATCTAAAAAATGTTCAATTTCATTTCAGCTTGCCGACCAGGATTTTACAAAGCTGTCACTGGGAACCTGAAATGCGGCAAATGTCCTCCACACAGCTCAACTCAGGAAGAAGGCGCCACACAATGTGTGTGCGAGAAGAACTATTACCGAGCGGATAAGGACCCTCCCTCTATGGCTTGTACAAGTATGTGTGCTCACTGATTGTAGAAAATGCCGCACATCTGTGTTACTCTATGTCAGTACATTATAGGACAAAAAATACAAGTTTAAACATTTTTACACTGCCTAACGTGAAATGGAAATGCTTGGGGAACCAAATAACCTTGGCCACGTAAGTTGAGACATCCAAACATGAAGAACCCCATTTTCTGGGGTAGATATATGAAGGGGTCATTTTAGCATTTAATAAATGTCTACTTCCTTCCAAAAACAGCACCACAAGTGAATACAGATTGTTTGTGGTATTGCAACTTAGTCCTGTTCAACTTCAAGTGGGCTGCAGTATCAGACAGAAACCAGTGACAGGTATACACATCTTATGGAAGAAAGCAGCCATGTTTTTTCTGGGTAACTCCATTACATATGTATAAATTAGCTGCATAGGTAAGATCAAACTGCAGATGGCTATTTGGTCTTCATTTTAGGATGGGTTTTAAGTGGTGTTTTTTTTTTTTCACTTTTATATTTTTTGTAGCATTTTTTGCACTTGCAGTTTTTGGTGTATTTTTTTCTTTTGTTATTTGAACTTGTGAACTCAATGTAAAATATGATGTAAAATATGATTTTTTTTTTTCTTACTGTAATTTTTGTTTATGAGGTGGCATTTTTGGGTTTATGAAAATAAATGGGAGCTGAGCTGCAGTAACCCGTCCTGGCCATTACATTTTAAATGGAGCCCGGCTTTGTTACGAGTGCTAGTTCCAGTTCCATAGGTTTTAGGGAACAGTTGACCGTGGAGGTGCTGGGAGTCAGACCCACACCAATCGGATATTGTTGACCACTCCTGAGAATAATTCATCAGTATCAGGAGCCCGGAAAACCACTTTAAGACTACTTTCGCACCTGCGCTTTCCCTTTCCGCTATTGAGATCCATCATAGGATGTCAAAAGCGGAGGAAGACGCTTCAGTTTTGTCCCCATTCATTGTCAACGGGGACAAAACTGAACTGAAGGGATCGCAGTGCACCAGAGTGCATACCATTCCGTTTCACTGCGTTCCCATGACGTACACAAAAGCGCTGCAAACAGTGTTTTTGAGTGCGTCATGGGATACTGACCAAGACTGATCCATCATGAAACACAATGTACGTCAATGGTAACAGATCCGTTTTTTTTTCGGACATAAAAAAAATGGGTCCGGCGCCCTTTGACTTACAATGGATTTAGTGATGGATCCGTCTCGTTCATTTTGGAGATAATACAACCGGATTAGCTCTGAACGGATGAAGACGGTTGTATTATATACCTGATGTGTTTTTGCTGAACCCATGACGGATCCTGCAAAAATGCAGATGTGAAAGTAGCCTAAGTTAATCTCCACATTCCTCTGTATAAACACTGTATTTTCTTAAAGGAGTAGCCCATACGTACAGACATTTGACAAAAAATGATATTCTCTGTTTAAGATGAGTACCCAGGTGCTGACTTTCTATTCAGTGGATAGAGGCGGATTGATTGATTGCATATGTCTTATACATTATATATCCATAGAAGAAGATGTATAAATAATTTTGGCTCCTCGTACAATTATCAGCTCAGAAATCGGGTCTTGGGGATTGCATTAAAGGGAGTCTGTCACCTCATTTTCACCAATATAACTAACAGCACTGCCCCACAGAAGATTGCAGACACATCCAGACATACCTGTGTGCACTGTGTGTCTGTATTCCATGTCCAGGAAAAGCACGTTTATTCTGCTGGAAAACAGCTCCCAAGTTCCCAGCTGAAAGTGAAAGTAAAAACAGCTTTCTCTCCTGACTCGATTTCTTCTGATATACTGGATATAACATTGTTGATTGTGGTGTAATTTGAAAGCTTGGAGCTTGCCAGCTTTCAAAGACGGTCAAAACCATTTGTCTATCTGCTACCAATCTCAAGATCTGAGCAGCTAAAGCAGCCCTCCCCTCTTCAGTCTGGTTTGCTTCGAGCACTTGCAGCAGCAGAGATGGGCACTTGGGAGCTGTTTTCCTGCAGAATAAAAGTGCTTTTTCTGGACATGGAATTAAGGCACACAGTGCAAACAGGTCTGGGATGTGTATGCAATCTTCTATGGGGCACTGCTGTTAGTTATATAGGTGAAAATGAGGTGAGAGACTCCCTTTAAAGGGGTTTTCCAGGTATCAAGAATATTGATGGCCTACCCTCAAGATAGGTTATGAATATCTGAGAATTGGAGGTCCATCTCCCAGCACTCCTGCCGATCAGCCTTTTGAAGAGGCCACAGGTCTTGGGCAACTCTGCAACTTCTTCATAGTATACCAGGCACAGCAACATTCATTGTATAATGGCCGTGCTTGGAATTTCAGCTCAATCACATTCACTCAAATAGGATTAAACCACGGAAAAGCTATGTTATCAATGTTCACCACGCCACAGGCTGAGAAAAAGACCATGGCTCTCACCTGAGCACCGCCTCTTCAAACAATTGATCAGCGGGGATGCCAAGAGTTTGTCCCTACCGATTACATATTAATGAGCTACACTGATGATAGGTCATCAATATTTAAACCAGAAAACCCCTTTAAACCAAAGAGTACTCTACATTACAGATGTCTAGTTTTTGGATTGCTCTGTACAAAAATTTATCTCAGATTTCTGCTCTTCCATTTTCGTAGGACCACCCTCTGCACCCAGAAACCTTATATCTAATATCAATGAAACATCAGTTATATTGGACTGGAGCTGGCCGCTGGACACTGGTGGACGAAAAGACCTCACATTCAATGTGGTCTGCAAGAAATGTGGTGGAAACTCCAAGTTTTGTGAAGCCTGCAAAGGAAATTTGAGGTTTATCCCCCGGCAGATTGGTTTAACCAACACCACTGTGACCATCATGGATTTACTTGCTCACACCAATTATACTTTTGAAATTGAATCTGTGAATGGGGTATCTGACCAGAGCATACCAGCGAGACACATTGCTGCGGTCAGCATCACAACCAACCAGGCAGGTTAGTGTTTCTCATCAGTTTTTGTACGGTAACGTATACATATACAGATATACAGTATACTACTCACATGCTATGTAAGGCCATGGAAGTCTTTTACCTGGCTAGGACTCACTAGTGATGGAAGCAGAGAGACAAACCAAGTAGTGAATTTGTATCTTGTCCTGGAATCTAGTACGGGACAATTCCTGGTGAAATGCAGAGAACATTTTGCATGTGGGTTCAAGTATCAAAATCATAGTGGGGAGAACATAATTCCTACAACATATAATTTGGAACCTAAAAAACTGTGTCTGGGATGAGAAGGATCAGGCTGTTGGCTTTCAGCATGCCTAATCCTTTTGTTTTCAGGGCAGATAAGCCATCACCAGATGTCTTGCAGTGCCTTCTCCACTCATCTTTTTGATAACACATGCACCCTCGGCCATGGTGAATTAAGAAGGACCACCTGTCCACCAAACAAGTATAGAAGATGTATGTCCAAATTAAACCACAAGTCACAAAAGCTAGGTGATATCACCTGTAGGAGTCACCATTACTTGTCTCCTAGCTTTTGTCTCCAGTTTGTCCATCAGTCCTGTCTCACAATTTTCCCAGAAATTGATCCAACCAAAAAATTTGGATCAAGAACCGCACGGCCAATTAAGCGGCAGCTTCATGATATTTAACAAATGAAGACCGCACTGTATAGGTGGTCTGAATTCTTTATGGCCACACGGCACCTTCAATACCGTGCGACTGTTAAGAATTCAGCTGGCCATGACCTAAACGGATCATGTCAGGGCCATGTGGGCATACCCCAAAAGTCTGACCTGGTGGGGCCCCACAGCTGGGACCCCAAGGAACAAATGTACTTGGAACCTGTGTCCTTAGAACCTGATCATAAAGGAGACGACCACACAGGATGAAATTTTTGTAGTAAAATTGGCTACAGATCCGCTTCAAAATTTGTGCGTGGTACCTGTTAGACATGGATTTCATTGTGAATTTGCTGTAGCACCATAGTAGAGATCTGCAGCATAAATTGACATTTTACAATTTTAAACTAGGCAAGGCGGGTCAATTTCCACTGCAGACTCTTTTACGCACTGTGTGAATGAGGTTTGTTTAAAGGGTTATTCTCATTTTAGACAATGGGGGCATATCGCTAGGATATGCCCCCATTGTCTTATAGGTGCGGGTCCCACCGCTGGGACCCGCACCTATATCCAGAACGGAGCCCCCAAACTGAGTGAGGGCGCACTGCGCATGCGCAGCCGCCCTCCATTAATTTCTATGGGGCCGCCGAAAATAGCTGAGTGCTGGCTCGGCTACTTCCGTCGGCTCCATAGAAATGAATGGGAGCGGTGGCCGCGCTGCGCTTCCATTCATTTTTTATGAGCGCAGCGGGGAGCTGCGTCTGGTGGTGGCCGGACCCCCGGAAACCCGGGGACCTCCAGAGCGCAGCACTCCCCGCTCCGTTCTGGTCCACTGCTGGGACCCGCACCTATAAGACAATGGGGGCATATCCTAGCGATATGCCCCCATTGTCTAAGATGAGAATACCCCTTTACGTCTCAACCACATTGCTGCCAATCTACAGTGCTGCCTCCATGTGTGGGCATGTACCTAGCCTTTCTGCTGCCTGAGGCCAAAACTGAAATAGCACCCCAACCTCCAATGCCAATTTCTTAACCTAACCCCTTCCCTTCAGCCCATGACCCTTCTGCTTCCCCTCTCCTGCATCTATCTGATCTCCTCACCTGGCCTCATTGGTGGTGCACCCCTGCTATGTACAAAGGAACCAGGGGAGAGAAAGCTAAACACTATCTGACTGTAGTCAGTGGAAGTTAGGTTAAAAGTTGTGCCGGAGACCTTTAAAAGAGGAGAGTGATATTGGCGGATTTTTGTATTTTTGGAGGAAGTCCCCTTTAACCTTGCTCCTTCAGATCCGTTCAGGATAGATACTTAGGTTTTCCGGTAGACGAGACCTGACGAGTAAAGGGAACGTTTGGTTACTGTAATGGATTCACCACTACAGGAGGGCGATTTATTATGAAGAATGAGAGCTTCCTAATGTCTTGTTTTCCCGGCTACCACAAAACATTTAATGAATCCACAATTACTACCATTTGTTAAATCAGCTCCCAGCGAGTAGTTTGGAATCAATCACTGGGTAATGCAGTGGAGGGAAATATTTAAGGCTGCGCAGGTCAATGTTAAGAGTTCTCCCGCCATTTAAAACGCATATTTAGGAAGCAGCACAAGGAAATTAGAGCAAGATATTACTTACAATTTAGGAAACCTGACTCGACTGCGCACATCCTGAATAAGGCTATTTATACGCTGCATACTTCGCAGGAAATTGACTGATACATTTCCAGGAGACAAGAGAACCTTAATATCCCTCGTAACATTAACTGATTTTAAATTCAGTATTTAGTGAAGTTTAATAGCCGCAAATCAGTCACAGCAATTTATATAATAGGATGGTGGTTTATTAAAGGGATACTTAACACCAATGAGGGGGGGGCATCATCTGACGGTATTATTTATACTCACTATGTTACAGTTTTTATCCCTTTTATGCTTTCTTGTAGTTATATAATCATTCTGTTAGGATACAAATGGTTGCTGTTCACTGGGATGATGCTGAATCTTTAAAGGGGTTGTGCCATTAAATTTTATTTACAGTACTTTTGTAGTTTAATTCTGTTGCAGAAATGCTTCAGTTGCATTTGCTTCATTATAATGGCACATGTGGCGTTTAATCGATATATAGTAATGTGCACGTCCACCTGCCATCATGGTCGCAAATGCTCAGTTCCATCCTGCCACTAGCTGTATAAGTTGTTAAAGTTTTAACAGTTACAGGGAGAAAGCTGCAGCAGAAAGGGCAAACGCCCTGTGAAATGACACATCCCTGAGGTGTGATAGGGAGAGAGCTGCTGCAGTAAGGACACAACCCTGTGCTGTGATAGGGAGAGAGCTGCAGCAGTAAGGACACAACTCTCTGCTGTGATAGAAAGAAAGTTGCAGCAGAAAGGACGCAACCCTGTGCTGTGATAGAGAGTAAGTTGCGGCAGAAAGGATACAACCCTGTGCTGTGATAGAGAGTAAGTTGCGGCAGAAAGGAAACGTCTCCTGAGAAAGGAAACAACCTCTGTGCTGCCATCCCAAAGAGAATCTAGCAGAGCTGTTGGAATGATGAATGGGGAGATCTCTGGATCCATGGGAGGTACAGGGCTGGTTCTAAGTTTCTCAGAAGGAGATCATTACGTAGTATGAATTGTCTGATTTTCATTTTTTTACCTCAATCATAGCTTAATCCCTTTATTGTTGGAGAGAACTTTATACCATCTGTTATTGTGAGGCTGGATTTACACTTGCAGTTTTTGGGGAAGTTTTTGATGCAGTGTCAACTGTTTAGAGAAATGCCCTGCTGACAATGGGTAGTATTGAGTGAATCAAACTCCACGAAGTGGAATTTGATCCAAATTTCAGGGAAAATTAGATTCACCGCAAAGCCGAATTTACTCATGCTTCGGGGTAGCGAATCAATTTTCCCTGAATGGCGGTAAAAAAATTTAAAAAATCATACTTACCTCATCCATTTGAGAGCGAAGAGCCAACCACCGCCATCTTACACTAAATTCTGTCACCGTGCTGGCCGACGTCATGATGTCATTACGGGCCACAAGAGATTTTGCGCGAGATCTTCAGTCAAGATGGCGGCGTCTGGCTCTTCGAGATCAAATGGATGAGGTCAGTATGATTTTATTATTTTTTTTTACATTTTACACTGTATTATTGCTGTCAGATGCCACAGTCAGCAATGAACGCAGTATATAAGGGGTACAATGAGTGGAAGGAACGCAATCCCTGCTCCCCGTCACTGCACCCACTATTTACGAAGAAATGCACTTTGTGACGAAGTAATTCGTCACTAAGCAAATTTTTTTTTGTAAAATTCGGTGAAGCAGCCGATTTCAATTTTTCAATACTTTGCTCATCACCAACAGTGGGTGTGGTATCAAACAGTAGTCAGTATATTCATACATTTTCAGGCGGAAAAATAGAGGAATAACATAATGCAAAGGTCTAAGAAAAAAGTAATTCTAGATCTTTTATGGGATTTATTAAACTACACAAAGTATGAGGTGGGGGTTATGCCTGCTCGTTATTGATGCATTGGCGCTGCCGCCCCATCCACCTCTATGGGACTCTATACTACTGCCGGAGATAGCCTAGCGCTGTACTCAGCCTCTCCTCGATCAGTCCCATAGAGGTGAATGGAGAGGCAGAGTGATGCTCCATTCACTCCCGGGGCTCCAGCTCTTCATTCTCGGGATCGGCGACCCTTACCAATGAGTTTCTTATCCTGAGAATAGGGGATAAGTTCTTACCGTGGGACAACCCCTTTTAATTTTTTTATAATAAAAATAATAGTTTACTGATATTTCAATTGAAAGGTTTTATGAACACTTACAGATATACTGTAGCAGCACAGGCACAAATCACTATAAAAATTTCATATATTCTATGTAGTGTACGCTGGAGTTCAGGTAAAACAACTGAGCCATTGGAAAAAGGGGTAAAACCTGATATAAGAGCTCTGAGGACATATAATTATATAATATTAATATGTTAATGTTTAGGGCAAAACACACGATGAGTGTCGATGACGAGAGCATAAAATAATACAACAGTTATGAGAAGCACACTAAATCTAGCCGTGCTTTTATGGGTGTCGTTCCCGCATAAGCCTTCAGCTTTCTATCCCTGCCAAAATAGCACTTTACTTAATCTAGGAAATTATCAAAATATATGTATTTATGAATGTTGTATGGAACGAAATCTTGGGGAGTTTAGCAGTTGACTTATTAAACTAAATAAGTTGAGGAATAACTGGAAGACCTCTGATTACCGGATATTAATGCCGTTTGCAAGCCTGCCTGTTATGAGAACGGCTTTACCACCTTATAAAATAATCTGTTCAGCAATTTTTTAGTTATATCTTATTTTCTGGGAAAGCCGGGCAATATCCAATATGGCGACTATTACAGATCCATTACGGAGTTCTGAAGGTGAAATCTACCAAAGTAATAGAAAGACTGTATTTTATCTAATATCTATCTATCTCCCACCTTAAAGAGGACCTTTCACCACTCCTGACATGCCTGTTTTAATAGCTTCATGCATTCCCCATGTAATAACAATTCTGGAACATCTATTCTTATGTCTCTATGTTGTGCCATTCCTTTATTATTTCTACTAGAAGTTATGAATGAATTGCTATTAGCCTTCAGTAAGGGTACAGAGGGGAGGTGACCAGTTGGGGGTGTGTACCTGCACAGACTGACTCTATCCAATCAGTGCTGCCATGTTCAGACTGTGCAGGGACACACCCCCAACTTGTTACCTCCCCTCTGTACCCTTACTGAAGGCTAATAGGAATTCATTTATAACTTCTAGTAGAAATAATAAAGGAATGGCACAGCACAGAGCCATAAGAATAGATGTTCCAGAACTGTTATATGGGGAATGCCTGAAGCAATTAAAACATGCATGTCAGGAGAGGAGACAGGTCCTCTTTAATAACACAATGTCTCTGACCATCCCAATGGAGCCCTTCTCAAGCAGGTCCTTCATCTACATTGGAGCGCTACTTCATCTTTCAAGTTGAATTTCTGGACTATTAGCCAACAGTCACTTTTGTGACAGTGCTGCTGTTGTATCTTCTATTTATCTTTTCTTTATTCCTTTTTCTTTCTTTCTTTCTTTCTTTCTTTCTTTCTTTCTTTCTTTCTTTCTTTCTTTCTTTCTTTCTTTCTTTCTTTCTCTTTCTTTCTTTCTTTTTCTTGCTTTCAAACATTAAAATTATTTTTGTGAATCTGTCCATAAAATGAGATAATTTTCTATTTTTAATAAAAGAAGGAAATGAAAATCAGATTATAATGATCCCGCTAAATTGTCTTGGGAAAATGTGACTTCCTGTTCTTAGTCACAGCATTGATTTAATATAATTTCCAGAATTTAAACCATGGGCTGTAGATCCTGTAAAAACCCTGTATCAGACATAACCTGTGGCAGACTGGTATACCTAGACCCACCAGAGGATGGTAGTAAGGTGCAGTTATACAAAACAAGTGCATGCTCTTGTGTCGGCTCTCTTCACACTGGTCTCATGACTTCTATTGATAATGGACCGTGTCAGCTGTGATGGATTGGTTTTCTATTGACGTTTATGGGTTCTCTTAAGGTTCTAGCATTTTATGGTGACAGGAATAGTGCCGCAAACCAAGCTGTTTTTGCTGTAAAGCACGATAGAAGCCCTGAACACATGTGGGAACAAAACCTCAGCATCATAAAGTTTGTTGTGTTGTACACACAGAGCTTGTCATCTCTTTTCGTGTCTTCACCCAGGGACAGGTATATATTTCTACTGCATCTTTCATATTTTTCACTGCACAGCGATGCCACAGCTATCTGGTCTACACTACAGGAACTGAAGCACGGCCACATTCAGGTGAAAGAAGCCAAATGCAGCTCCCTACAACACAAAGTGACTGTGAGGGCTACAGTATCATGCAGGAAAGGGGGTCCAGTTCTACTCCAGTGCTGTGGCCTCTTTATTTTAAGGATTGGTAGGGTTTACAGAGGTTGGACCCCAGTACCATAAAGTGATGCCATATCCTAGCTATATATTCCATCACTTTATAGGATAAGAATACCTCTTAAATCCCACGACACAGAGCAACATTTACAACGCTTGTGCCCTTATAATACTGCCATGCAGTGGCCTCACAGTGGTGCCACAATGTCACTGTCACTATAATAGTACTGTTTAATAATAATAATAATAATAATATTAGTTCTGTATATAATTATTTTTAAAGTCAACCTGCCATCAGAATTTAGCCTGCAAAACACCACAAACCTTCTTCTGGCCGATGAAAAAAAAGTTGGGTATGAGTCATAGGGGTGGTTCTGCTCTTCTGAGAAGTCATGCTGATTGGTTCCTCTCTTGGTATGATTGACATCCTACAGAGTAGGTACATTATCACACACCACCTACAGTGTCATTCAGTGCATGCACAGTTTGCAGTTGAAGGCAAGGAGTTGTAGGAGGCTTGTGATGACATACAGTATGTAGTCTAAGGGGAATCGGCCACCATGACTCTTTAGAAGAGCGACTACACCCCCTGGACTCTGTCCTGGCATGGGAATGCATCAGTGAAAGTTATTTTACCTCATTATGCAGAAACGGGAAGTAGAACAAAGATCATCATTGTAAAGCTGTCACCATAAGGCCTTGTTCACACGTCTGTGATTTCCGTTAGTGATTGTCAACCAATACCAGGTGCAGGTCAAAAGTACAGAACAGGTGAAGATCTTTCCATTACACCTTATCTCTATGTAGGCTCCACTCCTGGATTTGGTTAACAACCACTGATGGAAATCACTGACTGCGTGAAATGGACGCTTAATGGAGAACACTTTGGTGATGGTTTGGTGGGCCACCTCCTGATGGAGGTGTATGTGCCGTGTTCATGGAGGAAGGTTTGAGCTTTGATGTAATGCACAGAGGGAGCTGCAGACTCCTAACCTTTGGACCAGTTCTTCTTCCTCATTCCACCTTTTAATTTGACTCTGTAACCCCATGTCCTCCCTTTCTCAACGAGTGAAATATTAGTCTAATGAATTTTTGAGAGCATCGAGAGGAAAAGTGGAAAATAACGTGTAGCTATTATATGGATTCAGATACCTCTCAACATTGCCTGGAGAGCGGCAGGACAATTAACCTGTCTGATATTATGGGAAACCATTTACAAAATGCTTAAGTTACTCATCGCAGTCGTGTTTCTGAGCTCAGGGGAGCAATCGTACAAGTATGTAGTCGCCACAGATGCGGTGTTCTTTTCTTAGTCATTAAATATGTCAAAATTAAAGAACTTATGCCAAATAATTTAGTGCTTAGAAGCATCTACTTATAAAGATAATGTTAAATGTATTTTATGGCCCTTTTCTTGGTTTATGGCCTGGACGTAGAACACATACGAGCCACAATATGTGTCTTTAAAAAAGCGTATAATATCTCAGGCTCAGATGTTCCGTGCTTGATGTATTTATTTTCCTCCCACTGGTCCTAATAAAAAGGTTCAGCAGATAGTAGGCTTATTAAACGTCCACTGATGACATGATATAGCGTATGGATGGCTTAGGGATTGTTTTTGCAGCTGCAGACCATTATACACGAGACAGACCCTCGTACCTGGATACGTTGAGTTTTTGACTCTTAAACAATGGCAATTATCAAAGATTTCATGATTTAACACAATAGTTCAATAGCCAAGAAGTGAAAAAAAATCACTCAAGTCCCATGTGTAAATAAGCCTTGGTAAATCAGACTCCTGAATGAATTGGAGATAAGTCCATTTTCTCCTGATACTTTTAGAACATTGAGGTGATAATACTTGAGCTTGAGTTTTTCCAGATCATAAGAAGATCACGTGATTGAGGCTTCCTAAGAATACTCTTGGAAGCGTAATTGGCAACATTAAAAGGGCTTTTCTAGCTCTGTTCTGCTCCCATGTCAGATCCCTCCTCACTTTGATAGAAGTTGTTTATTCTGAGCAGGTTCTGGGAGCAGACTGGTTTCTGGTTTACTCTTCAATGTGTATGGGATTATAAGTCATACCATGTCGATATTAATCAAAGTCACCATTGAAATAGCCAACAACATTTTGGGTCGAAAAATAAATTGTCCATGGCCAGTGGTGTAAATAGAGAAGTAAGGGCTCCATAGCCAGGATCAAACCAGGCCCCCATACAGGACAGAAGGGTTTCTGCCTAAACCCTTTTCAATGACCCTTGGGTGATTTGTTCCACTGCCTCATTTGCTAAAAGTTGTTTCTTAGAGGGTAGAGCCCTGACGAAGTTTTCACCTCCAGTAGAAGAGGAGATAATCCCAACTAAGACTGGGCCCCCTCTTGCCCTGTGCCCTATAGCATGGTTTGCCATTATGGTAGTTACACCCCTGTCCATGGCCTTTACTTGTTAATAGGGATGAGCGAAACCATGGAAGTTCGGGTTCGGCCAAACTTAAGGTAAAAGTTCAGGTTCGGGACCTGAACTTGACCCGAACTTCACCCCAAACCCGGACAACATTAAAGTCAATGGGGACCCAAACTTCACTTTTTTTCGTTATAACATGGTTGTGACAGAAAATAATAACATTCTTAAGACAGAATGCTAAATAAAATGGCCATTGAGGGGTTAAAAATAATTTAAAAAAACGCACCTCATCCACTTGATTGTGCAGCCGGTATCCTCTTCTATCTTTATTCAGCAGGACCTGTGATGATGTCTCGTGGTAAGCGCGGTGCCGTCATCGCAGGTCCTTTTGCAGGTCCCGCTGAATGAAGAAATAAGAAGATACTGGCTGCACGATCAAGTGGATTAGGTTAATTTTTTTTATTATTATTATTTTTAACCCCTCAATGGCCATTTTATTTAGAATGCTATTATTTTCCGTTGTAACCCGAACACCGAACCCACTCCCTAACTTCAGTGAAAAAGTCCGGGTTCTGGTCTGGGTACCCGAACTCGCAAAGCTTGGTACGATCCTGAACTTTGCAGTTTGGGTTCGCTCATCCCTACTTTACCATCCCTCAACCTTTACCATTAAGTCAACCTGCCAATGACTTCACACGCTGCAGTGTAGACATAGGGACCTTGTTATAAATTCAGATGTACCTTTTTTTACCATATAACAGTGACATCACTGTTCTCACTTTGTGGTACTTTAACCTGAAACAGCTTCTATTACAAGTTCATCTTACCACCATTAACATAGACAGCCCGGCACGAATCTCTCTTTTATTTCTTTCTTCTGTTTCATAAACCTGACTGTAAAAATGTGTTAGGACTTATTAAAATCTTCCATACTGTTCTGATTTGGAGAACTTTTGCACGTTTGTCAAGAAGCCTCGGAGTGAATGAATGTGCATTGTAGTTTCAAGCAGGTCCCGCTAAGAAGAGTCAGAGCAACGCGATCTTCAGATGACCCCCGTGTCAAACATTCCTGACTGACTGCAAATGATACTACTCAGATTTCCTCCTGTTGCCTTTTAATATGAATTACCCATATGCATCATTACACCAGAGTCATCGACTCCTATTATAAAGGAAATTCAACAGAACACTTTGTGCAGTAAAAAATGATAGTGTTTTCATAATTTTATACTTCTCGATGGCCATTTGAAGCTCGCAACTGCTGATGTTATAGAAATCACAGCTGTTCCCCAAATGTAGAGAGTAATGAACTTTGTTTGTATCAGTGATCGTGAACAGCTGTTCCCCTCAATTGCTGCTCTCTCCTCAGACTCAGGTCTTCCATTAATGTCGTGACAGATTATGACAGTCTCTACAAGCTGCAGCCTAACAGGGTTAGTATATACCTGTAGCATAACCAGCTTCACTACAGGGGTTGTCCCAAGGTCTAGTATATACCTGTAGCATAACCAGCATCACTACAGGGGTTGTCCCAAGGTCTAGTATATACCTGTAGCATAACCGGCATCACTACAGGGGTTGTCCCAAGGTGTGACACTTACCTGTAGCAAAACCGGCATCACTACAAGGGATGTCCCAAGGTCTAGTATATACCTGTAGCATAACCGGCATCACTACAGGGGTTGTCCCAAGGTGTGACCCTTACTTATAGCATAACCGGCATCACTACAGGGGTTGTCCCAAGATCTATATATACCTGTAGCTTAACCCGGCATTACTAAAGGAGTTGTTCCAAGTTGTGGTACTTACCTGTAGCATAACCAGCATCACTACAGGGGTTGTCCTAAGGTCTAGTATATACCTGTAGCATAACCAGCATCACCACAGGGGTTGTACCAAGATGTAGTGTATACCTGTAGCATAACCGGCATTTCTAAAGGGGTTGTCCCAAAGTCTAGTATATACCTGTAGTATAACCGGCATCACTACAGGGGTTCTCCTAAGATCTAGTATATACCTGTAGCTTAACCCGGCATTATTAAAGGAGTTGTTCCAAGTTGTGGTACTTACCTGTAGCATAACCAGCATCACTACAGGGGTTGTCCTAAGGTCTAGTATATACCTGTAGCATAACCAGCATCACCACAGGGGTTGTACCAAGATGTAGTGTATACCTGTAGCATAACCGGCATTTCTAAAGGGGTTGTCCCAAAGTCTAGTATATACCTGTAGTATAACCGGCATCACTACAGGGGTTCTCCTAAGATCTAGTATATACCTGTAGCTTAACCCGGCATTATTAAAGGAGTTGTTCCAAGTTGTGGTACTTACCTGTAGCATAACCAGCATCACTACAGGGGTTGTCCTAACGTTTAGTATATACCTGTAGCATAACCAGCATCACCATAGGGGTTGTACCAAGATGTAGTGTATACCTGTAGCATAACCGGCATTTCTAAAGGGGTTGTCCCAAAGTCTAGTATATACCTGTAGTATAACCGGCATCACTACAGGGGTTCTCCTAAGATCTAGTATATAACTGTAGCATAATCCACATCACTAAAAGGGTTGTCCCAAGGTCTAGTATATACGTGTAGCATAACCTACATCTCTACAGGGGTTATTCTAACCAGACATTTTGAGGGGACTTTATCATGAGAATAATATTTGAAGTCAGCTTCATTTCTTAAAGCTCTATGTCAGTTTTGTGGTTTAGAAAAGTTGTAAATTTTATCACAAATGCTCATTTTCTAAAAATATATGTGACCTTTTACCGACATCCTGGCCACTTCTACAAATAATCTTTTTAGACCATCCCACTACTGGAGTGAATTTGTGACCATTTAAAAAAAGTCATAATGATAAATCTGGTGTGAAGCCACACCCACATAGCTAATCCCACCCACTTTTCCATTTAGTTAAAAAAAACTGAGGTGAGTAGTGTAAAAATGCAAAAAGTAAGTAAGGCCAAAAAGTTGCAAAGCCCTATTTTGCAACTTTTTGAAACCAGAATTTTGAAGTGTACCCAAAGTGTCCATGTGATCAATTAGGGCATATGGAAGTCAGAGCATGTGCTCCACACTCCTCTATTAGCCAGGGCATACAGCAAACGTAGAAGACCTTCCGCTCTGCCAGATTTGGCTCAGCCATGTACTACATCTAATGCTCTGACGTTCTGCTTGGACCAACAGGGCAGCTTCCTTTACAATAGGACAACCTCTTCTGAAATATCAGATATATCTCCTAGGTTAGGCTTATGTTCTTATCCTGTTTGGTTCATAAATCAGATGTATCCATAGATCCCTATTCACCCAGTGGAGGTCAAAAGAGTGTCCTTTTGGTTTAAATCTGGCTGAAATACATCACTATACTTTTTTATGTTTAAAAAATCATAGTTGTCTGAGGTTTTTTTTTATGCCGGAGCATTATACAAAATACTGTATGCTAAAAAAAAAAGTGTATGCTCTTTTAATATATATGCCGATAAGTGATGGGTATGTGTGTCATAGGAGAGAGCCTTCTGTTGGAGGGTACAGGAAATTTTCCAAACTTCTATAGTTACTCCAAAGAAGACTCAAAAGAAAAGCTGAGCCTGTTCATATATAGTTTTCTGTTATTTATAACCTAAATAGATGTTTGACCTACAGTATAAAGTTGTTCAGATAATCATGCATTTTTGTGACCAGTACCACTTCTAACCACCAGATGGCAGTCGATTCTTCTAGTCATATATTTATTTTACAGTGCAGTTTGTTGTCTATTCTATTGCAGATTTAGTATATACAGATACATATTACATCCTCCATTGTCATATATGATATACCTACCAGTAAATGCTGGTAGAGAAAATTTTTCCCCATTTCTGTACCCCCAATATACTATACTTTTTGCATTTACAGTAGATACTTAGAAATGTGCTATAAAGCTGCTGATGTCTAAAATTCTGCCTAGACATCTGTGCCTTGTATGTCGACAATTAATTAAGATGATTGGAGTCATGTAGTTGTATAACTTAAAGCCACTGATATGCTGTACACACCTGTCTGAGGTTTACTAGCTGTCGCATCCCAAACTCCTCATCACTGGAGGTCATCTGTACAGCTTTACAATGCATATGGCTGTTGAAAGTAAGTGCGAGGCTCATGTTTTGCTCCGTTCATACGTAAGCCTTTGAGAGCTCCTCTGTTTGTCCTCTGTAATGGCAGTAGAAATACTAACAATTAAGTTTATGGTTCCAACATAAGATTTTCCCGGAGTCTGGTAAATTGCTTTTGCAGTTGAATGAACATATCTCATTACTCTTATCATTGAAATAAGAAAGAGAAAAATGAATATTGTAACTGCAGCCCTGCCCTTGACGCTACATAGTCTAAACCCATCCATCTACGCCCTGATTAAGGATTACTGTTAAATCATTTGTTTTCTACAGAGCCTGCAGGAGCCATTCACTGCAGCGATGAATCTCTTATCACTATTCTGCTGAAGTTCACGTTCATCAGAAGAATTTATCATGCTCAAAGTACACAGAAACATGGTTTACAGGGCCTAAAGAGTCCCAAATGTGGCCATTAAAGGTCCTTTGAAGGTCAATTCAGGTTAGCAACTGATGGAAAGTGTAAAAAAGGCCAGATATGAAAAACAGGAGGACTTAGCTCAAGAACATGATATCCCATAGCTTATCATAGAAAACCCCCTCATGATTCTCTGGAGGTAGCCAAATATTTTCAGTGTTTCTTGGTCAAATGTTTGTTCTGCCGACAGCTATTCCCAATGAACTCCCCATGGACATGCACCCCTGGCGGTGTATCTTTCTATAGACTATGTTATAATTCAACATGCCTGTTCCTTTTTACTCCTGATTTAGGGCCCATTCACACAACCGTGTGAATGGGTCCGCATCTATTCTGCAATATTGCAGAATAGATGCAGCCCCGTTCACCTGTATGCGAGCAGGCAGCCGTAGCTCTGCATAAAAAGATAAAATATAGGCATTTTCAATGGGGCGCCCGGGCGTGTGTTCCGCAGCGCAGCGGAACACATGCTGGGCGGCAGTCGTAGTATTGCGGGTCCGCATTATTGCTGACCCCCAATAATACGACCGTCTGAATGGGCCCTTATGCTGAACAAATGTCAGACGAACATTTCATACTTGTTCAATGGCTGGCCATTCCGATAGAAATTAGTGGGTTCAGATGTGTAAGGTCACCCTAAGAGTCCACCATGTTTGATGCAGCTGAGTTAAAATTACTTAATTGGCATTCTCATCACGACATACACCTCACCATATCCGTAGCAGTGATGTCCACCAAAGTCACTTTTACATTACAGTTCCATGGTGACATGCTATAACATCACTAGCAAATAACAGTAAAATTGTGGCTTTCCATATCAACTATGCTGCAGATTGTCCCCTGGTGTAGCCCTAGCCATCAAGATAACAATATAACGTGAATGCAATCAGATGTCTTCTTCACTTAAACTAAAAGAGAAATGTGGGCCAAATCTACTGACTATGGGGGGCTGACCGTCTGGCTAATGTGTATGGTGGTCTCCAGTCTTGAAATTTGTTTTCAGGACCGAATCGATTCTACCCAAGTCAAAACTGCTCCAGTTGGTATATGACACTATGAGGTCTCCTATGACTCATTTTCATTCTCTCTTGTCTTTTTCTGTTTTTCAAATTTTTTCTCTCTCTGTCTTGTCGCCACCTTTAACTTAAGTGTTGCAATAACTGCAACACTGTCATATAAAGCTAAGGCCAAACACATGGCTGACAGTGTTAACAAACCACTTGTTAAAAAACAAACTACACCATCAGATTTGTATTGATTTTTAAACATTAAAACACTCCAAAAGTTGTTCCTTATTGGGGCAGATAGTGTTTAAACACACATGGTGTTATCGGAAAAAAGTGTCATGTTCTGAACAAGCATCTAAAAATTATGCTTTAACCCCTTCACGCTATATGACGAGTATACTCGTCATGGAGCACTGCTATTTAGCGCTCCATGACGAGTATACTCGTCATTACATTAAACTGTCACCATGTCTTCTGACATGGTGACAGCGCTGAGACCCCGGCTGTTACATACAGCCAGGGGTCTCAGCTTAACAGCCCGGGACCAATGGGGGCGGTCCCAGGCTAGCGATCGCTGCGATTGGCTAGTCTGTTCAGACTAGCCAATCACAGCGATGATAATGCTTAAATAAATAAATAAATAATTATAATATTCTATTATCCCCCCCCACCCCAGATCGCTATTTTTCCCTTTTTTTTAGATGGCCAGGGGGGGTGGGGGGGTAATATGCGGCGGGCGGGTGTGCGGTATGCGGCGGGCGGGTGGCCGGGAGCGGCGGCATTGCAGCCGCAATGATATTTCAGGATGGCCGAGCGATTCTAACTGCTGACATCGGTGCTGGCGCCGATGTCAGCAGTTTAACCCCTTCCATGCCGCAGTCTGTAGGGACCGCTGGATGGAAGGGGTTAACAGGGAGGGAGCTCCTTCCCCCTCCCATCGGGCGCTGCGGTGCGCTGCAGCGCCGATGGTGTGGGCTGAAGAGAGGGAGGAAGCTCCCTCTCCCTTCCATCGGGACGCTGCTCTGCTCTGGCAGCGTCCCGATGGTTACCATGGCAACCAGACGCTTTCAGAAGCGTCTGGTTGCCATGGTGTAAGCTAAGCCTGTTCAGGCTCCTGCTAAAGGCAGGAGCCTGACAAGGCTTAGCAAGAGTGAAAATACACTACAGTACACTATACAGTGTACTGTAGTGTATTATAGAACAATCAGATCCACTGGTTCTTCAAGAACCAAGTGGGTCTGAATCTAAAAAAGTGTAAAAAAAAAGTGTAAAAAATAAAAAAAGTAAAAAAAAAAGTAAAAAAAAAATCCCATTTCCCCCCCAAAACTCAAATTTGAAATTAGTAAAAAAAGAAAAAAAATACCCCAATCATGTTAGATATCGCCACGTTCGTATCAACTCTACAAAAATATCACATGTCCCGACCCCTCAGGTGAACACCATAAAAAAATAAAAATAAAAACATGGTCAAAAAAGCCATTTTTGTCACTTTACATCACAAAAAGTGTAATAGAAAGCGATCAAAAAGGCGTATGCCCCTCAAAATAGTACCAATCTAACCGTCACCTCTTCCCGCAAAAAATGAGCCCCTACCTGAGACAATTGCCCAAAAAATAAAAAAACTACAGCTCTCAGACAACGGAGAGACTAAAACATGATTTTTTTGTTTCAAATAATATTATTGTGTAAAACTTACATAAATAAAAAAAACTATACATGTTAGGTATCGCCACGTCCGTAACAATCTGCTCTATAAAAATAGCACATGATCTAACGTGTCAGATGAACACTGTTCAAAAAAAAAAAAACTGAGCCAGAAAAGCTATTTTTGGTTACCTTGCCTAACAAAAAGCATAATATAAAGCGATCAAAAAAATCATATGTACCCCAAAATAGTATCAATAACACTGTCACCTTATCCCTTAGTTTCCAAAATATGGGCACTTTTTGGTTGTTTCTACTGTAGGGGTGCATCAGGGGGGCTTCAAATGGGACATGGTGTCTGAAAACCAGTCCAGCAAAATTTGCCCTCCAAAAACCATCTGGCGCACCTTTCCTTTTGCGCCCTGCTGTGCACCCATACAGTAGTTTACGACCACATGTGGGGTGTTTCTGTAAATCACAGAATCAGGATAATAGTTTTTTAGTTTTGTTTGGCTATTAACCCTTGATGTGTTACAGGAAAAAAATGGATTAAAATGGAAAATGTGCCAAAAAAGTGAAATTTAGAAATGTAATCTCCATTTTCCTTTAAATCTTGTGGAATACATAAAGGGTTAACAAAGTTTGTAAAATTAGTTTTGAAAACCTTGAGGGGTGTAGTTTCTAAAATGGGGTCATTTATGGTGGTTTCTATTATGTTAGCCCCACAAAGTGACTTCAGAACTGAACGGGTCCTTAAAAAAAATGGTTTTGGAAAATTTCTTAAAAATTTTAAGAATTACTTCTAAAATTCTAAGCCTTCTAACGTCCCTAAAAATAAAATTACATCTACAATATGATGGCAACATAAAGTAGTCATATGGGAAATGTAAAGTAATTACTATTTTGTGAGGGATCACTATCTGCCTTAAAAGCAGAGAAATTCAAAGTTTGAAAATTACAAATTTTTCCAAATTTTCTGTAAATTTAGGATTTTTTTATAAATAAAGGTGATTTATATTGACTCAGATTTACCACTGTCATGAAGCACAATGTGTCACGAGAAAACAATCTCAGAACGGCTTGGATAAGTAAAAGTGTTTCAAAGCTATTACCACATAAAGTGACACATGTCAGATTTCCAAAATTTGGCCTGGTCCTTAAGGTGAAAAATGGCCATGTCATGAAGGGGTTAACAAGGGATGTGTTTATACACACAGTACTGTCGGTAGAAACAGTGGCTTGTTCTTAACAAGCCTCTAAAAATTCTCAATTTTTGTAACTACAGTGTGCATGTGGAAGGGGTAATAGGGGCAGCAACAGTAGCCACAGCAGTAGCAGCACAGTATGGAAGAGACAAGTCAGTAGATGTGTGACTGTGTAGTTGTAATAGTAGTGGCAAGGCAGTAGATGTGCAACTGTGTACGGGTAAGGGTAGTGGAAGTAGGGGGAGTAGAAGCTGCGGCAGCAGCAGCCATACAATGTGGAACATAATGAAAGGCAGACAGTGGCAGCCATAAAAAACCACTGTCAAAAACAGCAGATTTATTGTGTGGAAATCCTCACTGATCCACGCCTCCTTCATTTTGACAAATGTGATGATTTGTACACTTGTGAAGAAAAACATTGTCTATTTGGGTGTGAGAACGCCATCTGCCTAGCTGAAAACCCTCCCTGATATGACATTGGAGGCTGGACAAGTTCTGGCCACTGTTCGAATCTGCCTGCCCCAAAATTCATGGGGTCAGGGAACATGGAAAGTGCTGAAGAAAGGTCAGACTGGACCCTGGTGTTAAGGCGGTATGTCTCTATTTTCTCATTAGCCTCAGCCTGAGGCAGTACATGAAAAACTGCTCCATCATGTTCATGAGACTGAACTGGCTGCTGCTGCGACTTCTGCCACTTGTGGTAGCAGATATGGCGGGAGGTGGGTGACTTTATGGGTAGCAGAGAGGGGACTCCTGGTCAGACATGCAGGCAACAGGCGTTTGTCGAATGTTGTGACAAGCTGTATACTCAGTGCATCCTGGCAATACAACAATGGTACATCCCTTTTAGCAACAGGAAAACATTCCCCCATGTTGTTTTAATAGCATGGCTATCCAGTAATCATCGGTTTGCTGGATGCTAACGATATGTCAGCTAAGCAAGTATACAGCTTGCCTTGCTCGCCAGAGTGCCTGGTGACCCAGTTCTTTCTGGTTCCACCCTCCAACCTGATTATTGGTCATCATGGCCAGTATCATCATGATCATCACCACCAACTTCATCTGACTCCACCACCAACTCCTCTTCCTCCTCCAGTGGTAGCTACTGATTCTTTTCCTCCTCGTCTTTTATTTGCTTCTCCATGATATTTTGTGTAGGTCCCCACCATCTACAAGACAGCCACCAAGATGTGGAAGCTGTTCTTCCTCCGCTGCCCCTTGTTGCATCAGTGTGATCATCTGCATTAAGATAAATATCAGAGGTATTACATAGTTGATGCTGCAGTTGTCCCTGCTGACAAACCTGTTGGTCTCTTCGAAGGGCCCTTAGTACATGACACCAGATTGATGGTTGTGTATAGTTGTTTCCTGGCCACACATACTTTTACCAATGACTGACAATAGAGTGAAGGAGGAAGATGAGCAGTCTAAGCGGCAGAAACAGTAACAATGTACAGAATGTCGATGCGGCCTGGCTGCCACAAAGAAGAGAAGGAGGACAGTCTTGTTCTGATTACTGTCCAGTTCTATTTTCCCACTGGATCTGGTGATTTTGCCTTATGTGCAGCAGTAGAGTTGTGGTGTCTATGTTGGTGTTTGATCACCCATGGCTTATTTTCATCCTGCAGATCTTGCAAACTAAAGGGGTTTATCTGCCGCCACTCTGGTGAAAAACTGCCATAAAGGAGATACTCTCACAGAGCAGCCGAGCTGCTTTCTACTTATTTATTCAATCTACCTAACTAAATATATCCCTAAATTCTCCCTGCAAAACCTTAAAGAAGGTTGGCTTGTATCTTCAATAGGTGTCTGCCAGAGTAGTGGCGCACACTTCCTTTCATATCACTGGCTGAGCTCACAATGGAGTCTGTGCATCACACATACTGTACATAGCACACAACCTAATAGACCAGCCAATATTATGACTCCTAATTGGCTGTCTATAAAGCATTGTAGTTTTTATTGATATTTTTGGAGTTTGTACAAAGTTACATGTTTTTTGGAAGGCAAAGTGCCAAAAAAGGGTCATTCAGCCATTTAGATTTTTTTCCCCTTAGTAAATTCAAGCTTCCTGCTATGGCACAAACCACATAAAAAAAGTGTCACAAAAGGCTACTCCACTGACAAAACAGTCAAAAACATTGCAATTTTCTGGTGCAGTGCCTTTCATACCCTATCCTCTAAGTTTATAACACCTATTAGTTAACTTACTATGTACAAGAATTTAGCACCAACATTCTGGTGCAATTTTGGAACAACAAAATTTACACCCCTTTTCCTGCTAAGCCACACCTTTTCCAAAAAGGTGAGTGAGGTACAAAAGTGTCTTAGACACTTTAAGTTACCCTACACTTCAATAAAGAATGAACAGTACACTTGGTGCTGTTCTTTTGACCTCTTCGGCTGCAGATCTGCCAGCTCCCAGGCTCTTCTTCTGCCACTCAAGATGGCTGCATCGCTTCTCAGACTATATGATGCATACTGTGCATTTGGTTGTCCAAGACATCTCCTGCCACCCTTGGATTGGTCAGCGCTGCTCATGTGAGCAGTGCTGGGAAAACAGGAAGTGGTTTAAACTACCTAATGCATAGTATGTATCATGTAGTCTGAGAAGCAACCTGCTTGGATAGTAGAAAAGGACCCATAGAATTGGCAGATCTATAATGGAAAGATGAAAAGGATGTCACAATGCATGTGCTCTGTTTGTTTCTTGAACCGAGGTTTGCTTTAATAAATGGCGTACATGGTATGTATGTCAGAATTCACAAGCATGAGTGCAGTCAGGTAGTCACTTTACTGAGTCACGAGGAGCTCCACTGTGTTTAGGCAGTACATAAACTTTAAAAGCTAAACATCTGTTTTCTGTTCTTCCTAGAAGAAGCAGAGAACTTGTGTTAATGATAGGACTTGACAACCGATGACATACTTTACACTTGTCAAACAAAAACCTATCGGAGATAACTCTCTGTTTGTCCTTATGATTTTGTCATCACCCCTGGTTTTTGCGAATCCTATGACTGCAGAAATAAATAAATATGTCAAATATGTGAAGAACATGTTTTCATCGCTTTTAACAAGATGCAATGTACAATTGTATTGTGTTCTGTGCCATGTGTAAACAGTCTGTTTGTACCAGTGCCATCTATAACAAGATCCATATGAGACATGCTATCTGCTCCTAATTCAGATTGTTGTAAGCGGACACTAAGTTAAACTTGCTTACATGATTATCAGTCAAACTGATTTTGAATAGTAGATATTTATATAATTATAATGTATCTGAAACTGTCTGCACTGATTGGACAGTGATTGAGTGGTTTCGGTTCACACCCCACTGGAGACCACCCAGTTGTCAATTTATTCATAAATTTGCACAGGAGAGGACTGGCCATAGACCCTGCAGGGAAATTTCCTGGTGGGCCAGCAAACAAGGGAACCACCTGAGCCCTACTCATGGCCACTGGCCAGGTACTTAATGATCTGATGCTCTCAGCAACAATTAGTGCTAGATGCATTAAATAATTATGCATCTGGCTGGCAGAAGAAAGTTTCCTCCTGTATTTAACTGTATTGCCATGGTAGCATGGTTGAATGCTACAGCATGGGCAGCAGTGTTTTCTGCTGCACTGTGGTATTTGGTTCTGCTGGGGCCGTATTTTGCTGGATATGCCTACTTGTGTTCAAGTATGCCTTGCCTTCTGTCAATTTGGACCAATCTATAACATGGGGGAATTTTTTTTTTCCCAGGGCCACTTTAAGTTCCCAGTCCGCCCCGAATTTGCATATTAGTAGTGTAAATTAACGGGGTTGATTGTGGCGTAACAGAATCACAAAAAATGCTCTGCATTGAGGTATGAAGTTATGGTCCAGAATTAAAATGAATGTCCACTACAGATGAGCGAATCTCTCAAAATTTAATTTGGGTCCGCTTTGGCCAAATCGGCCTTCCGATTGGATTCGGGTTCCAATAACTTTATCCCAAATAAAAAATGCCCCAAGCGTCCTTCCTTCTTTCCTTTCTCTTGATTCTCCCAAATCAGAACATTTTGGAAAATTCTGGTAACATTTCTGAATTTTAGAATCAGTTCACTCATCCCCAATGCCCACATTTGAACACTATTTTGTTATTAGATTAGAAATTCTGATCTGATTTATTCTTTAATTTTTCTTTGATTGTAGCTCCATTTTTGGTGTTACAAACTTCCAGATGCCCTGCCTTTCCTCTCACAGCCATAAAGAGGGCCAAGAAAAGCCCTTCATACATAAACCAGGTGGAGCATAGGAGCTTAATGGAGACTAAATTTGTCTAGAGTTCACCATCTAGCTCTGTCTTCTGTCATCTCATAAGCCTCCCCTAGTGGTGGCTACATGTAGCCAAAATTGTAGCATTCAATGCTAAAGGTCCTTGTACACAAGCAGATTTCTCTGATACAGCAAGTCAATCAGTGCTTGGTACGTGCCATTACTTGCAGTCACTTTGAGTGCTAAGATCATCAATACCATTTTTGATCCACATACAGTTTTCAATTGTTGGCAGCATAATCCCTGTTTACACAGACTATGTGTTGCTGACAAACAATGACTTTTAGTATCACATAAAGGGTGTTTGCTTGTTTGTTGGTTTATTGATGGCATGTGAACAGTGATTGGTAAGAGCATTTGTTCCCTACCATCTCCTCATGTAAAGAACCTCTAGGACTCTTTCAGATGAATTATGTTAAACTCGTCCATGTTCCGAGGAAGTGATTGATAAAGGAACACAATGCTGTTCTTACGATGGTGTGGTTGTTCGACTTTTTCCTTTTTCTTTTGTTCTCTTTTGTTGTTGAAAAATAAAAATAGGAAATTAATTTGAGGGATAGTGGAGTAAAGTAGTAGGCTATAGCCTATTGTAGTATCAGGCCACACAAATTATACCGTGTACACCACTTAGTTCAAAATTGTAAACCTTACGTTACGTACGTCAGGCAGGAGACAAGACTGTAGCACAGACAGGACAGACTATGATAACTTAAATGGACTTGAACAGAAAGCTGAATTGTGAGATCAGAAGTACACAGGCAGGATGGGTACACGGCCGGAACATAAACGGGAACACAAGCTGGATAACACATGTAAATTACAAGATAAACTCAGAAGCACTAAGTCTTATAATTACCTTTGTTGTTCATGAGGAATCTTAAAGCTCAGTGCCTTAAATACCCTAAGGCTTTATTGCTCAAGCATACTGGCCCTTTATAAGGCCACTTGGGACCGTGCACACCCTAAGGGCATACTAGGCAAGATGATGGAGACTGCAACATGGAGTGGATGCTGTTGATCTGGATGCCGGATGGCATGGTAAGTGGCACAGCGTTCTTCCCCTGAGGAACAGCAGGAGGCCAGTGGGCACAAACTTCAGACCTAACAGTTCCATTTGGTGGATGGTTCAGTCCTTATGTCAGGATATTTTTAAATGTCCTCTCCCCTTAGACTCGTTAACCTCTCTGTTAAATATATGCTTCTTAGGACTTTGGAAAGTCAAGTCCCAGGTTACTGCTTCATTTATTAACAGCAACTAAATTTCTTATTGCCTTGTTTTGCCAACAGTCTATTCCCCACTCCTGGGCTGAGTTCAAGATGAAGAACTTACATTGTATGGAGTACTTACCACCTACTGTATATCCATAATGGGTGGTAAGTTGAATGGGTCTGGATCCATCTGTGGAATCCGCACAGATGTTGCCCGTGCACTGGGGACCACAAATTTCCATCCCAATGCACGGAACGGCTGAGCAACGACCGGTGCATGATCCCTAATTCATGGACATTTAAACATTATAGGATTCATATTGTATCTGCTTTTCCCAATAGACTTTTTTTCATGCACATTTTGTGCTACCTAATACATTTGGTGCTATAGGTTGTATTTATGGTCTCAAATGGATTCCTGACTTTTGTATTGGACTCATATAGTTTATGATTTCTTGGGCACAATGGTGTGGTGTTCTCCTTTTCCTTCTGTTCTCTTTTGTTGTTGAAAAATTAAAAAAAAATATAGAAAAAAAAATTCAGGATAGAGGAGTAAAGTAGTATTAATGGCTATAGCCTATAGCCATAGGCATTAGGCCACGCAAATTATACCGTGTACACTGCTTAGTTCAGAATTGTAAACCTTACGTTACCTGTATCCATACAGTAATTTTGTTATGTATATTTTAGACCAATAACTTATGTTCAGCTACACTCTGGGCTTTGAGGTATACATTTTCCTATATAATAGAGATAACAAATCATGTTTTTCTTTATTCAGCTTTAACTCAAGAATTAAAACTGATTAAAACCAATAACGTACTTTTATTTCACAATTTATGCATTTACTATATCATTTTGTTCTGAAGGAAACACATGTTTATACAAATGACATACCCGGTGCACAAACCGCCTGTCAGCCTTACCTCTATGCCAAGCTCACTTAATCAGATTACCATGTCCCATCTAGAAAAGTATGTTTTTTAGATTAGCTGAAGATGTAAGAAAATAGCTGAAAGATGCACATATTTTATCTCCACATCTAACTAATCCTACTATTCCCAAAGGTCTGGCGTAAGCATATGAAAATGATAATCCCAGTCATCCTAACAAAGTGTATGAAAAAATATTACATGCAGCTGTTACCAGGGATCGGGGTATAATGAGAGATCGAAGAAAGTTGAGAAATCCACGAGAAGTCAGGTCTACTGTACGTTGTCCGCCCTTGCAGGTTATTACTTGTTATAGCCTCACACCTTTAGCTGTCAGGAATCCAGAGATTTTCACACTTAGCCTCTAAAGGACTCAAGTTTACTGAAATATATACTAATAATCAGGTTTTCAACACCTCTGTCTCACATTGACACAAAATAGCATATAGTATGATTGCACCGTGTTTGTTCCGTGTGTACTAAGCTGAAAATGCTAAAAATACAGTCAGATGCACTTTAATGAGGTGTCCTGAGATTTTATGAAAGTTGCTTTAGAGCAGAAATGGTATAAAAGAAAAAGAAATAACTATTGCTAAACATTTAAAATCCCATCTACAACATTTTTTTTGAATAAAATGGTTGTCTAGCCTCAGACCCAGAACTAGACCTGTGCCCCCGGTACACTATCTCTCCATTGCTCCGTTCCCAGAAGCTTCTGGTCACTGCAGGACCAGGAAGCAGCTGAGTGCTGTAACCACTGCAGCCAATCAAAGGCCTCAGAGGTCAAAGAGGCATGAACTCTACCATTCTAAATAATGGCATGCAATATTATATCAGTGATGGCTAACCTCCAGCTGTGGTGAAACTACGACTCCCGTCATGCCCCATTCATTTCTATGGAGTTCTGAGAACAGCCAAGCAAGTGTGCATCTTGGGAGTCGTAGTTTTACCACAGCTGGAATGCCGGAGCTTAGCCTTTTTTAGAATTGTGAAATAATGCCTTAAAATTCACTGGCACACTTTTTAAATTAACAGGAGAATACTTTTTGGAGCAGCATACAGGATTTCGTTGGTTGGTCACTATGTTTACTTATGCTTTTACTTGATGTATGTAGAAGACCTGATTCTGTCAGATGTTGCAGAACTTAGTTTGCCTTTTGCACCAACTCTTTTTCATATCACCAGGTGTTACTTTGTCTTACACGGTTTTTCTTACAGTTCAGCCCCATTTACTTGGAAGGATTGACCTGTGGTAACAGGTACACCTACCCACCATAGATCAGTATACCATAAAGTGACAAGATTCCTTCCTAACCACGGACAGATCCCTGGTTCAACATTCTATATCACACCACTAAGCCCATATATTGTGTTTTACAAAGAATATATCTAATTGTGCTGTAGTAGAATTTTGTAAGATTAAGCAAAAAGGTTGTTGTTTCCAAAATCAAGACTACAGTCCATGGACTGTGTCTACTGTTTATTGCCTTTCATTTAAATGGAGATGAGCTCCAGTAGGAGATGCAGCCTGATACATGAGTGGTGCTCTTTCTGGGGAAAAAAAGAAAGCAAATACTTATTTCCCAAGAAGAAGGTGCCAGACATGTGCTGGTCCAGCATTTAAGCAATACATAGGACAAAGGGCAGAAGACAATATCAGAAACTCCACAACTTCCTTAAAATTTCTATGTGAATGTGAGAAAAGAACTGGATCGCACATCCATACACTATGCTTTGATCTCATCCCTGCTTACTGAGCAGAAGACAGCGCTACTTGGCGCATGTGTACCGCCTTACTGAGGCATTAGTGCACAATTTGATCAAAAAGGCATAAGCCCAGTCACCACGCCAAAGTTGCCTATTTAAGTGGGACCTACTCTAAATTTGGCACGGGGACCACCAACACTGCGGCGATGATCTAGCAGGCAGCAGGACCCAGCAGCCACACAGCACCACTGCTGCATGGCCATGCCAAACCCAGCACTGGGCCCCACCACCCACCAGCACAGCGACAATGGCCACCGCACAGCACCGCACCATGTGAACAGTTGTCAAAGCTCACCTTCTCCAAAGCTCTCAGGAACTCCAACTGAGAGCATGGTAGGTTCATTTAACCCATACTGCAAAATTTTGCTAATCAAAATCACCTGGACCGAATGGGAGGAGTGTTGATACCAGAGAAAAAAAAGGGAAGCTTCATTACTATGTAAATGTGAGAAAAGAACTGGATTGCACATCCATACACTATGCTTTGATCTCATCCCTGCTTACTGAGCAGAAGACAGCGCTAATTGGCGCATGTGCACCACTTTACTGATCAGCGCCGCAGGGTCAGTGGTTGCCGTGCAGCGCTGCGCCAAATTTAGAGTAGGTCCGACTCAAAGAGGCGTGGTGAGTGGGCTTATGCCTTTTGATCAAAATATACACTAATGCCTCAGTAAGGCGGTACACATTCGCCAAATAGCGCTGTCTTCTGCTCAGTAAGCAGGAATGAGATCAAAGCATAGTGTATGGATGTGCGATCCAGTTCTTTTCTCACATTTACACTTCCTTAAAATTTCATTTGGGACTGATTTAACAAAATCGACCATCTGATTTGGGTGAAATAAATTCAACCAGAATCCTAAGTGCTCTGACTGGCTGGAAAACTCTCTATCTCTCTCCTCTCTGTGTCTGTCTCCTTCTCACCCTCTCTCACTCTCTCTCTCTCTCTTTCATTCTCTGAAATCTAATCACACAAAATTTGAATTCAATAGACTCAGCCTTTTTGGAAAGGTTCAACCAAGGTATAGGTAGGGACGTGAATCCCAGGAGGAAGTGAAACTCACATTTCTACACGTTTCCATAAGCATTAATGTCATTTACTTTGAAGAATTCATCTAAACCCTTTTTAAAACTGTCCACTGTTCCTGCTGTGACCACGTCCTGAGGAAGTCTATTCCACAGATTCACAGTTCTTACAGTAAACAAGCTGTGACGCTTCTGGATACTGAACTTTTTCTTCTCCAATTCACTGTAGTCAACACCCACCAAGACAGTGTAGCTTAGATGGGATGACTGTGTCAGAGGTTTTCACAGAACTGTTAGTTACTTCTACAGTAACCAAGGAAAGAGTCATTAATATGTGAGGCTTAGAAATATTTCAAAATCTAATAATGTGTTTTCCATCCCCTACACAACTAAACTCCACTGTAGTGGAAATGCGACTCTAATGCCTGTGTATCCGGTACAGTGGTGAACGTGTTGTTAAGTAAGTCATCAATCTGATAAGAATTCTTGCAGCAAATATAATTGGAATTTCTGCCCTGGTTTACTTAGCATAAAGCCCAAAGAGGTTTTTGAAGTAGTTCATACCCTCTCCTTCTACTGGGGCTTGTTGTTCCGTCTCCCCTGTTGTATGCATTAGCGAATAATACGCTAAAAATAGTCTCTTAAAATGTCTGTTAGGCAGAAGCTAATGAGGAACTGGCAGGGGAGCATGTCTTCAAGAAAGATTTCAATGAAATAAAACGGTGAGATAATTACTGTGGCACAGATAAATTCACCAAACAATGGGGATGTGGAATGAAGACGATGTCTCGGGAATGCTTCATTAGACTGTGATATTGCTAATCAAGGCTCTGATATACATTCATTCCTTGAGACTTCAGTGGGCGTTCCTCTGACCCGGGTGTAATTTTAAAGCACTATTATTTCTACTCTTTATCTGGTCATCAAAGCTAATGTGCTTTTAAAAACCAATGAGGTAAGAAAACAAAGAAGTTTTGTTATTTGGGTGGAATTAATGTTATTTTGGTGGAATTTGTTTTTTCTTTACCACAGGAGCATAGATATGGGGTTTGTAGAAGTAGCAAATAAATTCTGAGAAGACCCAACAGGATCTACATCTAAACCAATACGTCTATATGCACGCTTTCAAATATCCTTATTGCTCTAATGCATCTTAACTAAACAAAAATTAATAATCAAACTTGGAAAATATCCTCCCTACAACTCCTATGCAGATGTGTTTCCATGGTTACAGACTACAGTACAAACACATCTTTTGTAGTCTGATTGTACATTTTTACTCCCTTAAATTTTTTAAAATTCTTTCTAAAAAAGAAAAGAAAAAAAAAGGGAATAAAGATGAGCAAGTTGCTCAAAATTCAGTTTGCATTTAATTTGGCCAAACCGGTACACTAATTTGATTCAAGTCTGAATCGATTGTACCAGAATCAAAACTGGCCTGAAAATTTGTGTATGACACTCCGAGGTTTCCTAGGGCCTACTGCATTTTTTTTCTCTGTAGTCTTGCTTTCTTCTCTCTCTTTTTACAAAATTCAGGTTGAATCTGCTTAATTTAGAATTAATTTGCTCATGTCTATTACTGAAGGTGGCTGCCTAATCAGACTACACAGGGTTTGGATTGTAGTCTGTCACCATGGAGATGCATAGATCTGCATAGTTTTAGGCACAAAATGGTATGAATGATTAACAATATTACTTCCTTTTCTACTTTAGATGCGCTGGAGCAATAAAAATGGACATGTCCTTTAGGGTTATTAAACATTTTAATGATTTTTCATATTTGTATAAATATGCACAAAAGGATATATAATTTACAACGAGTAAAATGAGTATGTACGAGTACGAAAATTGCACACACACACATACATACATTCACTCTAGGATATCCCTTTAAGAAATGGTGAATTCCTTAAAAATTAAAATGCTGCTTTTGCAGATATGTGACAGAATAACTGGAGATTGAATCCTGTGAATCATGGTGGAAAAAAAAGCGTTAAAAATGTCATACCCGTTAAAATCCCTTTATTGTGCCAACAACAGCAGAGTCATTGGGGTTGGTGCCTTTGAAAACAGCAGGTACTGTAGCTATAGCGATGATTAGTAATCTACAGCTTAGCGCAGACTTTAACTTACTTCAATTCCTCATTTTGTAAGAAAGTTCTAATACCTTCTTTACAAATTGTGCTGTGATGACAGGAGACAAAATCAGATCTAATCCAATAAAAGGGAATGGAATGCTCTTCAGAACGACTGAGACATTATTCACAGTAAATCCGTCTTTTCTTCTCGGCAGCAGTGACAGGAAATCTGTAATGCTTCTTTGCTTGCACATGTAGCCACACAGTTGGTCCTTGTAGAACATTCAACACATTAAGTTTAAGTTTCCATATTTCAGCCTTATATTTAGTTCTAAAGATGTAGCAGTAGGGTTATGAAGGCCAAGCAGAGAACTTGGTAATGTGATGATAGATAGATAGATAGATAGATAGATAGATAGATAGATATTAATATAAATGTATTGTTAAGTACGGTGATCCCTCAAGATACAATGGCCTCAGGATACAATATTTCCAACATACAATGGTCTTTTCTGACCCATCGTAAGTTAAAACTAGACTGAACATACAATGTCTCAGACTCAGATCCAACCAATCAAGGCAACTTCTCGGATAAATAGCTGTATTAGTTACTAATTAGCAGCTATTCCTGGTTGTTATATGTTTTATCTGTCTTAGTTATCTGCGTATTTTTCATAAATCTTCATTTCCTCTTATCTTTGATGACATTTTGGGGCTTTGGAACCAATTACTCAAGTTACAATGATTTCGACATACAATGGTCGTCCTGGAACCAATTTATATTGTTTCTTGAGGGACCCTTGTATTGTTAGGTCCCTTTCACACCTGTGGCAGGGGACTCCGGCAGGCTGTTCGCAGATGCACGTGTGGGGCCGGAACTACCTCCATGTTGTATTTTTGTTCCGGCTGCCTTTAGGCAGGGGTTGCTGTGCTACAGCCAGATCCACTGCCCGCCCCCATTACAGTGAATGGGGCCGGAGCGTAGTTCCGGCCCCACACGTGCACCTGCGGCAGCATGGATCCGGCGGGCTGTTCACCCACCGGAACAGCCTGCCGGGGTTATCTGCCACAGGTGTGAAAGGGGCCTTAGTCAGGACAATGGGTGGGATGAGTGGAATGTGTTTTGGGGAGATATAGGATTGCATATACTCTTGCTTTTTCTTGTACTGTATATTTATATATTTTAACTGACTAATGAAAAGATACTTTAATATAGATGAACAAATTTCTTGAAATTCCTTTTGGGTCAGATTTGAACAAATCAGCTGGCAGATATGATTCGGACACAAATAAATTTGTCCCAAATTGAAAGCACTCAGATAGCCCTGGAAAGTTATGTATGACGCTCTGAGAACTCCTAGGACTATATTTCAAGATCTTTAATGCAAAGACAGCATTTAGTAATGTCGGAATGGCAGCAACATATATGGTTGTGGGTAAACGATGGTAGAAGGTGGTAGCCACCGGACTATGTAAAAACACACTGAACTGATGTTTTACACTGTTTAATTTTTTTTTTAAATGTCCAAAAAGTATCCCTTCTATGTGTTGGGAGACTATATAATATGTTTTAAATAATGGTATAGACAACTACAGTGTAGTTCTATAGAAGACCCAGATCAAAAATCCCATACATTCTAAGAAGTAGCTTGCATGGTGTTCTGCCAAAACTACTGAGAAGGTAAAGCTTATCTACACTTATATCATGGATATCCTTATGTATACAGAGGCAGATTTAACGAATACTGTCTAAAAGTAAAACAGTGTAAACTTAGTCAACAGCGCCAGATTTTATATAGTGCCAGCTGCTGGATGGTAAATCAATTGCATCTTTAGAGTGTCTAGTCTAGTTTATGCCACCTATCGGTTGGCTTAGTTTTACTCTAAAAATTCCCAAAAATAATGATGGCACAGTTAAGCCACGCCACTTTCTGAAGACCCCCACATCTTTCTTGCAGAGCCGTTCCCCCTTAATAAACACCGTGCAAAACGTAGGCCAGTTTTTTTTGTGGTAATTGCTCCAAAAACTAGGGCATTTTCATTAGTAAATCCACCATATTGTCTGTAATCCAGTTATGAGGTTGAGCATCTTATCCTGCCTATCGTTCAAGATAGTAAACCAGAGATGTGCCTTGTGGCTGCTAGGACCCAGTCTATGTCTGCGGCATGGCTTTCCCTTATCATGTGCTATTTATCTTAGTCTTTCTTCACAATTGTGGTGGTATCTGGCACCCTGATCCGAGAGAGGATAAAGCTACCGGTAGGGGCGTAGCTATAGGGGAAGCAAGGGAAGCGGCTGCTTTGGGGCCCAGACCCACAAGGGGCCCCATCAGGAGGAAGACTAAAAGATTTTATTGTCGGGGCCCCCTCAGCAGTATTATACAATGACATTATATACAGTGACACTGTAGGAAATGGATGGAACTGCTGACAGGCCTTGTCTGAGTGCTCAATCTTGACTAGCCACAGGAGAGGAGGTTGCACACGCGTTAGGGGTGGCAAAGAAGTTGCTGGGGAGGTAGGGGCGGTGTTCAAAAATTTGCTGTGGGGCCCAGTCAGTTGTAGTTACGCCACTGGCACCGGAGCTCCCTGGATACGGCATATCCAGTTACGACCATGAACTGCCGGATCCCTGTTGACTATAATGGGATCCGGCAGCGTTCCGGCTGCTATTCCAGCATTAATGCTGGGTTTTAGCCTTATCTTGATGACAGCAGCCATTTATGCCGAAAAGGAATGGCCTGCCGGAATACAAATGCAACTCTGAACCGGTCTTACTTGTGTTTTCTTATGTGACAGAAGGGCTGTTGGGTCTTCTTAGACATAGGGCTGCTACCTCCTATGCTCCTGTAGTAAAGAAAACACAAATTCCACCCAATCTTGGACAGATTCTAATGCAACTGTGTCACAGAAAATATTCATCCAGAAAATGTTTATAATGTTGTATATTAGAGCCTTGTATAATATTTCATTATTTGATGTAATTTGGATTTTAGAAATGTCTATATTCAGATAATTTGTGTGCTAGTGAAAAGAAAACCATTGAAGTGAACAGATTTGCAGGAAAAATGCACCATAAGTTTCCCTCTTTGACTGTCCAAAAAGTTGGGAGGAAGGCATGTCAGTGTCATCCTTCCTGATTGGCTAAAGTTGACTGTACGCTATTATGGGCAGGCCTGCCGGGCAGGGTGCCACTCGGGGTCGTGTGATCCTTATTCTTCATCTTCCCTGCCCTGCTGTGCCGTCTTCTCATCTGTCAAATGACTGGCTTCAGATTAGTTTAAATCTGAAATTTTTGTGAAACTCAAGCCGAATTCTGTTGCTTAGAATCATTTCGCTCATGTCTAGTGATCTTAGATAGATACTCTGTGTGCTTTCACCCTCCCATAGGCCGCCGTACATTTGGGGTCAATTGAATAGGACACTCTGTGGTCGTGTGACTAGATAGGTCATTCCTCACGTATTTTCCTGCCGCACAATTCTGTTTCAAAATCCAGTGCGTTGACTGACATCCATTATCCCCAGCAATTTAAGATATTTTTCTCATTTCACATAAAAGGCACACAACTACTAAACAAGCCTGAGGAAAAATAGAAATTATTTTCCTTTAGAAAAAAAAAATCCCATTTTATTTAGCAGCTACCGTTCGCCTCTCAGTGCACGAATAATGAAAGTCACTTAAAGGCACATTAGTAAATTGTTTATAAAAACCCTTCGGAAGGTTCCCGTTGTATGCATTTACGGGCGGCCATTATCATAAATAACTTTACAATTATGAACAGGCATTTGAATTCCCGCAGCTCCGCGCACGTTGACGTTAAAAGATATAAAATGAATTGCCATTCACATCAAAACAAGAGTCACTGACAATATTCGGAATGAACGCTCAGATCCGGCACACACAGATCTCTATTAATTTTCTACCCTTTTAATAGCGCAAGTGTTTTCATTAGTTACGTTCTAGTAGCATATTAGAAACATCTGCTCACTTGCCACCAGTGCACCGCTAATAGAGAATGTCAGTTCATTTGTCTCCAGGCCCAACATGCTCCTTGATAAGTGTACCAGAGCTATAACCCAGCTGCTAGCTCTTGATACAAAGCCAGATATAGTCAACAGCCATTTATATGCAAACCATTACTCCTCGCCAACCATAAATATTTTCTCTTTTCCTGCACAGCTCCGTCTCCTGTCACCGTAATTAGAAAAGACCGGACATCTCGAAACAGTATTGCCCTTTCTTGGCAAGAGCCGGAACACCCAAATGGGATCATCTTGGACTATGAGGTCAAGTACTATGAAAAGGTGGGGAAGCAAAAGCAATTACAGCGAAAAGTTAACAAACTGTATTGTATCGGCCAATAATAAGTCTGTGGAGCTTTCCAAGTGTTAGTGATATGTACCATTGTTAGGCCTCTTTCACACGAGCGATGCGGAACGTGTTATGGTCTATTCAGTGAAAAACTGATGGTGTTGCAAGCAAGATGAATCAGTTTTGTCTGTGTTCAGTGTTTCAATTTTTTCCATCAGGATTGCGTCCGTTATACATCTGTTTTTCACTTGTGTGGAGAAGAAGAACTGAAGAAGAACACTCAACATCTCCTAGCAACCATCAGTGAAAAATACATTGCATCTGGACACCTTCCATTTTTCATGCAACCCTGTTTGTTTCTATGGGGCAAGGGCTGCGTAACAAAATGGACAATATAGAACATGCTGTGATTTTTCCTGAAGATAATCAGTGATAAACAATGTCCATGTGCATAAACCATGTCTACGTATTGAAATTAAAGGGTCAGCATTAGAGATGAGGGAGCATGCTCGGCAGAGCATGCTCGAGTGCCATTTTTGCGTATTTGCGTACGCATTTTAAAATTCCTACGCTATTCATACGCATATTTTAATCTATACGCAAATGCGTATGAATTGCGTACGAATAGCGTACAAATTGAATTTGTACGCTATTCGTACACAATTCGTACGCATTTGCGTATAGATTAAAATATGCGTATGAATAGCGTAGGAATTTTAAAATGCGTACGCAAATACGCAAAAATGGCACTCGAGCATGCTCTGCCGAGCATGCTCGCTCATCTCTAGTCAGCATTCAATCCAGATGCTGTAGGTTCGCAAAATGGCATATATACGGACAGAAAGCTTGCTCGTGTGAAATTAGCTTTAGGCTACATTCACACGACCGTTGTGTTTTGCAGATCCGCAAAACACGGATACTGGTCCATGTGCGTTCCGCAATTTGTGGGCCACACATGCCGCGATTATCTTAGAAATGCCTATTCTTGTCTGCAATTGCAGACAAGAATAGGACATGTTCTATTCTTTTTGCGGGGCCGTGGCACGGAGCAACAGATGCACACGGTGTGCTGTCCGCATCTTTTACCGCCCCATAGAAATGAATGGGTCCCAATCTGACCTGTAAAATATGCAGCTCAGAGTCCATGAAAACAACGGCCGTGTGAATGTAGCCTTAGGGATTGATTACAGGCAAGAGAATTTTTGGTAGATTTTATTTTTCTTTTATTGAGAACATTTAGCATGATTTCTGTTATGAGTTATTTACAATATATTGATGTAAGTTTTAGGCTACATGCACAAAAAAAGTCCATTATAAACAGATAAACTGTCTATTTTTAACAGATATTTATTTCACTGATGCCTTTTGGAGAGGCAACTTCCTACTGGGAGATGGTTGCTAAAGAAGCCAGGTCAAAGGACCTGTTCTAATGAATGGGACCTGCAGATGATACCTGCTGGACATTAGATGGTTGCCTTCACAACCCAACTGTCCAGTATGTGGTTACATCTCTTCACGTCTGATGTCATATTGGGCAGTAAATCATATCCAGACAGCGCCTTTAAGACTTGTTGAAACACAGCTGTGGGCAGTCACCCCATACTAATTCAAATGCTGCTTTTTGAAGCTGCTATTCACTTTGATTTAGCCTAGTGTGCATTGTTATGAGAGATTTGGAAGATAGATATAGCCAGTTTTAAAGTGAATGTGTAATTTTTAACATCCTGTTGGTCAAGAACTCCAAAGCCCCTGCATTGACAAATATTTTAAATATAAAATTGTGGCCACCACTAGGGAGAGTTTTAGAGCATACTGCTTTATTACTATATTATGTAGTAAAAGTACCCAGTACATATTCATAAATTTGCAGGAAGAATAACAGAAGAATGTCTCAACATAGAGTTCTAAGAAAACGTCACCAGAATTGTAATTTCATGAAGAATACAAGTAATTACAAAATATACATACCAGGGGTATGCCTCTAGCTCACAACACCCTCTAAGCTACAAATTAAAAAAGGTACATTGAGAATCTGTAATTATTATATTTCTACTCATGTTCTTTCCATCGTTCTGGGACTGAAAATGCTCCATCCTGCTGAACGAGTCCTAGGAGCCCACTCCATCATTTCATGCACATTAGGGAAAGCGCGTGAGTAGAAAGATTAAAAAAAAAATAGATTCAGAATCTGCATCTTTTAAGGTATTTACTGATTTAAGTAATTTAGGGGGGTTTCAGAGGTGATATTTTTCTATATATACCTGTATTTTGTGTCAATGCTTTCCTCCCCTTATTCTCAGCATTACCCCATTCTGGCAGGATGTTTACATACAGAACTTCCTGCTTTCATCAGCTTCCTGTTGGGTTTTCTAAACAAAAGTGACATGCTTTGCTCTGTAGTGTTTTTCAGGGCTTGCTCCACATTACATGGAGAGGAGAAAGGTAGGGGGCATGACTATTTCAGAGTGAACCTGAGAAACATTACAGAGCAAATCATGCCAGCTTTAGTTAGAAACCGAACAGGAAGCTGAAGAAAACAGGAAGTTCTGTATGTAAACATCCTACCAGGATGAGGCATACTGAGAACATGGAAGGGAAGTGTTGACCTGAAAAACAGGTATATAGAGTGTTTTGGGTACTCTGAGCAAATAAAAAAATTTCATTATGAACCCCTTTAAGCCATTGCTTATGTGACTATGCTGCTTCTCTTATGTGTGTAAATGTTTCTCTGATGATGCAGCGTGATCTATGTTGCATTGATTGTGCAGATTCAAGTCCTAAATGCTTGTCATAAAACAGAGCATTGTTTAAGTCCCATAGAAATGGACTATAGTTATGGAAGATATTAACATATACATGTAGGTCCTTATAAGTTATGACTTCCAGAAAATGTAGAATTTATGGACTGATCAAACATCAGTGGAATTTTAGTCAGACTTTTAAATTAAAACATCACAAAGCTTGATACAGCTTTAAAAGTGAATTATCTGATGGTTCAGACTAATTACCAGATATTTTAGACTTCAAACAATGCAATGGGTGAAAATAATAGGTTTCAGATGTTAGATAGCCTGCCCAACAAGCAGCTGAAAACCATAACTGTACATACAGGAATTCATATAAAAAATTGTACGACCAAGAGGATCATATATAAGGCATACAATGAGGAGTTTTCCTATGGACTGGAAGGCTACGTTCTCATGCTACAGTCTTAAAAATCTCAAAGGTGGCAGGCTTTGCTGGGTATAGTCATAGTAGCTCTTAGGGATTTTTCTTTTTTTTTTACTATAGATTATAACAAAAATATTTGTTTCCAAAAGCAGGAACAGGAAACTAGCTACACCATCCTGAGAGCCAGAGGTACCAACGTGACCATCAGCAGTCTTAAGCCTGATACCACATACATTTTCCAAATTCGGGCCCGGACAGCTGCTGGTTATGGATCCAACAGCCGCAAGTTTGAGTTTGAAACAAGCCCTGATTGTACGTATTTATATATTCTATGTACTGTATGATCATCTGGTTACTTTATATTGTTCTTCATATACTGTACCTAGTCAGCAATTAATCAAGTATGTAGACCATGTAATACCACATTTTTTTCAGCAGGGAAATTGCCCTACTGGCCACTACTTCTCCAGCAAATTCAGGTTTGCTGATGTTGCTCAGAGCAAGGATACATTTTGAAACATTAAAGGGGTTTTCTGGCTGTTTGTTATTGATCACCTGTCCTCAGGATCAGTCTTCAGTATCTCATCAGTGGAAGTGCAACTTTTGGCACCCCCATGGATCATCTGTTGTAGGAAGCACAAGTGCTTCTGTGAGCGCAGCTTACCAAGCACAACACCATCCACAGGATGTTGCCTAGGTATTGCATCTCAGCCGTTGGCTTGAATAGGCCATATGATTGATGACCGTGAGGTCATATGACCTAAGAAACGGCTGCAGGGCTTACCATAGCATCGTAACTAGAGATGAGCGAACGTGCTCGTAACGAGCACTGTAGCGCTCGGCTCCCCTGTGCTCGCATGGGCGCAGGCATCCGCTTCTGTCGGGTGAGGAGGACGGAAGCGGATGCCTGCGCCCATGCGAGCGCAGGGAAGCCGAGCGCTACGGTGCTCGTTACGAGCACGTTCGCTCATCTCTAATTGTAACAAATTCAAACAGTTGATCTGTGGTGGTGGTGTCAGACTACCATCGATCTGATATTGATGACCTGTTCTGAGAATAATCCTTGCCAATCAGCTGTCTGATTTTATTAGCATTCATCTGTCAAGTGGGCTAGGAACAGCTTAGCCCCATTCAATTAAATGGGGATGAGAACAATACTAAACACAACCACTATACAATGTATAGCGCTGTGCTTGGTGAGCTGTGAGAAGACAGCGGCGCTCAGATACTCAGAAAACTCCTTTAATGCTTTAATTCAATACATTACATTTAAATATATTAAAGCGATTATGCAAGACTATAAAATTCTTACCCATATGCTGGGCCCCTCACAATGAATATACTTACTTGGCTCCCTGCATCACTCCTGGTCCCCACACCAACGCTGCTTCTTCTCCCCGCACGTGGAGGAAAACATCCGTTGTCGGGGGGGGAGGCAGCCAATGGCAGGCGGGGATGGTGACGAGCCTCCCTAACGTCACCCGCGATGCTAGGGAGGCTCGTCACCACCTGCCATTGGCTGCTCCATCCCGGAACCGGATGTTTTCACCTGCACATGGGGAGAAGCAGTGGTGTGGGGATCAGGAGGAATGCAGGAGCAGAGAGCCAGGTGAGTATATTCATTGTGAGGGGCCCAAATATGGGGGGGGGCATTTTATAGTCTTGGATAACCACTTTAACATAAGTAAATAAAAAGCCATAGCAGCCTATGTCCAAGTCTCATGTACTGTGCATAACCAGTTTCCGTATGTCTGCAAGTCTGTTCCGCAAAAAAAAATAGAACATCCTACAGGCATTGTTACAGTGGATCTGCAAGAAAAAACTGATGCAACACGGACGTCACTTGAACTCCATCCTTTTTTTTTTTTTTGCAGATCCGTGTTGTGTGCATGAGCCCTAATACCAATTTTTTATGTTATTTTAATTTGGATTTTTTATTTTGATTCTTATTCTTTGCTAGTCTGATATGGTCTCGTTAAGAATAGACAGTAAATGCTCATACTAATACTCTAATGAATTAAATGATAAATGTTACTGGTGTTAAGGATTCATCGAGTGCATGGCAATATTTAGTACAGGTGCGATTTTATACCCTTCTGTTTACCCAGAGGTGTAGTGGCGGTTTTATATAATTTTATTGTCATGCACATTTACCAGTCCATTACATCTGAGTACAGTAAAAAGCAACAGCATACGCCATAAATTCTAAGTGTTTTTCAACAAGCATGTGTCACCATCATAAACGAGATAGCCTGACTCCAAGCATTTCATCGAAAAGACAAAGTAACCGGAGATAGAACTGGAAGTGAGACATGATAAAAGCCAGGGAATGTAGCGCTAGTGACGAAAACACTTTTATTGAAAGAGCCATACCAATGCACTGATTTAGTTATTTTCTGTTATTTACGATAAGGAAATATTTATTGCATCCTTTAAAATAATCATTTATAAAGGGAGCTGTTATTTTGTAATGTTTCTTTTACCTTTATTGCTCTTATCTTCCATTGTGGGTCACATGACTATCATGCAACTCCTTCTTATTTCCTGTGATATTATGTCCATGGGCGTGTCAGTGATAGGAGAGTGTCTATGTAACTAACTGGGTGGGAGGAGCTATAAACTAGCTGGGTGTTAGGGGCAGTGATAGGGGAGTGTGTATGTAACTAGCTGGGTGGGAGGAGCTATATACTAGCTGGGTGTTGTGAGGGGCAGTGATAGGAGAGTGTCTATGTATTTAATTGGTGGGAGGAGCTATAAACTAGCTGGGTGTTGTTAGGTCAATTATAGGGGAGTGTCTATGTAAATGGCTGGGTGGGAGGAGCTATAAACTGGCTGGGTGTTGTTAGCGGCAGTGATAGGAGAGTGTCTATGTATTTAATTGGTGGGAGGAGCTATAAACTAGCTGGGTGTTGTTAGAACAGTGATAGGGGAGTGTCTATGTAACTAGCTGGGTGGGAGGAGCTATAAACTATCTGGCATTGTTAGAGGCAGTGATAGGGGAATGTCTATGTAACTAGCGGTGTAGGAGGAGCTATGGACCAGCTGGGCATTGTTAGAGGCAGTGATAGGGGAGTGTCTATGTAACTAGCGGTGTAGGAGGAGCTATGGACCAGCTGGGCATTGTTAGAGGTGGTGCTGGAGCTGTGGCAGAGAAAGAGCATCATGTGTTTGGTTGGATACAGAAACAGGAAGTGCTACATACAGGATGGAGACAAGCAAGAGGGATGGGTTTACATGGTGAAAACAGGTCAGGAGAGTCTAAATTTAAAAAAAAAAAGCATGGGGAAAAAAAAATCAGAGTAATCCTGGGAAACCCCTTTAGATCCCTGTCCTTAGGTGTCATTGACATGCCTGTGTGGCAGCACAGAGAGGAGGTCATTTACTAACTGATACACTCCAGTTTTCTGGTGTATATCTGTTGCAGATTGCCGCGCAACGGTGATATGTGCCTCAATCTGCGACTTTTTCACACTCATGCCATGTCTAAAGAAGGGGGCGTGGCATTGGCGGGGAAGAGAGCAGGCCCGTCTCATTTATAAGCGTAGAAAATGTTCTAAATCTACACCAGCAAGGAACCCGCATAGATTTAGACTGGCGGTGGATACGCCAAAGTTGAGTAGAGGATGGCGCCTCTACATAACTTCGATGGCTCCACCACCAGCGTAGGGGTTATTAAGACCAGCGTCTAAAATGCCCGTCTTAATAAATGACCCCCCAGAGTCCTTATAATTTTGTACGACAAAGCCTTAGGCACTCTAAATGGCGGCATTTTACAGAGACATTCTCTACTAGAAACAAAGCTTATACCTCTGTAATATGGCCTCCGATGGAACATTTATTACTATATTTTGTACAATATTCTGCAGAACAGGATGTCCTATAATTAGGCAGCACCAATTATACTGCTAAGTCAAAATCTTTCCCTAAATGACTCTAATTACCAGAATGAAAGATAAAAACATGTAAACGAGACACTTTATCCATGGAGTATATACAGAAAACCTGTTCTAGCCATATTAAATGCCAGAGGAGCCTCAGCATTCATCGTTAGCTAACTATCCGCCGCTTCCTTCCTAACACAAGTGTTGAAAAGCCGCAGCTGTAAATGAGTGCAGAAGTGATGCCCTTACACAAACCCATGTAAACATACATTACCAGAGAAATCCAATATGCCACCCACAGTCACACTCGTACAACAATCGGGTAGCGCTCTCCAGTTTTCACATGTGTTTTTACATATGAATTAAAGTCAATTATATGCTTGTTCTTAGTTTACTGGATTAGTAGTTGCCGTAAATAAAAGTTTAATGCAAAGTATGATAACTATATGTTGTGAACTATAACAAGAACAGACTCGCAATTTGGCAAGTAGACCCGAGCAGAAATAATGTAAAAAAATTTATGATGGTGCCAGTAAAGCAGGTTTAGCTGTTTTCCTTACATTTTCTGCTATTTTTTCTCTGTGTTTGGTTTCCAACAGCCTGTTCTGGATTCCTATTAGAAATATAGGTGCAGTTTCCTAGGATTTTAAAGAGACATCAACACTTATGATTTATACACCAGGGCGATAGAGCCAACTCTGACTCTGTTCCGACTGGTGAGGTCTGGGCTAGTCTTTCTGTCACCAGGAATAAGAATTCAGTTTGCAGCCTTAGTGCACGTTATTTCATTACCCTGGAGAACACAGAATTGCATTTTGGTGCCCCCGACTTCTGAGCTACATGCCTTGCAGGATCCCAACTCAGTGATCTGTTACTTGGTCCAGTGAATTTTGGCAGCATTGTCTAGTCTGATGTAGGCAGGAGAGTATTTTAGTCATTTTCACCACCACCACCATTTTTTATTTTTTATTTTTTGAGAAAAGAAGGGAAAGGGGGCATGAGCGAAACCTTTAAATGGGGTTGTCCCATCTTGGACATTGTGGGCATATCACTAGGATATGCCCCCAAAGTCTGATAGGCGCAGGTTCCACCTCTAGGACCCACAGCTATCCTTAGAACAGAGCCCGCAAAGTACAGGAGTGTGCATCGTGCATACGTGGCCACCCTCCATTTCTGATGGGGTTTCTTGAAAATAGCTGAACACTGTGAGCCCCAGCCATGCTTGCGTGGTGCACTTCCCATTCATTTCAATGGGACTTCTAAAAATGACGGAGCTCCGCTATTTTTGGCAGTCCCATAGAAATTAATGGGGGGCAGCAGCGCATGCACAGTGTGCACTCCTGCACACCCGCAATCAGACATTGGGGGCTTAACGAGAACCTGTTACCATGAAATGTTATCTGCATACAGCATGTTATAGAGCAGGAGGAGCTGAGCAGATTGGTATATAGTTTTATGGGAAAAGATTCAGTAAAACCAGTCATTTATATATTTCTATCTCTGCTATTTCTGAGCTCAGTTGTACACAGGGGCCGTATAATCAGTGACTGACAGCTGTGTCTATAGACACACGTACACAGAGAATTTCATCACAGAGCAGAGATATAAATGTATAACTTACAAGGTTTGCTGAATCCTTTCCCACAAAATTATATGTCCATCAGCTCAGCTCCTCCAGCTCTATAACCTTCTGCCTGCAGATTGCACCACCTTTCATGGTGACAGGTCCTCTTTAAACAGTCCCAATCACCCCATAGGGTATTACCAGTGGAGAACTGGAAGAAACAAGATAATTAATTACATGTGAGCAGAGATTTGTCTGCATGTGTTCATAAATGCCAATAGACTTCAAAAGAACCTGATGCACATATGCCCACCTGCCACTCTATTCAACTACCAGTGGTGTACATAGAGAAGTAAGGGCCCCATAGCAAGCATTAAACCAGGCCCCCCACACAGGACCCTTGACCATTTTCCCACTGCCTCATTTGCTAAAAGTTGTTCCTTTAGAAGGTAGAGTCCTGACCAAGTTTTCACCACTAGTAGAAGAGGAGATGATCCCAACTAAGACTGGGCCCCCTCTTGCCCTGGGCCCCATAGCAGTCGCATAGTCTGCGGCTATGGTAGTTTCGCCCCTGTCAGCTACCATCCAGATATGAATTCTGCCAGCCACCTTCACTTGCTGAATGGGGGTCAAGAAGTCCAATTCCTCCTAATAGGTTGAGACTTCCACCGATCAGATCTTTATCCCCAGGACAAACCATAAATGTCTAAGATCTAGATTAGACATAGATGTCTAAGCAAAGTATGTACATTTAAGTTACACATTTTGTATAGGGCCCATGTGCAGTATCTTTTGCTTAGTGGCAGTACATTTTCATTTTAGCTCATCTTATGTGATAATGCGATTCAGCAGCAGCACATTTAGAGGTGATTATGTTTGCTAACTATCCTCTCTATTTATAAGGTTTGTGAATTACACCTGATGTAACGGGATGTTTTCTCTATCATATTTTCACTCCAATTTTTGGATGATAGTGAAAACATTACTCAAAATCCTGAAGAAATAAAATGTTAATTGGGATATGTTTGCAAGGCTCATTGTTCACACCTCAGTACAGTATAGCATCATTTCCAGATGCCAGGGATATAATCCAGCACGTGGATATCATCTTATATAGTTGTGTAATCATGGGCATACCCAGATTTTAAAAATCTTTAAAGGGTTTATCCCACGAAAAGTATTACTATGTGATGACTAGTATTATTACAATCCATGCTATAAAAATAGTTTGGTTTTTATGTGCATTACATTTGCCTCTCTGGTAGCGCCCCCTACTGATTATCCTGCTGGTCCACCTTCCCTGCATTTAGTGGTGGACTGACAAGCTCAGTAGCTTCCATGCTCCCCTCCTCTTGCCTCTATGTTGGAATAAAGATCTCCTAGAGAAGCAGGTGAAGCAGCCCAGACCTAACTTCCCTCCCTCCCTCCCTCCCTCCCTCCCTCCCTCCCTCCCTTCCTTCCTTCCTTCCTTCCTTCCTTCCTTCCTTCCTTCCTTCCTCAGTTTCCTTCCTCCCTCCTCCCCTCCTTCCTCCCCCCTCCCTTCCTTCCTCCCTCCCTCCCTCCCTCCCTTCCTTCCTTCCTTCCTTCCTTCCTTCCTTCCTTCCTTCCTTCCTTCCTTCCTTCCCTCCCTTCCTTCCTTCCTTCCTTCCCTCCCTCCCTCCCTCCCTCCCTCCCTCCCTCCCTTCCTTCCCTCCCTTCCTTCCCTCCCTTCCTTCCCTTCCTTTTTTCTTTCTTTCATAGGAATATATAGCTGTCAATCCAGACAGTGAGGAAGGAAACTATGGGGCCATTAAATGCCATCTAAATCTCTGGGGCTGTATGTGAGGGACTATTTTATATGCAGCAGAGGGTTTAAAAAAAGCTAATTGCTAAACATCCTAGAAGTGTAAATGAGTTTTAAATTTGTGAGCTAACCCTTTCTGGTAGCGCCCCCTATGTTTTATCCTGCTGGTCCACCTTCCCGTGCATTCAGTGGTGGACTGACATGCTCAGTAGCTTCCGCTGGGGCTGTATGTGAGGGACTATTTTATATGGAGGAGAGGGTTTAAGAAAAGCTAATTGCAAAACATCCTGGGAGTAAAAAGGAGTTTTAAATTTGTGAGCTATCCTCTTTCATTTAAAATTTTAATGTAAAAACGTAAATAGACCAGTTCTAATGTGTTCCTCATTTATGCAATGAATTTGTTGACATATCCATCCATGGGCCCTTGTTCACCAAAAGAGGCCTCCATTGGGCCAGTATGAGTCACCAAACTTATTTTTACTGTTTGACTGTATAGTACAGCATAGACGATTGTGCTTTCCTTTACAATGGGTCATCCCTAAAAAAACATATACTGTACTGTTTAGGTTTTTTAATATTGTGGCCCATGGACAACATATGCCCCTGGATGGTTATATGGTGGCATATGCTGGAGCCATCCATCCATTACCTGTATACACCTACTGGACTACTCCCAATGTACACCCCTGACATGAGGCTTTGACAAAACGTGAACAGATTTGATTTTAAAGGAAATTTTGAAATTAAAGTCCTTTAAATCCATTAATGGTCCCTGACAGTTTACAAAGGAATGAATACTTTGGATGTGATAGAAAAGTTTGTATCATTTACTTGCAAAAAACAAGGAAGGACTAACCATTCAGTCATTACGTCAGTGCTTGAAGGCCCATGTCAAGTGGAAGCTGTTAGCTCCATATTCAGTTAAATCTCTTCTTAAAGGGAATTTCAAGAAATTTATCACAAATCTTTAAGATATAGCATTTGTATTACACTGCTGGGACCCACATTTACTGGACAGTTGTACCCCCTCTGGTGCTACTGAGTACTACAAAACCAAACTACAAAGAGAAATAAGGATAGAGTAGAGTAGGCCATGTAGGAACGCTGAGCTTTCTATTACACATTTATGCATTATCCATTGTAATGCAATTTTCTAACCCATCCCAAGTGTATCATGGTTGTAGTGCCTGGTAATGGGACCATAATGCCAGAGTGCCAGGGATAAATGATAAATGCCAGCACGGGTTTATCTTCTTATATGGTCTTGTAATCACAGGCATACAGTATCTTAGGCTCCGGAAAAAAAAACCTCCAAAATAAGTATGGGACTATAATGTTGGTTTTCAATCAGAGATATTTCCTTATCCATTCTCTATCAGTCACCTGTGTCTGGTCCTGTGCTATTGGATATTATATTGATGTTCTATATACACTACAGTTGCCCCAAATCATAGAAGTGATAGAGAAAAGGAAATTAACAGTTATCCAGGGCAGGTGTCCCAAAAATGGGCCCATTATATGCAACCGTTTTGGACAAACCACAGAAGTTGAGTCAGTGTAGTTGAGACGATACGTAGAGGGGCTGTATGGTAATAACATGGGAAGGAAAGTTTGTATTATGAATGTTGTAGCTTGTAATGCCACCAACAGGATTTTCATGCTTTTAGTTCATGTATAGAAGGTTCAGTCATGTGTCATTTCTGATGAGCTAACACTTTTTCTTGTATTCTTTCCCTGTTCCAGCTTTCTCCATCTCCAGTGAGAACAGCCAAGTGGTAATGATTGGCATCTCAGCGGCCATAGTCATTATCCTGCTCACCGTGGTTGTTTACGTCCTCATCGGAAGGTGAGTTCTGTCTCTTTCTCATACTGTCCTTGTAAGAGCAAATATATGAGTGCTGCCATCATCACAAGAGAGGATACTGTACTGTCCTCTGGATGTATTATGTACAATATGTACTTGACAGCACTAGAAGGAGGACATGTATTGTAATCTATAGTTATTTAGAGCAAGTTGTTTCCTATTCACTGGATAGGGGATAACTTTTAGATGGGTGGGGATCTAACTACTGGGACCTCCATGATGAGCATGTTCAATTCCATTTATCTGTGATTGCCAGAGATAGCCAAGAACAGTGCTTGACTTTCTCCAGCAGTCCTAGATATTGTGAATAGAGTGCATGCTTCACCATAGCTGAATTCAGTGGGAGACCACCATTCTCATGATCAGTGGGTGTCCTACCGATCTATCAGAGATCCCTTATCCAGTAGACAGAGAATACTTGTCCTAGCCTCCCATATATAGCTGCTCAACAGTCCTGGGTCTTTTTTGCTGGATTTTTTTATTTCATGATATACAATGTTTTCTATAAGTGAAAGGTCTGGACTGCAGGCGGACTAATTCAGCACCCGGACTCTTCTTCTACAAAGCCATGCACTTGTGATGGATGCGGTATGTGATTTAGCTTTATCATGCTGAAATATGCAAGGACATCTTTGAAAGAGACATCTGGAGGGCAGCATATGTTGTTCTAAAACCTCTATATACTGTTCAGCATTGATAGAGCCTTTCCAGACGTGTAAGCTGTCCACACCATAGGCACTAATGCAACCCTGTGTCATCAGAGATGCAGGCCTTTGAACTGTGCGCTGGATGGTCTCTCTCCTTTTGAGTCCGCAGAACACAGAGTCCATTTGATCACGGTTTTCCATTTTGCCTCAGTCCATTTTAAATTAGCTTTGGCCCAGAGAAGATGGCCACATTGCTGGATCGTGTTGACATATGGCATCTTCCAGCAGTTTTTTATTAGTACCGTCTTTTGTTGCCCTGTCCCAACTTTTTTGAGATATGTTTCTGCCATCAAGCTCTAAATGAGTTAATTTTGGTAGACAGTAAAATGTCTCATTTTTATCTGAAATGTGTGCTATGATCGATTGTGAATAAAATATCGGAATATAAGATTTTCAAATCATTGCATTCTGCTTTCATTTACAGTTATGAAAATTGTAGAAATGCTCCAACTTTTTGGGAATTGAAGTGTATAAGTAGATGCTAAAATTTTCCCTATGTCATGTATTGTTGGGTTACTGCGTTAAACATTAGACTCTTGCATGTGCCCAGGGTTCCTTTCATCTGCCGCATATTTTTAATCAAGGATGAGATTTTTTCTTTGGAGATAAAGAAAGTTTTTCTTAACCCAAGCAGTGATCCAGTAATATGGCCAAAGCCACAAAGCTTAATATTCTGGACAGAATAACATACAAAAGGGGTAGACATTGGTCTCCACCAGTGACTATCAGGGTATATTGGGAGTGATTGTTTTACAATGCTGAACAGGTTGGATACCATTGGGGTAGAAAGTTATTGAATGAAGCCATATACTCATCTTCTACAGTAACGTAAAATGAATCTAGAACTAGTAGTAGGCTGTAAACAAGAATTCTATAGAAACAATAAAATGCCATTGCTGATTTGTTTTATTTCCGAAGTTATTGTAGAATTTTCCTCCTGTTAACATAATCATGTTGTGTTTTTCTGGGGCTTTGCGAGCTGTTTGCTGTTTTCTGTAGCTGTATTTCACACCTTATTAAATAAGATTGCCTGAGATTTGACCTGTGTATGCCTGATTAAGTTTACTATCTCATGTGCAATGTTATTTCTATTAAAGCCAGGTGTGACATCTTAGGCACTTATGAGAACCCTGGGCTGTACCGGCTGATTATGTGTAAACTACGCTATGCAAGTGACTTTTCAAGCCCTGCAGGATTAGATTTCATAACCACATGGACCTGACGTTTCCCTTGTGTTTCTATTAAATTGTTCAAGATCTCATACTTCAAATTTGTCAAGCTCAATGCACACGTGTTTTCCTGCAGATTAATGCAATGATTTAGATTTTAAGGTCTCTCTCTCTTTGATCTACTCTTTCTAGGAGTAGTAACCTGAATTGCTATTTTGGGTTTTGGATTGCCTGATATAAATTTTATTCTGTTAATTTTTTTTTTTTGTCTTTTCTCAAGAACCGGTCACATGGCAGGAATAGATGTAGATGGGGGAGAACATATGAGATCATAACTCCCAGCATGCTGGGAAGATAATGGGGAACGGTGCAAGTTGACCTCATTGATAATATCCAGCTTTCCCAAAATGACTGCTGTAGTAATGATCATTTCCATGAAGACTTGCACCCTAGCACTTTACAGCTGAGTGTTGGACCCCCAGGTACCTGACCCATCAATTAAACTAAATACCCCCTCATTATAAGAAGCAAAATTTGCAATCTGATACTTATTGCCTGAAATGTTGCTCTTTATTTCTGCTGAGAGCTTTGTAGAAGCTTGTGAGCAGCTACTTTAATCTTGTGGCCAGCCAGTTATAAGTCTCATTCACACAGCAGAGTTGTGTGCACAGAGCATGGGCAGTAGTGTATGGAAGTTCTCCAGCCTCCATGTGCTGGTGAACAGGGCCCATCATGCCATACATATGGAGATATTCTACCGTAGAACACCAAGGCTTGTTACCCATGGGGCAGCTGTAAATTCACAATCCTGTTTGCAACCTAGAAATTGTGTCCATGATGAAGTACAGAAGATGTGTGTGTAAGAGTTTCTTTGCAAAGCCAGTCATTTGAAAACGGACTAACAAGGCTTTCATCCGAGCAGCTCCTTGCAGATTTAACTTTCCAGTCTATGTGAGGAGGCATCACCCAGGGAAAGACAACCATCTCTCTAGTGCCAGCTTTTGGAAGTGGCTTCCTATTAGTCAAAGTCCAACATTTTAACAAGCCTTGGGACATGACCAGGAAAAATATCTAAGCCAAATAGCCACCTGCAGACTGTTTTGTGGGGGCTTGCCCCTCATCAGTACAAACTAGGATTCTAGCTGGTTGAGTGAGATGCCAACTTAGGGCGGTGGGAAGAGTGGGGTATTGGAGAGCTACTAACCCCCCCCCCCCTCCAAGATTCATCCAAGGCATCTCACTCAGCCTGCCAGAATCCTACTCAATACTGATGAGGGACAAGAAAACATTCCCCCTCCTCCCTGAAACAGCTGTCTGCAGATAGATATTTGGTTTGGATATTTTCCGTAGTCATGTCCAGGGGCTGGCTGGGCAGGGGGGCAGAGGGGCACATGCCCCCCAGGCCAGTTGATGTCCAGGGCCACTGCGCTCCTTCAACTCATTTGTATCTGCATCCACTAGACACAGATACAACTGAGCCTGCAGTAGCACCGGCAGGACAAGGTAACCATTGGTTCCCTGCCCGGCTGTTCCCACGACACATTGATGTGACATAGGCGGCGCAATGACGTCATCACGCCACCTGCAATGTTCCTCAGAAGCAGACCCACCAGAAGAGGCGGGGTCTGCATTGTGGGACCATGCCACCACTGGGACGGGTGAGTACAAACTGCCCTAATGGTAGTACTGGCCCCTGACTCCTAATACTAATATTGACCCCTAATACCGACCACTAGTACTGATGCCTAACACTACTAACCCCTATCCCTAATACTGGCCCCTAACTCTAATACTGGTCCCAATGCTAATTCTACACCATACTAACCCCTAACTCTAATACTGATACCTAATCCTAAGGCTGCATACACACGACCATATGTGTGTTGCGGTCTGCAGATCCCCAAAACATGGATACTGGCTGTGTGCGTTTCACATTTTGTGGAACACATGGCCGGCCCTATGATAGAAATGTCTATTCTTGTCTGCCATTGTGGACAAGAATAGGACATGCTCTATCTTTTTTGTGGGGCGCGGAACAGAACTACGAATGTGGACAGCACATGGTGTCCTGTCCACATCTTTTGTGGCCCCTTTGAAATGAATGGAAATATGGTTGTGTGAATGTACCCTAATGTTGACCCTAACCCCAATATAGGCCCCTAACTAATACTGACCCTAATCCTAATGCTGGCCCTAAGGGTGCATTCAGACAACCGTATTTCTGGGTCCGCATCCATTCCGCAATTTAGCATTTCAATGGGGTCACAAAAGATGTGGACAGCTGTCCACATTCGTAGTTCTGCGGCCCCTTAAAAAAAGATAGAACATGTCCTATTCTTGTCTGCAAACGCGGACAGGAATAGGCATTTCTATATGGGGCTGGCCCTGTGCATTCCGCAAAATCCAGAATGCACAAGGCCAGTATACATATTTTGCAATTTGCGGACTGCAAAACACTTACGGTTGTCTGAATGTAGCCTTAGCTTAATACTACACCTAACTCTAATACTGACCCCTAACCCCAATACTGGCCCTAATGTAAATACCAATCCTAACCCTAAAACCATAACCTTAACTACAATCCCCAATACCTCATACAGTGATCATAATATGACCGTCCACATATATCTGTACCCATTGCATCTTTTATACCTCTCACCTCACACATAGTATACACACAGAGTACTGATACATCAGGTACAAGGTATAATAGATGCTATGTGTACGGATATATAGCATATAAAGCAGTGTACTCATATGTCAGCTACAAGGTATAATACATGCAGTGCAGGGGTGTAGCTAATACTGACTGGGCCCCACAGCAAATTTTTGTATGGGACCCTGCCAACTTAATGTACATACTCATACATGTGCTCACCGCATACATGGACAGACTCATACACACGTTCACCACGTACATGGATGCACTGATACATGCACTCACCACATATGTACATAGACGCACTCATACACAGTCACCACATAGATAGACACACTCACCACATAGATGAATACACTCAAACACACACTCACCACTTACATGGATGCACTCATACATACACTCACCACATTCATAAACACACTTATACACACTCACCACATTCATAGAAACACTTATACACGCACGCAGTGGAGGGGTTAATTAGTAAATTACTATGGGGGGGTCAGATAACAGGACATATGGGGAGGGGGGGACAGGCATCATACAACTCTGTGTTCAGAAGCAGCCAGCCTGCTCTACACTAGCTTCCTGCTGGTGGGTGGGGCCTGATCCCATGACATTCTACTATTGGCTGGCAGCAGATATCATAGAAAGCTGCCAGCCAATAGAAAACAAAAAGCAGTACTGGCAAGTCCTGTGCCAGTACTGCAGATCCCAGAGTGTGAGCAGCCATAGGAGGAGGATACAACAATTGTACTCTGTCCCCACTCATCAAGGACCTTCGCTGTGCGGAGCTCCAGCGCTGCTGCTGTAAGTGGCATCCTCTTCTATAAAGTACAGCACTACACAGGGGAAGCCTGTAGATATAATAAAAAGATTCAATACTGCTTTGGGGCCCCTTCTGAGCTTGGGCCCTGAAGCAGTTGCTTCCCCTGCTTCCCTGATTGCTACATCACTGATGCAGTCTGTTCAGGTATACAGTATACAAAGCAGTGTACTCATGTGAGATACAAGATGTAATTTATACCTCGTACCACATATACGGTATCAGTACACTGCTGTATATACTATATATCTGTACGCAGTGCATCTATTATAACTCTTACCTCACATATCAGTACACTGCTGTATATACTATATATCTGTATACACTGCATCTATTATAACTCTTACCTCACATATCAGTACACTGCTGTATATACTATATATCTGTACACACTGCATCTATTATAACTCTTACCTCACATATCAGTACACTGCTGTATATACTATATATCTGTACGCAGTGCATCTATTATAACTCTTACCTCACATATCAGTACACTGCTGTATATACTATATATCTGTACGCAGTGCATCTATTATAACTCTTACCTCACATATCAGTACACTGCTGTGTATACTATATCTGTATATACTGCATGTATTATAAAAGTATAATAGATGCAGTGGGTACAGATATATATTATACACAGCAGTGTACTGATATGTGAGGTATAATAGATGCGCTATGTACAGATATATAGTATATTCATGTGTACTCATATTTGGAATACAAGGTGTAATTTTTACCTGGTACCGCACATATCAGTACACTGCTGTATATACTATGTATCTGTACACACTGCATCTATTATACCTCTTACTACGTTACCATCAGCAACATGTGACTGATGATGTCACACCTTCTGTTACCCACTGCATTCTAGCTTCTACTGAGTATTATTATACAGTTTGTATACACTGTACTCAGGGGCACATATAAGAGGCACTATACATAAATGGGGGGAAAAGAAGAGGCACCGTACATAAAGGGGCACATAGAAGAGGCACTGTACATAAAGGGGCACATATAAGAGGCACTGTACATAAAGGGGCACATATAAGAGGCACTGTACATAAAGGGGCACATATAAGAGGCACTGTACATAAAGGGGCACATATAAGAGGCACTGTACATAAAGGGGCACATAGAAGAGGCACTATATATAAAGGGGCACATATAAGAGGCACTGTACATAAAGGGGCACATATAAGAGGCACTGTACATAAAGGGGCACATAGACGAGGCACTGTACATAAAGGGGCACATAGAGGAGGCACTGTACATAAAGGGGCACATAGAAGAGGCACTGTACATAAAGGGGCACATAGAGGAGGCACTGTACATAAAGGGGCACATAGAAGAGGCACTGTACGTAAAGGGGCACATAGAAGAGGCACTGTACATAAAGGGGCACATAGAAGAGGCACTGTACATAAAGGGGCACATAGAAGAGGCACTGTACATAAAGGGGCACATAGAGGAGGCACTGTACATAAAGGGGCACATAGAAGAGGCACTGTACATAAAGGGGCACATAGAAGAGGCACTGTACATAAAGGGGCACATAGAAGAGGCACTGTACATAAAGGGGCACATATAAGAGGCACTGTACATAAAGGGGCACATAGAGGAGGCACTGTACATAAAGGGGCACATAGAGGAGGCACTGTACATAAAGGGGCACATAGAGGAGGCACTGTACATAAAGGGGCACATAGAAGAGGCACTGTACATAAAGGGGCACATAGAGGAGGCACTGTACATAAAGGGGCACATAGAAGAGGCACTGTACATAAAGGGGCACATAGAAGAGGCACTGTACATAAAGGGGCACATAGAAGAGGCACTGTACATAAAGGGGCACATAGAAGAGGCACTGTACATAAAGGGGCACATATAAGAGGCACTGTACATAAAGGGGCACATAGAAGAGGCACTGTACATAAAGGGGCACATAGAGGAGGCACTGTACATAAAGGGGCACATAGAAGAGGCACTGTACATAAAGGGGCACATAGAAGAGGCACTGTACATAAAGGGGCACATAGAAGAGGCACTGTACATAAAGGGGCACATAGAGGAGGCACTGTACATAAAGGGGCACATAGAGGAGGCACTGTACATAAAGGGGCACATATAAGAGGCACTGTACATAAAGGGGCACATAGAGGAGGCACTTTACATGAAGGGGCACATAGAGGAGGCACTGTACATAAAGGGGCACATATAAGAGGCACTGTACATAAAGGGGCACATAGAGGAGGCACTTTACATGAAGGGGCACATAGAAGAGGCACTGTACATAAAGGGGCACATAGAAGAGGCACTGTACATAAAGGGGCACATAGAAGAGGCACTGTACATAAAGGGGCACATAGAAGAGGCACTGTACATAAAGGGGCACATAGAAGAGGCACTGTACATAAAGGGGCACATAGAAGAGGCACTGTACATAAAGGGGCACATATAAGAGGCACTGTACATAAAGGGGCACATAGAAGAGGCACTTTACATGAAGGGGCACATTTGACGTATTGGTTTGGTTCTGTTGCTATATTTGTTGTTGATTTTGTTGCTGTATTTGACATCTAGGCTTGGTTCTGGTGCTGTATTCATGCGATGAACTTGGTTCTGATGCTTTATTCATGCAGTGATCTTGGATAATGCTCTGTATTTGTTTGTTAAACATTCATCTGATGCTATACTCCGAACTCATACCAAATATTCACATTTGCTTTTGGGCCACTGTCACAGATTCTGTCAAAAAGACCGGACACAAGTCCTGCATGCAAACATTTTTGTCCAGTAATGGAGCAGCATCCTGAGAAGACCCCATTATAGTCAATGGAGTCTCTTCTGCTCTGGAGGTGGTAAATCTTGTCCGTCTAATAATCACGCTGTTGCTACGGGATTGCACATGTACGTACAATCCCAACATGAAAACACAACCTGCTGCCGCCTTTTAATGATTTAAAGCCCAGTTACCTATACTGCCTTTATATGGTAGGTGGAGTTAAACAGGTTAAGGTGGGCTGCTACACATGGGCCAGTGCTGGGTGCTTGCCCCCCAGGCTAAAATTTGCCAGCCAGCCCCTGGTCATGTCCCATGGCCTGTTAAAAAGTTGGACTTTGACTCCTAGGGAGCCATTTCTATAAGCTGGCACTAGAGAGATGATTCTCTTTCCCTGGGTGATGCCTGCTTGCATAGAATGGAAAGTTAAATCTGCAAAGAACTGCTGGGATGAAAACCTTGTTAGTCCATTTTCAGATGACTGGCTTTGCAGAGACACCTCTTTGCATCTGATCTTTAAGACTTAAACCTAGAGATGAGCAAATCAATTGTACATGAATCAAATTTGTTGATTAATACTGCCCAAATCACTCAAAATAGCAACTACCATTTTACAGGTCAGAAGACCAATGAGGGCACAGTTTTTACAATACGAAGATTCTACGTGATGTGCAAAAATTTTTCATTATTTAATAGGGAAATGTAGAACTCACTTGCTTCCTTGCCATTCTCCACAGCCTGTTCATATGAAACATAATGTTTGTTCTGAGCTTCGGTTATCCATTCTCTGTGCGGTTGCAGTGACTGGACTGACCTTAAACTATTCTCTGTCAACTCTCTCGACACTCCGCTCAAAGCAGATGTTGCAGGGGTATTCCAGCACAAGAAACAAACTGTCCCAGGGACAGCACATGCTGTAATCAAATAGCTTATACTCACCTCAACAATGCCCCTGCTGCTGCCATTCTGGCAGTGTTGAGGTCCTCACTGTGCTCCATTGACTGCTCCCGTTCTCAAAAATGCAGTAGGCGGCTGTGAATGTCGATCAGCCAATCACTGGCTACACTTTAAACCCACTTCTGCCATTGATTGGCTGAGCGGTAGTCACAGATATTTCCCGCTATGTCAAGAACAGGAGCAGCAAGCAGAGCACAATCGGGACCTCTGCACCGTGGTGGAGGAGGGATCGGTGAGTATAAGGTCTGTTGTTTTTGTACAGCATGAACAGCCCCTCAGACAGCTTTTTATTTGCACTGAAATACACCTTTAAGCTGACCTTTTTCTTTAGATAACTTGCGGCCCATGGAGTAACCATTCTCCCCTAAACATCTCCATACACACCTCTGACAGAAGCTTAACCCCTGTAAGAACAAAAGTATTTGGTACATTGAAAAACTTCATGCCGATCTTACTTTTCCCTGACATCCGCTGTCGGGGGAGGGGGGATTAGTCGGGACACCCCCATACTCAAAGTGTAAGCCCATTTATAAAGGGGCCATCAATGTTTCAATGATTCCTAGGTCTCTCAGTTATCTTCAGAACCTAGGGGCCACTGGCTGGGAATTGACCTATGATACAACACTAGGCGCAGTTCCATGGCCCTACATTTTGGTGAGGAGTCTCAGGGCCACTTAACCTAAGGGCAGGGGCGTAACTACCATAGTGGCAGACCATGCGACTGCTATGGGGCCCAGGGCAAGAGGGGGCCCAGTCTTAGTTGGGATTATCTCCTCTTCTACTGGAGGTGAAAACTTGATCAGGACTCCACCCTCTAAAGGAACAACTTTTAGCAAATAAGGCAGTGGAAAATGGCCCAAGGGTCATTGAAAAGGGTTTAGGTAGAAACCCTTCTGTCCTGGGGGGCCTGGTTTGATATGGGGCCCTTACTTCTCTATATACGCCACTGCCTAAGGGCTACACTCAGGCTCATAATTAAATCACAGTAGAATACAATCACAAAGCAATTATATAATAACATTTGCTGCAATCCCTACCTAGTCGCTTGCAACTTTCTTACCCATAGGAAATAACTGAGGTCAAAAATCCATCACCAAAAAAATGTCATAATAACTAAACACATGACCTTGTAATTTAGGAGAGTAATAAATATTATAACTGTTTCTCACTCCATTGTTTTCATTCTCGGTATAGGTGAACAGACCTCGGTATTCCTCTACTCAATCTTTCGCCTCTGCTTAGACTGTGGTGTGCATGTAGAACATAAGTAATAAACGTTTGCAGTTTTTGGCCAGGGCTTATCCAGCCCTTAATTGACCTCCCTTGCCACTTCATGACCTGCCGCCACAGGAGAGCCGGTCCCTTAACAATGCATTTTCTATCTTATCACAAGGTAAATATGTTTTCCTGCATCATTGAGGAAATGAATGTTTGTGTTTGCTCTTGTAGGTTCTGCGGATACAATAAATCAGTGCACAGCCCCGACGAAAAAAGACTTCACTTTGGAAACGGTCACTGTAAGTAATGTGATTTATAAGTTCCATTTAACAGCGATTATGTGGGAACAATGTATTCACATTTGTATTCCCTCGGCTGTAGCTCTATCTAGCATCAGGCAGAGGAATGTGAACCAAGGTAGCATTGCAGCATTCCAGCATACAGCATATGACACCTATTGGTAACTTCACTTACTGCAATGCCGTACCGTATACTTATCATTAGTGGTACGGATTACAGATATTATTGGCCATAATAAATGAATGTTCATTAAAATACATTTTGGTGATTAAAATAGAATATAATTCCCATTTAAAGGTTTTAAGTATCCTCTGACATGATAATATAATATTGTGCAGCACATGAGCTGCTGATTGTTTGAACATACCGTAGAGGTGGGTTTCACATCATCTCTACTTGGAGGCTTCTATAACTCATACTCTGACACAGCTTTGCTTTAGACTACCAGACTTTTCAAGGAAGTGTGACACGGCGCCTTTGAAAAACGAATGGACAACCCTTGACCCTATGCCTGCTCAGAACACTCCCTATATTAGCTACAGTGGGGGGCTTCCTCCTTGGTAGACATGACACACATATTGCAAAGCAGTCGAGACCATATGAATTGGTTCCATTAAATCCTACATTTCCACTGCAGCAACCATGAACAGCTTAGGCTACTTTCACTATGGCGGCAGCAGGGTCCGGCAGGCTGTTCCGGCGGGGGAACAGCTTGCCGGATTCGTGCTAATGCTAGCCCACTGTGCCGCTGGGAGTCTGCTCCAGCCCCATTCACTATAATGGAGGTAGGCCGGTGGTCCAGCCGCAGCACGGCAAACAGGCGGAGAGTCGTCCGGAAAAAAAACACAACATGTTGTAGGCCGGAACAGCCTGCCGGACCCTGCTGCCGCCAGTGTGAAAGTAGCCTTACTTGAATATTTTGACACAAAGTGGATATTTTCTTTTTTCAAGGAGGAAAATTCTTAATTTATTTTTACAATCGGACACAAAAACTATGTCTGAATCCAGAGGGAAGACCAGTGTGTGGATCATGAATTGTCTTAAGGGGAATGTGTCACCTTTTTTTTTGCCAGATAAACCAAAAATTGACACATATCCTTTTTTTTAATTTTTTTTTTGTCTTTCCTTTTTACCCCCATCGACTATAATGGGATCCATTAGGATTCCCTTTGTGAAAAAAAATTTTAGTGAAGAAAAAAGTCCTGCATTATTTAAAAAAAGAGCCTCCGACCCATATGTACAGTGTGTGTGTGTATATATATATATATATATATATATATATATATACACACACAGAATAAGATCGAATACTGAAAATTACACCCAGTATACAGGACAGGCTGGAGGCTAATTTGCCGCCCCTGAAGCCCTAGTACAGAGCCTCCTGAAGCCACAGTCTCATACTACCTCATAAAGAATGTGCCCCTGGCTCCAGTTAGTGGTAGACAAGCTCGGACTGGCCCACAGGGGAAGAGGGGAAACCCCGGTGGGCCCCTGAGAATGGTGGGCCCCCTGTCCACCAGCACAGCATCTAAAATAACCTATATGAATATAAAAAACTGGGTAGACTATCCAGTTTATTATAGATGCATCAGAAGGTTAAGATGGCCTCTAGGAATAGAGGCAGGTCAGTCAGTATCCTCTCTTCCCTAGGACCCACCTTTTGAAGTTGTTGCAGACACCCCCATAATCAATCATCTTGTAGCATCTTGTTGCTGTCTGCCTCTGTGTGGGCAGGTAATATTTGCACTTTGCTGTACAGTGGGCCCCCAGAATAAATTTTACTGGTGGGCCCTAGGCATCCCAGTCTGACACTGGTGGTAGATGATGCATTTAAAGAAATGATTTAATATATTTTTATTTGTGGAGATCATCAAAAAAATAAGAAGTACATATTGGTGATCTTTCCTAAGGATAGACTATTAATTTGTATTCCTCTGAAAACCCAGTGAACATTGCTTCTACCTATACTTCCTTGTATACTACTTTGCGCATCCGTTTTCCCAACTTGTACATTTCATACATCGCTTCCTATATCTGTAATTGACAAACAAATGGCTTTTTATGTGTAGTGGAACTCTGCAGATTTAATGTTGTTGCCGTTTTATTGGAGAGCTGTGGCAGATTTCCGCCTGTTCGGTGGCCATTTGGTACCAATTCATTGACGGAAATTGCTTTCAAATTATGCTGAAGTAGCTGAAGATTTTGTGAAGGCCATAAACAACCATAAAACATGGATAAATTGTGTCTCCAGTGAATGGGTAAATGACACCAGGAGGCTGATACAGCTGGATGTGTAAAGTCTCTTACTAATTATATTGCCAGGAAGGCAGAAAAGTCCCGATTACCAGATTACGTCATCGTCACATTCTGTCCTCAGTGTTTCTTTGTGCACCCTCTTTCTGCTCTGAACGCTGATTTATTTATCTAACGCCATGGAAGTGATTGGAGATGAGTGAAGTTTTGAAAAATTTAATTTGGCTGCTGCCCCGAACTTCGACAAGAAATTTGATTTGTTACGAATTACTTCGGCACAAATTACTTTCCATTGTATGGAGTGGGTGCAGTGAAGGGGGACGGCAATTGCTCCATCCCCGTCATTTAATCCCACGGATGCTGTGTTCAACACCAATCATGGCGGAGAGGCCGTCCATTCCTATCTTAATTAAAGAAAACCCGCCAAAGGACCTGCAACGAGAGTGATGATGTCACCAAATGATCACACTGGGTGCGTGGTGACATCATTATTGATATATTTTTTTTTTTTACTCTCAGCCATCATTTTAGGAAAAATTGATTTGTTACCATGAAGTGCGAGAAAATTCAGCTAAATGGCAAATCAAAATTTTCCTGAAATTCGTATCGAAGTCCACTTCAGATACTTCGATTCACTCAAGTGATGGTTAATGTTTTCATTTTAAGAAATGTGAACACTAAATAACCCTTATAACCTTTGAATCCAGGTCCCAATTTTTTGTCTATTTCTTTTACCGACATGTAGGTTTGATTGGTTTCTAGATGAATTTAATGGTCATCTAAATCTCCAGAAAAAAAACATATTTGCAAAGAAGATAAAAACATTATACCAATAACAGGAATAAACAACAAACTGTGCTTGTCTACACTTGGGTACCAATTTTTGTACTATTTAGAGATGAGGAACTGTAATAAAATTCAATTTAGGTTGAACTCTGGAAAAGCTGGAACTCTGAAAAATTGCCCTGGAAAAGCTCTCACTCTCTCATTAGAAGTTTTTGAAAAATATGTGTCGAATTTCAGAATGGTAGAATTGATCTTCTCTCTAGTACTATTTTGTAGCAAGTGTGCTTAGTATTATGACATAAAGATGGTTAGTGGTGTGACACTAGGGCTCCATATCATATTGTTTTAAAAGCAGGTCGAGAACAATCACAGGACTTGCATTTATATCTTTCAAGAAGTCTACATTCATTAGATTGATTCTCTTTCCTCCTCACAGTCTCTTTAAAGGGGTTGTACCACAAAAAACATTCTACAGTTTTCAAACGAGCACCTGGATCTGAATACTTTTGTAATTGCATGTAATTAAAAATTTGGTATAGCCACCGAGTTATTCAATAAAATGTATCTGTATAGCGCCACCTGCTGTTTGTTTTTTTCTTACTTTTTTGACTGAGAAGGCCGCACATGCTCAATTTCATCCTTCAACTGCCTCCTGAGCTGTGATAGGGAGAGCTGAGACACACACCCTGAGCTGTCAGCTTGATATAAATCTAGCAGAGCAATGAATGTGGAGATCTCTGGATCCATGTGAGGTACAGGGCTGGTTCTAGATTTGTTAGAAAGAGGTTGTCATGTACTGTATGATGTTTGAGATTCATTTTTTACATTAATCATGGGATAACCCCTTTAACTTATAAACAGCAGACAGATGCCTGGACTGATAACCAACAATGATTTTCAGCTGTGTTTAGTGATAACCGAGCAAATTATCGTAGATTGTTCGCCCTCTGCACATGTGTACACCAGTTATTGGTCAAGAATGATCCTCCATACAAATAATCTTTTAAAAGGCCTTTTGCAGAAAATTGTCTTTGAAGAAAGCTGTCTGTAGTGCCGCCTATAGATAGCCACCCTCTAAGTCAGTCTCCAACAGATGGGTGTCTCTGGTTTGTCTTGTATCCCCTAGTCATGTTCCACATTTTTTTACTGTGTTGGGCATTGACTTACATGGTTGCTAATAGAGATGAGCGAATTATTAAAAAATTTGATTCGGTTGTTTCTCCTAATTTTACAAAAAAATTTTGCTTTGTGACAAATTACTTTGTCACAAAGTGTATTTCTTTGTAAGTAGAGGGTGCAATGACAGGGAGCCGCTCCGCGTCATTGTACCCCTCAGATGTCGCATTCATACATGATTGCGACATCTGATACAAATAACATAGTGTAAAATAAAAAATAAAAAAATCACTTACCTGACCCATTTGCTCGCAACCGGCCGTCCGCCACCATTGAAGATCTGGCGTGAAATCTCACGGAGCTCGTAATGACATCATCACGCCGGCCGGAGTGGTGACGTTGGCGATGGCCGGCCCGTTGCGAGCAAATGGGTCAGGTAAGTGATTTTTTTTTACACCATTTCAGGTTAAATCAATTAACTACCATGAAGCACGAGGAATTTCAACTTCACGGTGAATCAAATTTATCCTGACTTCGATTCGCTCAACACTAATTGCTACCTATAGGGACAATCCCTTAATACTTGAAATTTGATGCTGCTATCAAAACTCAAAGTTGTTTGTTGGTACAGTCCTTTTGACATCCATAACTTATTGTAGACTGTGTACTGATTGTTTTATTGCTTTTTCTGTCCAATAACTGACTGGATCACACAGCCTTTCACTCGGTTTTATAAAGTATCACTGACAGCTTACATGATTATGTCAATCCTGAATTGTACTTTTTGTGCAAAGATAAACAAGTATTATTTGGACTGGAAGAATTAGAGGTGTTTGTATAATTTAATCGTTTCCTGGCTGCCTTTGTAGAGCTTAATGACTGCATCTCACACAATAACTATGAAAATTCCTAATTTTTTTTTCTACTGTGAAAGCTTAAATCCAAAACGTCTACTGGCTGTAAAAAGAAAGACTTTGGCACAAAAACTGCTTTCTAAGCATCGCTTTATCAAATTTGAAAATCTCATAAAAGAAGTGTTTCCACACTTGTATAACTAGTCGTGTTTGATAAGGTGTTTCTGCTTCAAAGTCATTTAAATAAAGCAAGTGTTTTAACACCTGTAATTGGGAACTAAGTAGAAGTCATTCTTCTGCATTAAATAGGAATTCTTTAGATGTTCTTTGCTAAAAGCAGATGGCAAAAAAATGGGAATAACGGGGTTTCCTATTGCAACATATATAGTGCAAAATGATAGCAAATGATTTATTGTTTCATTGGTTGCCACAGAACTTTGGTTAAAAATAAATGTGGACATTTCCATTTTTCTGTCTTAATTATTCAAAGTCAAACACAGAATTCACTGTACATTGGGTACGATTGACGGTGAATTAAAGGGAATCACCAGGAAATTCCCCATTAAACTAGGCACATTCTTGTAAAGTTAGCTCGGCTGGTTTAACAGTCAATTTCCTGGTGACAGAATCCCTTTAACAGTTATTAATGGTTAAGAATCTCGACCCTGTTCAGTGCATTATATACCCACAATTATTATTTCATGCATGCACAAGTTTAATGTCAAGTACTTCAACAGCATACAGCCTCTCAGCGTGTAATTGAAATCTTTTTCGATGCCTCTTGATCTGTATATTTTGTAGTGTCGTTCATTTCTACTGCACATTGGTGTTGGGGTCTTAAAGTGGCACTGAGCTTTCAACAAACTTTGCTTTAATCATTAGTACATAACACTATTTCTGACCATTATATCACTTTTATCTGGCAATTTATAGCAGTTTTCATCTGTGCTTGCTGAACATCTGGTTTGCAGTTCTTTCAGACATGGTGGCATCTAACTGTACACATACAAAGTAGAGGGGAATCTCCTTCCCAGCAATCTCATAGTCACTCAGAAGCAGCCCCAGGATAATGGAAGATATATATGTTAATGAAGCAGGTGTGATGGCCTATAACCTTCCTATGTAGATGTTCAATCTCTCTGTCTGTGTGTATCTCACTCATTTCCTGCTCACTCCTTCTCCCCTCTATATAGACTTGCATTGACATGTGTAATATAATCCAATTGCAGAGCTGATCCCATCCTGCATGGGGAAAAGCATATTGCAAAGTGAAAAGGAATTAGCAGGGGGATCTGGTAAACAGCTGATAACAGGCGAACTAGACATTTCTCACTGATAAAACATATTACAAAGTTTCTTGTGGTTGCTTGTGCTATTGATTTACAGTATGCAAAGTTGTATGAAAAGTTAATGACCATTTTAAAGGGTTTAACCAAGAATTTACTATTGATTGCCTATCTTCAGGATAGGTCATCAACATGAGATTGGTGGGGTCTAACTTCAGGGACCCTGCCAATAAGCTGTTTGAAGACGCCGTTGCACTCACCAGAGCTCCAGTGAGCACTGGCGCTATGGTCTCTTCACAACTTACCAAGCTTAGCGCCTTACATTGTATAGAGACTGTGCTTGGTGTTGCAGCTCAGCCCCCTTCACTATGTATAGAGTTAAAAGGGTTTTTTTATACTGATGACTTATCCGCTGGATAGGTTATCAATATCTGATCGGTGGGAGTCCAACACCCGGGACACCTGACGATCAGCTGTTTGTGAAAGCACAGCCTTCTCAATGCTTACCAAGCACAGTGCCATACATTAAATGGGGCTGAGCGCAATACCAAGCACAGCCATTACAATGTATGGTGCTGTGCTTGGTATTCACTTGAATGAAGCTGACCTGTGCATAGGCCATGTGACTAATGATCATGACATCACTGGCCTAGGGAAAGCCATGAGAATGTCCTAAAGAGGACATCCCCTTTAATAGCCCTTGCTCACATTTCCAACAGAAGAAAACTTTTGTTTGGTGGCTTGAGTCGTTTTCCCTTCTGCTTTAGTTTTGCACATTAGTTAGACGACAAGGCTCCATCTTGCTGCCAGATGACATCAAGATCCCAGCAGAGTCAGGAAATAGCAGCAAGTGAGATGATTGATGGGAAGGTTAAAAACAACACAGAGGTCCATCCATTCAACCAGTGTTATACTTCTTCAAATAATTTGCTGGTGCACTTTTCCCATATCATTTAAATGTTAAATTCTCGATCAGTGTGGAATTCCCAGAAGCTTCCTTTCAATACAAATACATTTTCCCCCTGAAGATATATTATCGTTTTTAAGTTAGGGATGCAAAAGTTCAACCTTCAAGGAAGCCTGGTTGACTTGGGCTGTTGAATATTTCAGATTTGCTGCTAATTAATGCTGTCGTTAAGATCAGAGCTTCTCAAGTGCTCATTCCCCTGATAAAGAAAGTAGTTATTCAGGATCTTCTCATGCCGGAGTCACTGCATTAATTATCCGGACACATCACGTCTGCTAATGATGCAGCCACCTGTATGGAAGTAAGATGATCTTGAAATAAGCACCGGTAAGGTCCTTGAGGACTGAACCTGGGAACATACATCATAAGACATTGTAATTGTGACAGGTGGATCGTGCTTTAATATATCCGCATATCACCTGCTCATAGAAAATCACATATTTCCCTTCTGAGGTCAATTAAAACTTCTGGAGGAGATTTATCGACCCCTATATTCCAGAAAACTAGTGTAAAAAAAAAAAGATGCAAACTGTTGGTCTGCAAATTTTTAATCACAATTTGCTCAAATATTTTGTGGTATAAGAAGACACTAGTGTAATACATAACCTGTAGTGTTGAGCGAACTTGCGATTTTCAAGTTCGGGTTATCTAAGAATTCTTTACTACGAACCATAACAGAATTCTATGACGTGATGGGCAATCTGGGTGTTAGCATTTCCCATATCAATGGATTCAATCTATACATATTGAGGGACATTTACTAAAGTGTTTACACGTCTGGCAAAAAAAGTCGCAATTTATGGAGCACGCCATATTTGTGCAAAAATTTGAAACTTTTTTTTAGCTTCTCGACACATTCCCTATTGACAAAGAGAATGGTAACTCCCAGTTATGAGTTTGTTCATACATTTCCAGCAAGAGTAACAGAGGAGTGGCACAATACAGAAGAGTACATACTCACAAAATGTTTTTATTATTTAGGTTTCCATCATGCAGTTTTTTATGGCAGTTTTTTTGTTTTTTTATAAAAATTATACATTTTTTGTGGTGTTTTTTGTTCACACATTCTTGACATGGTATTTTTTTCAGGAGTTTCTGTTTCAGTAGCAGTCAGTGGGAAAATGCCTCAAAAAAGCCATCCCTAGAGCATGCTGCATTTTTAGAAAACATGTCCTGGTTCCAAAAATGCACTGCAAGTAAAGAAGAATAGTGCAATATTTGTAATTCGTACAGCTAACACGGCTGCTAAAATACCTGCAAAAAACACATCACATTTTTGTGAAAAGAGGAACTATGGGGAAAATGTGTGATGAGGGGCATTTTTATTGGCAGTCTAGCAAAACCTGTGCTGCTTTCATTTGCAATAATTTAGAAAAGGTTACGTAATGTGTTATAAATTTGATACATTTTTTCTAACACTTCTGTCTTGAGATATTACTTTCTAAATCATCCCTTTACTTGAGTAAGATTTTGTCATTTTTTTGTGACTTTGTAAAAAGTTGCAGTTGATAAATCTGGTTGAAATGCTCACTCTGTACTAAAAATGCACAATTCAATAGTATACATGAATATAAGAGGTTTTATAGTATATCTCATCAGAGACAAATGCCTTATTCTAGAGTTATCAGTTGGTCATTTCCCTCTAAATGAGAAATCTGTCTTGTAAGACCGACAGGCTGCCTACTCACTGAAGGATCAGATTACATAATCCCATTGAACTATATGGAGAAGGGAGGGGGTGGGAGATGTGCAGAGTGACCAAACAGCAAAGGAATGATTCAGCACATTCAGCAGCTAAGGCCTCTTTCACACTAGCGGCAGCCTGGATCTGGCAGGTGAAGGGTGCCACCGGATCCGTGCTGCCGCAGGGACATGTGTGGGGCCGGAACCGCGCTCTGGTCCCACACATGTCACACAGTACATACACACAGACATATACACATACAAATACACATACATACTTACATGCTCCCAGCAGGTCTCCACAGCGCAGGAGGAGCAGGACGGCGCGCACATAAGACGATTCCCCACCGCGCCCTCTGCTGGGCGCCGGGTGGAATCGTCCTATGTGTGCGCCGTCCTGCTCCTCCTGCGCTGTGGAGACCTGCCGGGAGCATGTAAATAAGTATGTGTATTTGTATGTGTATTTGTATGTGTATATGTCTGTGTATGTTTATGTGTATGTCTGTATGTGTGTATATATGTATATGTGCAGGTGACGGATCCGTCATGAACTCCATTGAAAGTCAATGGAGGACGGATCCGTTCACCATTGTGTCACACCAAACGGATCCGTCCCCATTGACTTTCATTGGGGGTCATGACGGATCCGTCTTGGTGCGGATGCCTGGACCGGAGAGCAAACCGCAGCCTGTTGAGGTGTGCTCTCCGGTCTGAAGACGGAACGGAATGCTTTTAGGAGCATTCTGTTGTCTTCAGTTCAGTTTTGTCCCCATTGACAATGAATGGGGACAAAACTGAAGCGTTTTATTCCGGTATTGAGCCCCTATGACGGAACTCAATACCGGAAGTATAAAACGCTAGTGTGAAAGTAGCATAATGTTAGTAAGTGTTATATGTCACCCTAATTGCTTTATTCACATCTATACTCCTCAGTAGTTCTCTGTCACGCCCTCTATTGTGCTTATGGCTGGTTCTGTGTGAGTAATAGAGAGCTAGGGAGCACAATCTACTCACTTTGTGTGTATTCTATGGGAAGACATGATAAACAGCTGGTCTCTAACCACCAACTTAGGCACAACTGAGAATTATAGGTACTGTACACCCTGTAGAGGGGTAACTGCTAAAAATGCCAGATACACGTCATTTATACACAAATCTGTTTAATCTGATAAATTATCTGAAACTGTAGGTACTCTTTAAAGGGATTATCCAACTATTAATGTAAAAAATTAAAACCAGACATCATATGTATACTTGACCATCTCTTTCTAACAATTCAAGAACAGGCCCATACCTCACATGGATCCATTGATCTCCCCATTCATTGCTCTGCTAGATTTATTCCAAACCCTTTCTGCCACAGCTGGTGGCATTGGAAGGATGGAACTGAGCATGTTCTTCCATCTCAGTCAGGTGGACAAAGATATTTAGAAAAGAGCAAACAGCGGGTGGTGCTATACAGATAGATTTAATTGAGCAACTCACTGACCATGCAGAGTTTTTAATTACATACACTTGCAAAAGTATTCAGATCAAGGGGCTGGTTTGAAAAAAATTGTCAAAAATTTTTTTGTGGGACAACCCCAATAAAACAGGCTAACCGCATCAATTTTGCCACCAACTTGAATGATGTAAAAACTTCAAAATGTTCCCAAATTTTGCACAAATAAGCCCACCAAGTCCTATTTTTTTTAAGTTCTAGAGTGCAGGACTAGATCAATTTCCCTTCCCCTTGATCTTGGGGAGCACATTGAATGGACATCTGGGCAGGAATGGGATTCAGCCAGTTCCCTCCGGTTCTCCAGATCCGATTGTTAAAATTACAACTGGATTGGAGAATTCTGTTACCGGCTGAGTTCCGATCTGGTGCTCTGGCGGTGGCAGGGCAGCTGGAGATGTTCACTTCCATTGCTTAACACGTCCCTGATAGTTTAGCTCCTTAGTTGGGTTGGGTGTGTGTAGTGTATATATAGTGTATTTATCTATGTGTACCATGTATATGGTGTATTTACGTGTGTTACATATATATGGTGTATGTATATGTAAACATGTCATGATGCCACGTGTCCACTGTTAAGTAGGGTACCTGTTAAAAATTTGATTCGCACCCCTGCATCTGGGCCTTTCTTTTATAATCTATGAATGCTAAGGTCTACAAAAGACACATGGAGGTCATGCACCATGTAGCCCCTGGATCTTGGCTTCAGTACCTTGATTATGATGTAGAAACGCTATATACATTTTATACTGCAGTCTATTAGTTTCTTTTGGAAATCTCTCCTTTAATATGGAAATTAGAAATGGTCTTCAAAGTTTCCATGACTCATTGACTGGTTTCAGTCCTGGGCCTCCATGGACACATCTCAATTTGTCTTCTCTATATGTCAATGCTGTCAGGAGCTTTCATTCGGGGATCTCATATACTAATATTAATGCTGTCAGATGTGTAACCGTGCGATTCTTAGTTTATTTACATTTGGTGAATTATGTCAGTCCGACCGGCACAAAGTCAATAAATGCGGCTAAGACAAGCCATCTTTTCAAACAACAGTGGCTTTTCCCATACTTTGCTCTGAATGAAAAATCACGGCTTGAGCTTTGGGCTGCAGCAATATTGAAAATCCCATGACTTCCCTTCAAAGGCCCGGAGAAGTGTTTCACCTCCTGAGCTGCCCCTGTCTGACTAGCACCTCTTACATTTCGTTAGCCTCAGGGCGGATCATGCTGGTAGAAGGAGAGGGAAAATGATTGTGTTTGCACAGAATGAGCTGTAGAACAGAGGGGCTTAACACATGTGCATGTGTTTATTATCTGTTATTCATGACAGAACCCATTTACGACATGTGCTGCCCCTAATTATTGGTGCGAAGAGATTACGCCCATTGTGTCCCTGCTTCACCCAGTCTCTGGAGGCCACACTCAAAGAAATCCCCGGGACGATGTGTAAGCTTATTTTCTGCAGTGTAAACTCCAAAAGAACATGGGTGTCGGGGGCACAATATCGGCACAACTGTTTTTGTGATCTTTTTGTATGCTACATTTCATGTAATTATTCGCTGCCTTTAATTTGACACATACTTATCATTTCCTCTATCAAGTTCTCTACTGGCGAGCATGCAGAAACCGCAGCTTACAGTGAAAGCTTCCCCCACTATACTATGATGGGAAATATTTCTGGAACATTAACTGTTAAGCTTTGTACAGTAAATGGAGCATGTGGAAGAGGATTTTTGTATTATTTTGAAGGTTTTTCACTCAACCGCTTTTAAAACTGTTTTTGTAAGGATCTACAATTTGCAGATTGCATTCATTAAAAAGCTTAAGAGATGGAGTGTAGCTCCATTATGGATAGATAGATATTAGATAGATAGATAATAGATATGAGATAGATAGATAGATAGATAGATAGATAGATAGATAGATAGATAATAGATATGAGATAGATAGATAAACAAAAAATATATACCGTATTTTTCGCCCTATAAGACGCACCTGCCCATAAGACGCAGGTAGGTTTTAGAGGGTGAAAATAGAAAAAAAAATATTTTGAACAAAAGGTGGGGTTAATGACTCACATTAAACCCAATCTTGCTGGCTGCCTGGTACATATGTTTACCATGACCACGACTTATCACTCTGTAATACTTGTAGTGTGGGGGGGCAATACCTGCTGGCTGCTGTTGATGGCTGTGCACACTGTGGGGCTTGGGCCCAGGCTGATAGGAGGACAGGACAGTCAGAAGGGAAGGCTGCTGCTGCTTTTCGTTACACACACAAGCACAGATGGCACAGCAGTTTATTCCCTCCTCCTCCTATAATTATCAGCTCATTCATTGGTGGCAGTGGCACGGGTAGCTTCTGAGCCCGCTCTTTCCATTGGGCTAGTGCTGGCTGCATCATAGGAGGGAGGGACTCCCTCCCTCCTTCCCTTTACGTGCAAAGTGAGAATGAAGCACGCCGAGCAGCGCACCGCCCATATACTCAATGCTGCAGATGGGCAGGAGCGCTGCCGTCCAGGCATGACACATAGAAGCGCCGGGCTCCTCTTCATCAGGTACCTACATATCGGGATCGATGTGCGGTACATCGCAGGCTGCTGTCCTTATGCAGTACAGCCTGCCATGTACCGGCCACATGCAAAGTGCCAGCCATTTCTTTCCCCTTCCCCCTGTATTCGTCCTATAAGACGCACTATCATTTTCCCCTCACTTTGGGGGGAAAAAAAGTGCGTCTTATAGGGCGAAAAATACGGTAGATAGATAAAAAATATATACCTAACATTAATTTTATTTAAAAAAAAATGTCCTTACTTTTGTTAAAAGCATCTCCTTTAAATGTATTTAATTTAAATTATTAAAATAGGTTCCTCCAATATTATACGGTATATTTATGTAGTTATTAGCACTATAGGGGGGCATTTAACAAGGTTATTAAAAGTCGCAAATTATGTCGCACAACATATTTGCGCCATAATTTGGGATTTTTTTTAGCTTCTCACCACTTTTCTAAAGTGGCGTTAAAGGGGAGTGGAATTTTTCAGCGGCAGGACTTCCCACGTCCCGCCAGGTTTACTATAACTTACTATAAGTTGCGCAACTAATTTAGGCGCATCTCACTCCGGTACACAGGGGATCAAGGCTGGCATATGAGAACACCAATCTTGATAAATCTCCCCCTATGTCCCTGGAAACTGAAATATGTCATACAGAAGTACAACGAGATCTCTGTGGTCTATTGTAAAAATGAGTAAAATTATTACTTTTTTACATTATTGTTGTATATACTTCACATAGGCGTAAAGAAAGTGCCTATTGCAAGTGAAGGACGAATCTTTAAATGGAGGTTGTTCGCCATCTGGGGAGTTAGAGCTGTGGCCTCAAAGCTCCAAATGATCATTACCAGGCAGTTTACGGTTTCGCCAGAGGCGATGTTTACATTGGCCTTAATTGTGTTTGTTAATTGTATTGTTTTTACAGGCAGCAAGTTCTAGCACCTTCTATACAATGGAACAATTCATCAGCGTTCCTAGGCGTTGTAGCCTAACACCCCTACCCTTAACAAAGAGCCCTGTTTATGTGGAGTCCCCCTGCAAACAACATGACCTCGTCTTATAGAAAAAGCAGCTCATTCCTTCTCTTTAACCTTTCTGTGGATAGTCACAGCCCCAAAATTAATTTGTCGTTTAACACGTTACAAATCCAGCTCAGCCATTTCTAAACCCTTCTGCTGAATTAAAGCGTATTTCCGTAAAACAGCCAGAACCATTTATTATATGAAAATTAATTAAACTTGCTGAGTATTAGGAGAAACCAATGTGCCATTATTTATGTGTGAAACAGAAGGACCCGCTCCGTTCTAACCTTCGATTTCCTCTTTAAAATAAATAGAGAGGAGAGAATAATGGCCGGTAATAGGAGGGTGGAAGAAGGGAAGGACAAAATACGGAACAGTCACCGGAAGATTGGAAGCAGCCAATATATCTATTTAGAAATGTCATTGAATTAAAAAAAGAATAAATTATTTTAAAAATCATGAAATAGGACTCCATAGTAAATGGGGAGGGGGTTGGGGCACTTGCCCTGGGTGCTTAGTGGTGCAAAGGTTACGAGAAGGGGCGTTACTACCATAGTGGCAGACCAGACGACTGCTATGGGGCCCAAGGCAAGAGGAGGCCCAGTTGGGATCATCTCCTCTTCTGCTGGGGTGAAAACTTGGTCACGACTCTACCCTCTAAAGGAACAACTTTTAGCAAATGAAGCAGAGGAAAAATGGCCCAAGGGTCATTGTAAAGGGTTTGGGGAGAAGCCCTTCTGTCCTATATGGGGGGCCTGGTTTGATCCTTGTTATGGGGCTCTTCCTTTTGTATGTACGCGGCTGGTTACGAGTCATGACCTGGTAGGCAGACTGTCCTGCTAGAACTAAAGTTTTGGATTCTAGGAAGTGTCAAATTTATACTAGGCTCTGTAATCTGAAGTAGGAACCATTGCATTTTACTCATTTTAGAATAAAATACATTTTTTCAAATGGTCATTATTAAAATTTTTCAGCTTTTTTTGTCTTACAGTGTTAAAGGGGAATTGCTTTTGATGACCTATCCACTTGAAGAAGCCAGGCGCTCCATGAGTGCCGCGGCCTCTTCCTAGGCCATGTGACATCAGCTACATCAGTTACATGGACTAGTTGCGGCTCAGCCCCATTGACATGAATGGGTAAATACCAAGCATAGCTGCTATACGCTGCGCTAGGAAAGATGTGAAGAGGCCACAACACTCGCCAGAGCTCCAGCAGTGGCTCCCTTGAACAGATGATTGGTGGAGGTGCCAGATCTCGAATCCCCGCCAATGTGATAATGATGACCTATCCTGAGCATTGTCCTTACCCGGATAACCACTTCAAGTTTCAGTGTGCCTGCAGACTTTCTGTTTTACACTGAGTCCCGTCATTTTGCTGTTCTGACGGCTCCATGTAAAGCCCTTATCTCTGAACCTTTGACAGCTCATAAACATTATAATCATTTTAGCTACATTCTTATCAAACTGATAGGAATATGGTTTAAATGAGTGTTTCTGGGCTGTCAGGCATTCAGACATAAGGACTAGACATCCAGCCCTCAGAACAGCAACATGATGGGACTTAGTGTAAAACAGAACGTGACAGTCTGTAGGTAAACTGAAACATAACTAAAACTGGTGAAAATGTTTAATAAAGACCAGTTGGAAAAAAAGTATTTTAGTCCAAAATGAGTAAAATGCAATCATACAAATTGCCTTTGAAGGTATTCATAGCCTTTAACTTCATGTCACCTTGCTGACTGTTTCCAGTGACAAGTAGCAAAATTGTTTTCAAAAGCTCTGAACAATAATACAGGGGTTTAGAGGGGTTTTCTCTTACCTGGAAATCTCTTTTTGAGTTGCAGTTTATCATTTTATTGGGTGGTTGTATAAAGAATTATAGAGACTTATTTAAATTGAATTCATTGAACTAGTTGGTACAAATTGCTGCCTTGGACTATAACCAATAATCGCTCCAAAATCATAAACCATATGATAGAAGTAAAGTATGACATATCTAATAAGTGCTGACTACTACCTTACACTTCCAGGAATATTTAGATGTTTATAAACCTATAATTATCAGACAGAGAAGAAAAATCTGCGTAAAACTCCACTTTAAAAGAGACGTGCAAGCCTGCTTTCCTTCCAAAAAGAAAATGAAACTTCATGTCTCAAAAGAAAATTGCCCCAGTTAGCTAAGTGGCTTTTGTCAGGGTCTTCGGGATGCTCTTTCGCATTAGGGAGACCACCTAGTATGCATGAGTATTGTAATCCAGCCATTGCTGCTTTACGTTTCTGCAAATTGTTACTTCTGCTGGCATCAGAGAGGCTTAGTGTAGTCTATGTATCTACACAATGTCAGACTGGGGTGCCTAGGGCCCACCAGTAAGATTTTTGGGGGCCCACCATATGGACACATTCAATTATTATCTGCTCACACAGCATCTTGCTGCTGTGTGATCAGATGATTGAATATGAGGGTCCCTGTGGCAACTTTGAGAAGGTAAGTCCTGGGGAGAAGAGGACACTGGTAGCTTTCCTCTATACCTAGAAGTCACCTCAGCTCTGATCGTGTCTATAATAATAAACTGGGAAGTTTTTTTAATAATTTATTAAGTTTTTTATATGCACATAGGCTGGTTGGGTTGCTGTATATTGAATATATGTATGTAGTGCAGTAAGTCTACTGTGTTATGTGTCACTTTTGCAAGGGGTGGGAGACTAGGGGACCACCTTGCTCAGGGGACCACCAGGGGATTCATCTGTACCCTGTGGGCCAGTCCGAGCCTGTATCTCCATATTCTAGTAATTGTAGATATACTAATATTTTACCAGTTTTTGGGCGTTTATTTGCATCCATTCCATTTGCATGCAACTTTATCAAATTTTTACATACATTTAATAAGGATAATTTATTTATAATATGGTCAGTATGTTTGGTCCCCTCTTATCCATTGTGTCTATTTCTAACTTAGCTGCTTAACATATTTTGAAAATTGCAGTATTACATACCAATTTTTATATAGACAGTGACATGGAAACATTTTTTTAAAAAATCACCAAAAATTCTAAAAAATATGTTTAACATAAAAACGTGATCTAAACAATAGGTCATTTTCTGATGACGCAGTCCCTTTAACCCCCTAACTGTTTTGCCAGAGTGGAGCTCTAGCAATGGGAAAAGTAGCTACCTGGAGGGGGTAGGGCTGCTTTAGATGCTGCTTTAGATCTCCTGAATGGTAGCAGCTAGAAACATGCAAGTGGTCTTGTTTGAAGGCAGACATTCAAAGCTTTCAGACAATACCAAAATGACAGCATGTTCAGGACAGAGAAAGATATCACTGATAGAAATCGGGATGCTGTGAATGCAGCTGAAAATGAAAGTAAAAACAGGTTTCACTGGCGATTATTCCGACTGGATTTCTAACAGTGATTTCTCCTCTGTTTCTTGGACTTTAGCTGTCATTTTGGTCTTGTATTAAAGCCCGGACTGTCAGACAAGACCAGTTGCATGTTTCTAGATGCTACTATTGAGGAGATATCACCATCTAAAGCAGCCCTCCCCCTCCAGTTAGCTACTTTTCACACTGCCAGAGCTGGACTCGGGCAGAGCAGTTAGGTGGTTAACAAATGCTCAGCCATACAAGTCTGAATACAACCCAAATGAATTGCGTTTAATGAATGTAGTATCACCCTTCCCTGATGTTGTCTTTTCTTCCTTAACAGTAAAGTTTCCGGGACTCAGGACGTACGTTGACCCTCATACCTATGAAGATCCTAGCCAAGCGGTGCATGAATTCGCCAAGGAGCTGGACTCTACGTGTATATCCATAGATAAAGTCATTGGAGCAGGTAAGGAATGAAATCCTGGGTTACGTCAAGTAAATAACTGAAAAATCGATTATTTATGTCGGTGCTATATATGGACTGTCGGGACCCACTAAACAGAACCGCTCATGACCTGGGGACGCATGACGTATACATTTGCTGTCAGGCGTAACGTTTTGATATTAGTCATTCCACTTTATGAGAGCCTGGTTGCAATGGCAATAATAGTCCCCATTATAAAAGCTGCTTATATACACCTGGGTAACACTGTCATATTGTTTTATATATGCGGCATATTACATTTTGGTCTTTGTGGTCCCTTAAACTGGCTGAAAATTATATTCTATCGATACATCCAGCAGGCCGGCTGCAAAATGTAGCAGTGCCAGCTTTTATTATCAGCTCACGCATGTCGCTTTGATTATTTGTAGGTCTGGTCCTTTAAACGTACATGACTGGTTGCGCAGGCGGGGAGGACATATTTAATAGAATTGTATCTGGAAATGCTTTCTATAAAAACCGCAGGTTCTGCATTGATTTTAATACCTCCTAGTTATTTTTTACTAGCCAATAATAATATACTGCGTGTAGCAAATATGCCATAAAATATTAATGCCGAGCAGTCTGCAGTATAACGTTGATGACAGCGACACAGACATTGCCAGTACACAGACTGTTAGATGTCATATAAACAGATGTAGCAGGGCTGATTTTGTTATTTAACTCTTGGTGTAACAAATCTATTTTTTATGAAATGAAGTAAAAAAATAAAAATCATGATCACCTCATCAAATTTGCTCACAGAGAGGCCGTTGTGGCCATCTTGATTCAGGAAACTGCGCAAAATCTTGCACGTCACCACACTGCCCGGGTGAGGGACATCATCAGTGATGACATCACCGTCATCATGCCACTGCGCGAGACTTTGCGCGGTTTCTTCATTCAAGATGGCCACAACGGCCTCTCCGCTAGCAAATGGATAAGGTGAGTATTTTTTTTTACCCTGATTAACCCATGAAATGCCTGTGATGATCGTGGCATCTGAGGGGTTCAATGACAGGGGGCGGTGCAATCGTCGTTTCCCGCCATTGAGCCTGCTACATACAATGGAATGCAATTTGTGACAAAGTAATTTGTAACAAATTAAATTTCTTTGTGAAATTCGTCGAAGCAACCAAATTTAAGTTTTCACAACTAGAGATGAAAATTCGATTTGGCTGCTTCGCCGATTGCGCAGCTCTATGTCATTGAACCTGTCAGATGCCGCAACTAGCAATTGCATCTGGCATTTATATTAAGATCTATCATTTAAAAAAAAAAAATCAAATTCACCTCATTAATTTGATTGCGAAGAGCCGGCCACCGCCATCTTGATTGAAGATCCAGCACGAAATTTCACGTTGCGCGTGATGTCATCATGTCAGCCGACGTGGTGGCATCATACGTCACTGCTCACAAGATTTTGAACGGGATTAAATTAAGATGGCGCCGGGCTCTTTGCGCTCAAACATATGAGGTGAGTATGAGTTTTTTTAACCCCAATTCAGGGAAGATCGATTCGTTACCACCAAGCACAAGGAAATTTAGCTTCACGGCTAATCGAATTTTCCCTGAAATTCGGATCGAAGCCCACTTACACTTCGATTCGCTCAACATTACTCATCACTATAAATGATATCTAAATGTACATCGGTCCATGACTGTCGTATTTTTCATCTATGGACTGGTGTACATTTCAGATATTATTTATACCAGTTTTCATTTTTCCCAAAAATTTGTGACTTTTCGATGCCAGTTTGGGCGCAGCCTGAAGAGGTGAAAAATTTATTAAAAGGCATTCACCTCTTATCAAATTTAGTCCATCTCACTCCACCAGGGTTTTCACTAAAACTGGCGTCTGATCACCCATTGTAAACCATGAATATCATGTGCTGTGCTGTTGACAATGTAAACTCTGCTACATCTGCCCTGTCACATTGGTAACAAGCAGCCCTGTGTAAAATCACAAACATTGTGCCGAACTCGACTATATTTGATCAACTCGGCTCTGCTACATCTGCAGATGGGCCATTTTCGTGAACTATGTATCGCCGAGGCAACAGCGCTGCAGATCTTTATTTCTGTAATGTTTTCCCATCACCAGCGATGGTTTCTAGTTTTATCTAATTAGAAATGACAGGAAGACAAGGGTCATTCAATTATTAGTCTGGAGACGGCCAAAGGAAATAACCGCATGCTAGCTTGTTTGGCTGATGATTTATGCTTTTGTTGTAAAGTGTATAATTCATAGGTAAAGGTTAACAAGATAAAAAAACTAATTTCAGAACATATGCATATTGCTAGGGATCATTATAATTGCTGCAGTGACACTACTGTGTGCATGCTTGCAGGATGTCCTATAATAATCAGATTGAAGCTACGTGTAACATTGAACACGATGAGCGGTTAAGCACAATAAAGCAGCCATTACTTTATTATATGATTCCTCAACAGGGGCTCACGTACATGAAATGCAGCTCCCATAGGAGTCTGTGGGGCCTTGCTGTACCTCTGTTTGCCCATGATTTTATCCAGTAATATACAGTCATGGCCAAAAGTTTTGAGAATGATACAAATATTAATTTTTACAAAGTCTACTGCTTCAGTTTTTATAATGGCAATTTGCATATACTCCAGAATGTTATAAAGAGTGATCAGCTTAACAGCAATTACTTGCAAAGTCAATATTTGCCTAGAAAATGAACTTTATCCCCCAAAACACATTTCAACATCATTGCAGCCCTGCCTTAAAAGGACCAGCTAACATCGTTTCAGTGATTGCTCCATTAACATAGGTGTGGGTGTTGATTAGGACAGGGCTGGAGATCAATCTGTCATGATTAAGTAAGAATGACACCACTGGACACTTTAAAAGGAGGCTGGTGCTTGGCATCATTGTTTCTCTTCTGTTAACCATGGTTATCTCTAAAGAAACACGTGCAGTCATCATTGCACTGCACAAAAATGGCCTAACAGGGAAGAGTATCGCAGCTAGAAAGATTGCACCTCAGTGAACAATCTATCGCATCATCAAGAACTTCAAGGAGAGAGGTTCCATTGTTGCCAAAAAGGCTCCAGGGCGCCCAAGAAAGACCAGCAAGTGCCAGGACCATCTCTTAAAAGTGTTTCAGCTGCGGGATCGGGCTACCAGCAGTGCAGAGCTTGCTCAGGATTGGCAGCAGGCAGGTGTGAGTGCATCTGCACGCACTGTGAGGCAGAGACTCTTGGAGCAAGGCCTGGTCTCAAGGAGGGCAGCAAAGAAGCCACTTCTCTCCAAAAAAAACATCAGGGACAGACTGATATTCTGCAAAAGGTACAGGGAGTGGACTGCTGAGGACTGGGGTAAAGTCATTTTCTCTGATGAATCCCCTTTTCGATTGTTTGGGACATCTGGAAAACAGCTTATTCGGAGAAGACGAGGTGAGCGCTACCACCAGTCTTGTCTCATGCCAACTGTAAAGCATCCTGAAACCATTCATGTGTGGGGTTGCTTCTCAGCCAAGGGAATCGGCTCTCTCACAATCTTGCCTAAAAACACAGCCATGAATAAAGAATGGTACCAGAATGTCCTCCGAGAGCAACTTCTCCCAACCGTCCAAGAGCAGTTTGGCGATCAACAATGCCTTTTCCAGCATGATGGAGCACCTTGCCATAAAGCAAAGGTGATAACTAAATGGCTCAGGGAACAAAACATAGAGATTTTGGGTCCATGGCCTGGAAACTCCCCAGATCTTAATCCCATTGAGAACTTGTGGTCAATCATCAAGAGACGGGTGGACAAACAAAAACCTACAAATTCTGACAAAATGCAAGCATTGATTGTGCAAGAATGGACGGCTATCAGTCAGGATTTGGTCCAGAAGTTGATTGAGAGCATGCCAGGGAGAATTGCAGAGGTCCTGAAGAAGAAGGGTCAACACTGCAAATATTGACTTGCTGCATTAACTCATTCTAACTGTCAATATAAGCTTTTGTTACTCATAATATGATTGCAATTATATTTCTGTATGTGATAAAAACATCTGACAAACACACATAAAAACCAGAGGGCAGCAGATCATGTGAAAATATAATATTTGTGTCATTCTCAAAACTTTTGGCCATGACTGTACAGAGTTGTTTCTCTGTTTGAAACCATGTGAATCCAAGCAAATGAACCATGGCCGGCTCGGTAGGACGCCGTATCTCCCCTTGAAGCATCACTTACACAAAAGAGTAGCTCAGTATTAGGCCCCATGCCTAATATATCCACAAAATACAGATGCAGTCCTGTGTGCTGTCCACATTCTAATTGTGGACCCATTGTTTTCAGTGGGTCCATAGTCCATATTTTGCAGACATAGGGGGCCATTTATTAAGACCAGCATCGACATCTACATCGGCGCATCCAGCTCCACTGCTAAATGTAAGACAGGCAAGGTACTTACTAATGTATTGTAATTGCTTCCTTTGCTGGCTGGATTCATTTTTCTATCACATTATAAACTGTTCGTTTCCATGGTTACAGACCAGCCTGCAATCCATCAGTGGTGATCGTGCTTGCACAATATAGGTGTATAATGTGATGAAAAAATGAATCGAGCCAGCAAAGGAAGAAATATGGTCAATAACAATACATTAGTAAGTGGCTTGTATTCACTTTCTCTACATGATAAATGCCACTTACTGAAGTGAGACAACCCCTTTAAAGGGCATCTGTCAGCAGATTTGTACCTATGACTCTGGCTGACCTGTTACATGTGCACTTGGCAGTTGAAGACATCTATGTTGGTGCCATGTTCATATGTGCCCGCATTGCTGAGAAAAATGTAGTTTTTATATATGCAAATCAGCCTCTAGGAGCAACGGGGGCGTTGCAGTTACACTTGGAGGCCCTGCTCTCTTTACAACTGCTGCGCCCTCTGCACTTTGACAGGACCAGGCAGTGTAAATGTCATCACACCTTTCCCTGACCTCTCCTAAAGTCAATTAAAGTGCAGAGGGCGCAGCATTTACAGAGAGAGAGTAAAGCCTTTAAGTGTAATGGCAACACCCCTATTGCTCCTAGAGGCTCATTTGCATATATTAAAACATAATTTTTCTCAGCAATGTGGGCACATATGAACATGGGAACAACACAGATGCCTTCAGCTGCCAAGCACACATGTAACAGGTCAGCCAGTGTCATAGGTACAAATCTGCTGACAGATGCCCTTTTGTGGTGTTGTGTTCTTTCAGTGTGTACTTCTTCTTCTGCAGTTTTCATACTTCCAAGTTTCAGATTTTGTGTTCTTTCTTCATGTGTTCATTCATTCTGCTTTTCCTCTAGGAGAATTTGGGGAAGTATGCAGTGGTCGTCTGAAACTTCCATCTAAAAAAGAAATCAGCGTGGCCATTAAAACGCTGAAAGTTGGTTACACCGAAAAGCAGAGGAGGGATTTCTTGAGTGAAGCCAGCATCATGGGACAGTTCGAGCATCCCAACATCATACGGCTGGAAGGGGTAGTCACTAAAAGTAAGTCCCAATGGAAAGATGGAAATTACCCAAATCTGACCGTTTCAGCTGTAAAATGAAATGGTTTACAAAAAAAATATTCAAATAATGTCAAACTTTGTAGCAACATTTTCTTTCTGGAGGAATGTGTGTATTCTGGGGTTTCAGTTTTGTTACCCTGTTACAGTAGCTCTGCAGAATTCAGATATTAGCTGATGCAGGATTTCCTTAGGTGCTAATGTCATAGTCAAGAACAGACAGTGTAGTTCTAGAGTTCTTTCTAGATAAGTCCAGAAATGCATAACAGATGGAATCCTCCTTAAAATCAGTTTTATTGGATTTAGTAATAAAGTGAATGCACATAGAGACTGATTTATATCTTCAAATGTTTCCAGGCAAGCCCGTAATGATTGTGACTGAATACATGGAGAATGGCTCTCTGGACAGCTTCCTCCGGGTAAGCAGGAGAACATCATGAAATGTGCAGATTTTTTTGCAGCAATTACAATTTATATATAACGGTGTTTTCCTCTTTTCTACCTCATTTTTCAAGTATCAAGCCTTCCGTCCTTCCTCTTTTCCTTTCTACCTTCCCCCTTTCTCCATTCCTTCCTTACTCCCTCTTTTATCTTCCTTCCTTACTCCAACCCTTCCATCCTCTCTCCATTTCTTCTTTGCTTCCTCCCTCCCTTCCATCATTCCTCCCTCCCATTATTCCTCCCTCCCTTCCATCTCTACCTTCCTTTGCTCCCACCCTCCCTCCCACTCTTCCATCATTCCTTCCTCCCTCCCTCTCTACCTTCCTTCCATCATTCCTCCCTCCCTTCCTCCCTCTCTTCCATCATTCCTCCCTCCCTTCCTCCCTTCCTTCCTCCGTCTCTTCCATAATTCCTCCCTCTCTTCCTCCCTTCCTTCCTCCCTCTCTTCCATCATTCCTTCCTTCCTCCCTCCCTTCCATCATTCCCCCTCCGTCTCTATCTTCCTTCCTTCCTTCCCTCTCCCTTCCTTCCTTCCTTCCCTCCCTCCTTCTATCCCTTCCTTTTTCCATCCCTCCCTCTTTCCCTCCCTTCCATAATTCCTCCCTCTCTTCCTCCCTTCCTCCCTCCCTCTCTACCTTCCTTCCATCATTCCTCCCTCCCTTCCTCCCTCTCTTCCATCATTCCTCCCTCTCTCTCTTCCTCCCTTCCTTCCTCCGTCTCTTCCATAATTCCTCCCTCTCTTCCTCCCTTCCTTCCTCCCTCTCTTCCATCATTCCTTCCTTCCTCCCTCCCTTCCATCATTCCCCCCTCCGTCTCTATCTTCCTTCCTTCCCTCTCCCTTCCTTCGTTCCTTCCTTCCCTCCCTCCTTCTATCCCTTCCTTTTTTCCATCCCTCCCTCTTTCCCTCCCTTCCATAATTCCTCCCTCTCTTCCTCCCTTCCTCCCTCCCTCTCTACCTTCCTTCCATCATTCCTCCCTCCCTTCCTCCCTCTCTTCCATCATTCCTCCCTCCCTTCCTTCCTCCGTCTCTTCCATAATTCCTCCCTCTCTTCCTCCCTTCCTTCCTCCCTCTCTTCCATCATTCCTTCCTTCCTCCCTCCCTTCCATCATTCCCCCTCCGTCTCTATCTTCCTTCCTTCCCTCTCCCTTCCTTCCTTCTATCCCTTCCTTCTTTCCATCCCTCCCTCTTTCCCTCCCTTCCATAATTCCTCCCTCTCTTCCTCCCTTCCTCCCTCTCTACCTTCCTTCTTTTCTTCCTTCCTCCCTCCCTCCTTTCCATCATTCCCCCCTCTGTCTCTATCTTCCTTCCTTCCCTCTTCCTTCCTTCCTTCCCTATATTTTGGGTACTATGCATATATGAAGGCTTGCCTTGTTTTTACTCCCTCTTCAGCGTATACACTAGGAAAATGTATATGCAGTGCAAAAATATGTATACCGGGTGGTATACCGTTATTTCTGGAGGTATAAAAACTATACTTTTCAGTACAGTGAAAAACGGTGAAAATGGCTTCTTACTGTGCAGTACATTCCATGAAAAGGAATGAGTTAACCAGTGTCATGGGGGTGCACTAAGCTGAGCTACTCACTAGTATGGGGCCCATGTCTTGTCCTCTCCTGCTCAGAGCCATAGTTAATTGTGATCGCTCATCCACATACCAAAGACATGACTGCTGCATGTAAAGCTTCTTTCCTAATGACTGCCTGGTCAGTTGCCTCATGTAAGGGGGTCTTTAGAGTCATTTGGGCCCATACTGTATATGTATCTAGGGGAGCATAGGGTGCTATATGGCGGAGTGCATCCTGGTCTGTAACATGGACTTGTCCCGCCATAAAAGGCCCCTCTACCTGGCAATGCCACATGCATGGACACTGAAAGCTTCTCTGCTCTTCTGTACTGCAAAACTCTGCCGCACCACATTATGGGAGAGTCAGTTTTTTTCAGAATCAGATCACGTTAAAGTGTCTGGTATAGACTTTATATAGCCTGTTCTGTATAGGCACTAAACAAACAAAGTCTGCAGAATTATGACTGCAGCTCTGGAGTATGCCACAGGCTGTAACTCAGGACCAGCAACAGATAAGTAATGCAATGTATTTACCAAGTTACAACTTTAGATGTAGATTCATTCTATAATTCTATAGTGGATCTTCAAAAATGACGCTAAACTAATAATCATAGATCTATCGCTGGTGTTGTATTTAGAAACGTCGTCCTGAATGTAGTTCTGCCCTTTGTGGATTTTTAGCAATTATTCCAGGACAAGACCCAGAGAGTGTAGCCTTTTCCACCAGCATATTAGAACAATATACGGTTTGATATCAGTGGAATGAGTCCAATTATCCTAGTAAATTTGCCAGATATGTGATAATTATGAGCAGGAATGTAATTGATAATTTCTATCCAGCTCCTCGCAATAATTTAATGGCCAATTAGCATCTGAATTGTGTGCTTGAAATTCCTTCCAGAAACACGATGCTCAGTTTACAGTCATCCAGCTGGTGGGTATGCTGCGTGGTATTGCATCTGGCATGAAGTATCTCTCGGACATGGGTTACGTCCACCGTGATTTGGCGGCAAGGAACATTCTCATAAACGTTAACCTGATGTGCAAAGTGTCTGACTTCGGGTTGTCTCGTGTCCTGGAGGACGATCCTGAGGCGGCTTATACGACAAGGGTGAGAACAATTTTTGAATTTTCGATTAGAGCTCCATTTTTCCTTGTCATTGGCACATGTCATAATTCATTTGTGTATTCAACCACGGAGAGTGTGGAGTTAACGTTACTGAATCCTATTACTAAGAGCCTTATATATTTCATGTATCTTGTGTCATACACTATATATCAATATATAAAGCACTGGAAAGCTCCATAAATTGCAGCCGAGGAGGTAATAATGTTTACACAATCCATGGGCAGGATCTAGACTTATGCTTATCCTGTGCTACCTGATTCATGAATTGAATAACATATGTATCTCCAGAGCAACATGAACCTATGGGATAAATACTTGAAGCAGATCCCCATGCCAATCCGTCACTTATATACCATCACTGTATATACTGTCAATGCATATACTGTAATATCATTGTATAATGTAATGTGGAGGGGGTGTGACAGCAAAATCTTTTAGTCCTCCTCCTGGGTGGGCCCCTTTTGAGTTGTGCTTCAACTATAGCTATGCCCCTGATTGCAGATTTATAGAATTCAAGGCATGCAGATAGCTTAGAGGAAACCTAAAGGGTATAAAGGCAGTCAATGAGGCTTCCATGCAGAGGTACACCTAGCCTTTCTGCTGCCTGAGGCAAAAACTGAAACAGCACCCCCCCCCAAATCCAATTTCTTAACCTAACCCCTTTGCCACAATAAAAGCGCTCATTACCCATGGCCCTTCAGCTGCCCCCTCTTTCCCCTACCTGGTGCTGCCTGAGGATCGCCTCAGCTGGCCTCATTAGTGGTGCTCCCCTGCTTCCATGGCACTTGCCCTTTGCAAAATGAGGAGCCCAGCACTTATAATCCGTATACAAATGAGCACTTAAGTGCACTGAGGGTGGGCCCAAGACCGGTGTGCCTCTTGCTCCTCCTGCTTCCTCTGCCAGCACCTCCCTCTCTTTCTGAATTGACAGGGCTAGCTTCCTGCATAATCATCTTGACTGAAGAAGAAAGTGGGGCTATCAGAGGAAGCAGGAGGAGCAAGGGTGCACAGAGTGGCTTGGGTCCGCCCTCGGGGTACTTAACTGCTGATTTACATATGGATTAAAAGTACTTTTTCTCCTGAATGAAGCCATGGATTGCTAAGTGAAAAGTATTGTTACATTCTGCTGAGCTAGGCAATCAAGAGGATGGAGGAAGACATTGGGGTCATTTATCAAACTGGTGTAAAGTAGAAGTGGCTTAGTTGCCCAAAGCAACCAATCAGATTCCACCTTTCATTTTTCACAGCTCCTTTGGAAAATGAAAGATTGAATCTGATTGGTTGCTATGGGCAACTAAGCCAGTTCTACTTTACACCAGTTTGATAAATCTCCCCTATAGTGTCTGGTATAATTTCCTGGTGACAGACTCCCTTCAAGCTTTACATTATGTGATAACATTCGGTATCTGAAGTCTTACTGACCTTCTACTATAGAGTAGATCCTAGCTTATCACCCTGTGGAGTCTATGGAGTCCATACCTGCACAGTGTTTGATCATATCTCGGGGGTATGCTTCAGTAAGGGGTAGAAACATGGTGACCCTTGTCTGAATGTCTGAAGCCCATGTGTGGAGCTGTATTAGTAGATCTGTAGATCTGGCAAGCGGCACACTTCGCCCTTGATGTTCTATAAAAGCTTTCATAACCTGCCCATTGTTGCTTTGTGTTCAGTATTTTCTAGCAGGTCTGTCTCGCGCTGAATTTATAGCTGGAAAGTCTCCACACTGACCAAACACTTTCATTCTTGTGCTAGAAAAACACACAAACAAATTCCATTGATGTGATCCAAGCTAAAATCAATACGGGAACTATGGCAAGGGAATAATACACAGAGGAGACAGGTCCAGGTGTTACGTTCCAGATCCGGGGTCTGGAAAATAAACACGAGAACCAGGTGTCCGCGTCCCGTTCTCACCAGACTCATATACAAGCCTCAATACCACTACATAGGGTTAAAATGCTTGGAGTGGTAAATGAAATAAGATCAAGTCCTTACCCACATGGATCCACATAATACAGTTAATGGATATCGTCAGTGTGCATTCTGCATTGTTCTCACTTCCATTAGAATAGAGCTTCATATTCCACAATACGGACAAGAATACAACACATTCTAGAATTTTCCAAACAGAAAAAAAAGATTTGCGGAAAACACGGATGTGTCTATCGCCCCATAGGAATAAATGGGTCAGCATGCTATCTGTAGGAGCTCGGAAAAATGAAAGAAATTGATTGGTTGCTATAGGCAGCTAAACCAGTTCTCCGTTACAGCAGTTTTGAAAAATCTTCCCTTATTTTCTCTCAGTGACATAAATGACTATTTCTATAAAAAATAATAACCATTATGACTAGTGATGAGTGATTCAAAGTCCTCAAAGTTGAATTAGATCCGAATTTCAGAATAAATTCAATTTGCTTTGAAGCCGAATTTCCTTGTGCTTCACAGTAGCGAATCGATTTAACCTGAAATAATGTAAAAAAAAATCATAATTACCTGATCCATTTGCTTGCGACCGGCTGGCCACTGCCATCTTGATTGAAGACCTCGGTTGACGGATCCGTTTTCTATTGTGTCAGAGAAAATGGATCTGTCCCCATTGACTTATATTGTGACTCATGACGGATCCGTCTTGCTCTGCACCACATCGCTGACAGAAAAACACTGCGGCATCTGAGGGGTACAATGGATGCGGCATCTGAGGGGTACAATGATGGGGGTCATAATCGCCGCTCCCTGTCATTGCACCCACTACTTACAAAGAAATGCGCTTCGTGACAAATTAATTAGTCCCGAAGCAGATTTTTTTTTGTGTAAAATTTGGCAAAGTAGACAAATCAAATTTTGAAATACTTTGCTCAACACAAATTATGACTAGGGATGAGCGAACTTGTGTTTTCAAGTTCGGCGTACAAGGTTCGGGGTATCTAAGAATTCCGTTATGGACTTGAAAACACAAGTTCGCTCATGCCTAATTATGACAAACCAGGCCAAACTGGGCTCCTGCATAGGGCTGTAGCTGTATGATTCAGGTGAAGGGGGATGTATTTTTCCTGGCTTTGTGCTCATGTGCTTAAAGGGGTTCTCCAGGAATTAAGAAAATGAAAATACTTAAATATTACCTTATAATAAATATATTCCCAAATACCTTTCATTATTTATAATGGCTCATGTTGTCTAAGGAGCAATCATCAGAGGAAACAAAATGGCCGCTGTACTGTCAGTACACACAAAACCTGTCCTAATCACACAGGAGGAGAAGTTACTTCACAACACTGAGGTAAAAAGCTGCCTTATCCTCCTCTCTGCCCTGCTTGTCAGGGATTATGGTCCTGAATACAGATAAGATCTTTAGCTAAATCTCTGGGGAATTTAGTTCATGAGGAGACATGAAGTACAGAGAGGACGGACAGGACAGATTGTGGTAATGGAGACTGCATACAAGTACTACTGATCATTATCCCCACCTCCTCATGAACTCCATTCCTACAGGGAATCAGCTGAAGATCATATCAGCTGCATACTGACAAGCAGAGCAGAGCAGAGAGGAGGTTGAGGCAGCTCTTTACCTCAGTGTTGTGAAGTAACTTGTCCTCCTGTGTGATTAGGGCAGGTTTTGTGTGTACTAATAGGACAGCGGCCATTTTATTTCTCCTAATGATCGCTCCCCAGACAAAACGAGCCATTATAATTAATGAAAGGTATTTAGGAATATATTTATCATAAATTAATATTTACGTTTTTTCATTTTCTTTATTCCCGGAGAACCCCTTTAAGAGATTATTCAGTTACACAAATTGGGTCTTTGCATCATTTTTTGCTACATTTTTTATTAAAAATAGTGTGAAAAAAAAAGTTATATCTAAAAAAAAAGCTGCCAAACTGTAAATATGATCAAACCACTAGTGCCAAATAACACCCTCTGTTAATTCACCCCCCCTCCCCCTCAAAACCAGATCCCCGGGGGAGCTGTAGAAGTGGTGATATTGGATTCACCCAGCTTTCCCACAAACAGATATAAACGTATGATGAAACATCCCTATAAGGTGTGTACGACATCCGTTTTTTTGTGCAGATTCACTGTAACATGCCTATCCTTGTCCGCAAAACGGCCAAGAATAGGACATGTTTTATTTTTTATTTTTTGTGGGGCTACGGAACGGACATACGGATGCGGATAGCACACAGTGTGCTGTCAGCATTTTTTGCTGACCCATTAAAATGAATGGGTCCACATCTGAGCCGCAAAATATGAGGATTGGAGGCCGCAGAAACAACTGTTGTGTGAAAGTAGCCTAAGGCTGAGTTCACATCACCGTTTTGTTTTCCATTCTTCTGATCCATCAGAAAAACTGAAAAATATACAAAAAAACGGATCCTTTATTTTGAGCATCCGTTTGCTTCTTTTTTGTCAGTTCCGTCACAGATCCGTTTTGCAGGACTTTTTCTAAAATAGGGAATTCTGATGGAACTAACAAAAAAGAAGCAAATGGATGCAAAATGAGCACAATGGATGCTCAAAATAAAGGATCCGTTTTTTGGCTTATTTTTCTGACGGATCAGAAGAATGGAAAACAAAGTGGTGATGTGAACTAAGCCTTGGGGCCCGCGCTGCACACAGCAAATGGTGGTCCACAATGCACTGGTACCGGCCGTATGCACTCCTGTTGCGCACGTAGACCCATTGACTTGAAAGGGTCCGCAATCCATAAGATACGGCCAAAGGTAGGACATGTCCTATTTTTTGCGGTGCGGAGGCACGGACCTGAAAGCCCACTAAAGCGCTTGCAAGTGTTTCCGTGGGCTTCCAACCCGTGCCTTCAGTTTCGAAAATGTCCTATCTTTGGCCATATTTTGTGGATCACGGACCAATTCAAGTCAATGGGCCTGCGCCGTATTACTGGATTCACACGGCCGGTGCCCGTATATTTTAGACCTGATGTTTGTGGTCCACAATACAGGCACGGAGCCCTTACATCATATGAATGAACCCTTACCCATGTGTAGATGTGATCCGTGAAATGGTTACATAACCAAGTATTTCTAGACTCCTGATTAAGAAAAGTCTAATTATATCCTCCAGGGATCGATTTCACGACTAAATTGTGTTTCCCAAATTGGGATGATGTCGGTATCAGGTCATCTTACAGGAGAAGACACAGATGGAGGTTACGAGGCGCAGATCCTGTGCCATTAGTCCGCAGGGTAACGCAGCTGTCATCCGTGGTAATCCTTGTAGTGATAGAAGAACATGGCTGTGCATTGTAGCAGGATGTTAAGACAAGGCGCCTGTTCACCTGCGTCACATGGGTGCTGGGATTGGGGAGCGTGGTTTCTCATCATTATGTAATATTTCTGTCTGTCATCAGGTTAAGACCACAGAGCGCTGCCATGTTATTTTAACCTCTTCATCGTCTAGCCTGTCATCAGTAAAGTGTTATTTTAGCCGTCCTGACATTGCTATCTATATAGTGTGCACTGCAGGAATGGCTCCTGCTCTTATATGCCTGTCCTCCTCTGTTATCCAGCCCCCACAAGGGGGTCCTGAATGGTATGTGATGATGATGACTGTACAGCGCTGTGGAATATGTTGGCGCTATATTAGCAAGTGAAATAAATAAATAAATATTTGTAAGTGTACTGTACATTAGAATGCCTTCCGTTCCGATTAGTTGCGTTCTGCAAGCAGCGGTTTTGTGTCTGGCATGGGAAACTGAAGAAGTCGGATCCAGCACCAAAAACCATGTAAGTCAGTGGTGCAAGATGTGTTTTTTGCGGACACGGAAAAAAAAAAAAAACGATTCAGTGCCCAGTGACCTTCAATGGTTTTAGTGATGGATCCGGTTTCTTCATTTTCAGTATAATACAACCATTCGGAACAGATACAGCCGTTTGTATTATTTGAACGGATGTGTTTTGCTGTGGTTTTGGGATCCCCTGCTGGATCTCAAAACCGGACAGTATAAACACAGATGTGAAAGTAGCCTCACGTAGTGGTGTAGAGAAGTAGGGAAGTTGAAGTGGACCTGGAAAAAAAAATAAAGTGGCCCCATGTTGAATGCAGGCCCAGATTAACAGAAGGTGGAGCTGACCTGAGTAGGTGGGGTCAGCACAAGTAGGTGGGGCCAACACAAGTAGGTGGTGCCAGCAGTTCCATACCATAGTGCTGTACAAAATACTGCCCCAGCAGAACCAAATCCCACAGCACAATATACTGTCCTAATAGAAGCAAATCCCACAGTGCAGCACAATATACTGTCCTAATAGAAGCAAATCCCACAGTGCAGCACAATATACTGTCCTAATAGAAGCAAATCCCACAGTGCAGCACAATATACTGTCCTAATAGAAGCAAATCCCACAGTGCAGCACAATATACTGTCCTAATAGAAGCAAATCCCACAGTGCAGCACAATATACTGTCCTAATAGAAGCAAATCCCACAGTGCAGCACAATATACTGCGCCAAAGGAGCCAGATAGCGCAGATAGCCAGATGTACTGCTACAGTCGAACAAGAATGTTGCATCTTGTGTTTTATACAGTTTTCTCAACACAATTCAAAGGGGTGTGACTTAGCTGTGAAGGAGGTGTCGCCTAAAATGCAAATTTTTACCAAAATGTGACAAAATATCTGATGTAACAATCTGAAAATAAAGAATTAAACTTTTAGGCAGTACATCTATAGATTCACCAGGTTTTTCATACAGCCTGAGCAACTGTGATAACATTGCGGCGCATTTAAAGGCAATGGGCACTGTCAGGGACATTTTTTTTTTTTTTTTTGAAATTTTCTCATTATGAGCTATGAATCATTTTGTCCATTTGGTCTTTATTAAAATTTTCAGTATTTTTTCTGATACATGGGGTTAAAATCAGTCTATTTGCAGGCTATCACTCCTGGGTTCCATCAGCTGACGGCTTATGTGAAGCCTTAACTCTGATCTCCTGAACTCACAAATACTCATTTAAGTCATATTCTTATCAAGAGTTTAGCTATAATGAGTGTTTATGTGGTCAGGAGATCAGACATAAGGCTTTGCACGAGCCATCAGCTGACAAAACTCAAGAGTAACCCTATGTATCACAAAAAATAATGACATTTTTTAATAAAGACTGAATAAAGAGATTGAAAAAATAATGTTTAGCCCAAAATGAGTACATTTCTATTATAACACAAAATTGCCCTGAAGGTGTCCATAAGCCTTTAAAGACTCCATGTCTAGGTGTCCACCCCTTCTACTCCATAGTAAATCTGGGCCAATGTTTCTGGGAATACAAGAGACTACATATTTAAAGGGGGTGGCTTGTGAACCTATGGTTTATTAGGATGTCAACATATCGACAATAAATGCATATTCATAACCACCATAACTGATTATAACATTATGTAACTGGCAGGGTCCATGAACCAGGGCTTGATGGGGTATAAAATTATGCAGGAAATTGTGATGTATTTGTACATGAACACATGATGAGAGCACATTAATGAACGGGTCTATGAATATAATATTAATGAAATACATGTCTTACATCCAGGGGTGCACCACCAATGAAGCGAGGTGAGGCGATTGCCTCAGGCAGCACTAGGCAGTGGAAGGAGCATTATCTGTTTCTGCAGTATAGTATTGGGAAGCACAATGGGCACAGTATGTGTTGTTGTATTATCCTGTATGTTTTGCGGCTCTGTATGTAATGTTTTCCAACTATGTCTTTAACAGTAGGGCCTTAGGGAAGGAGTTAGGTTAAGAAATTGGCATTGTGGGGTTGGGACGCCGTTTCAATTTTCGCTTCAGGCAGCAGAAAGGCTAGGTGCACCCCTGCTGACCTCTATATGTAATATCCCCGTGCTATCTCACCTGCTCCCATGGATAATGTAATATTAACATTTTTTTACTGTATGTCATCATTTGCTCTCCATTGACATCATGGCATATTCTTATTTCCAGTCCTGAATTAGATATTATGCAGGTTTTGTAAAATCTTTTCATGTCCTGATTACTAAAAATGTTCATTTACGTCTATAGGGTGGGAAGATACCGATTAGATGGACTGCGCCGGAAGCCATTTCATACCGGAAATTCACATCAGCAAGTGATGCATGGAGTTATGGCATTGTGGTGTGGGAAGTAATGTCCTATGGAGAGAGACCTTACTGGGAGATGTCAAATCAAGATGTAAGAGCGCAATACTAACAATAATATTTATTATACATGTCTTTAATTTATATGTGTTCATGTACATTGGTCCCTAAAGATACAATATTTCCAACGTACAATGGTCTTTTCTGGGCCATGATCGTAAGTTGAAACTAGACTCAACATACAATGCTTCAGACTCAGACCCATCAACCTGACCATTTCTCTGGTAAAACACCCTTATTGACTTTATAGTAGCTCCTTCGCGATATTACATGCTCTGTACTGTCCCCTGTCTTTGCTGGGATGAACTGCTCCTTTGGAGACCAGTTGAGCAGTGACTCGATTTTATGTTTCTGATACATTTCCGTACAATAGATGTACAATACCGTGAAGAAGTTCCTGCCATCACCATAGAAAGTAATTTACAGTTTCCAGCATCCATCCCTGTCTGTTTTACTTAAGGACTTTCTTTATATTTCTTAAAGGGGTTCTGTAGTTCTTTAAAACTGATGACCTATCCTCTGGATAGATCATCAGCATCTGATTGGCGGCGGTCCGACACCCGGGACCCCTGCCGATCAGCTGTTTGAGAAGGCAGCGGCGCTGCAGGAGCACCGCGGCCTTCTCTGTTTTTACCGCAGGCCCAGTGACGTCACGACTAGCATCACTGGCCTGGGCGGGGCTAAGCTCCATTCAAGTGAACAGAATGTAGTCCCGCCCAGGCTAGTGAAACTAGTCGTGACGTCACTGGGCCTGAGGAAAACACAGAGCAGGAGCTCCGCTACCTTCTCAAACAGCTGATTGGTGGGGGTCCCGGGTGCAGAACCCCTTTAAATAACTGCTTATTTTTCTTAAAACTTCTGAGATGACATTTTGGGCTTTGGAACCAATTACTGGTTTTCCATACAGTTATGGACTCAAATCATAAATTATGATTCTAGAAGATTAGTGTAGCATAAGTGTGTATGTCTGTACACGTGTGTGTGAACATGAGCGTGTAACAGTGTGTGTGTGTGTGTGAATGTATGCTGCTGTCATTTTTAATGCGTGTTACAGTTTATTTACATAGGACTCGACTGGTGCATAAAGGGGTTTGTCCGACTGCTGTCTGGCAACAGTGTGTGAAAAATTCTCAGAAAAAAATAAAATAGAATAAATTAATGAATTAATTAATTTAAAAGAAAATTCACCTTTCAAAACTCCAAGACCAAACTGTGGTCCTAGCAATAATGTGTGCAAAAACAGGCAGAACATTTCTGCTTCTGCTCACTTATAGTCCGGTGGAGGTCTATTTGAAAGGTGAGTGAGGTGTAAAGGATGCCTGCCTTCAGTATTACTATGATGTTGCCGTTCTTGTCCATGACAAAAATAAATCAAAATTAAATCAGGCAGATCTGGCCACCATATGATGGTCAGAGGTCTTCAGCATATTGTAGGTAAAGCTTAGGCCTCATGCATATTGTTGGCCTGTGCCTTTGCTGCAGGCCTCAAAATGCATAGGCACCGACCATGTGCCCGTCGTATACGGACGTGGACCCATTCACTTGAATGGGGTCCGCAATTGAGTGGGGTCCTCCATGCGGAGGCACAGACAGGTTCCGTGCCTCTGTTCTGCACCGCACTTTCCGGATTGCGGACCCATTCAAGTGAATGGGTCCGCATTCATGATGCGGTGGACAAGCGGCCGGTACCCGTATTGTGAGTTTTTGCAATATGCCAAAAATGGAGGTGTGCATGAGGCCTTAGGATTAGGTTTTTTGTCTTCTCCAGAGTGATGACTAGCTTTAACTCCCATCGTCAGGTAACCTTTTAGCTAACGTGCATCAGTTTATGGTGCTTTCAGATAGGGGGAATAAAGTGACAGATTCCGTATGGTTCATAGATGAAAACTAGTGTTGAGGGAATTGAAGCCAAACTAATTGAATTTAATCCAAATTTCAGGAAAATTTTGGCCATCACAGCTATCTTGATTGAAGATACCTCGCAAAATCTCTTGTGCAGTGACGTATGACGTCACCATGCCAGCCAGCGTGATGACGTCATTCATTTGTGAATTTCGGTGAAGCAGCCGAATCAAATTTTCCATAACTTTGCTCACCTCATCAATGATAGTGATGCCACATATATTTTTACTTTTGTAGACAAGGACAGGGTAAAAAAGAATTGAGGAAAAGACAATGTAACATATATAAGTAAACTTTTATTACTGTAATATGGATATTAAAGATATCACCAACAGGATTATAGATCTGTATTACCCCATGGGATGATTGAGCTGCAGGTCCCAATGTTACTAACCAGCCCAGTCACAATATTCAGTATTTTCTCTATGTTTATTAGATGTATAACATTGTGTGGGGTCAGGTTTGTATTCGGAGTGTATCTGTCACTGTATAACCTTTGGATCAGGTCTCAGCACTGAATGTAATAGTGATTCCTGCTGTGCTGTGTATGTTCTCTATATAATATCTGTAGGCCTGTGTGTTATATTTTTATATTTGCTAGCACTGCCTTTAGATTACAGTCCTGGTCCCCCAGTTTGATTCCACGAGGGTCGTCCACAGAGAAGTCCCTCTGAGCTGCAGGTGTCTTCTCTGTAGATACACACAGACCCTGGCTCACAGAGAAGGAGCCGGTCTTCTCAGTCCTCAGTGTGGTATGTGATTTATGTGCAGCACAGAGGAGTCATACATGTGATTGTAGAGAGAGCCGGTCTCAGATAAGTGCGGCCGGGCTCCTCTGTATGTGCGGTGTGTGATCTACACATGTAATAGCAGAGGCTCAGTATTACAGATCAGCCTGTGACACTACATGACTGTCTGTCTCTACTGGTGGTTGTTTGTGTCCCTCTTCTGCTAAGTGCTCGTCCTGAAGCTCTTCTCGCTGAGTAATCTTCAGCTTCTTCAGGGGGCCGCACTTCATCCTTCTTCATCTTCCTTTATTCCTCCACCTCTCCCTTTTTCATCCACTACTTCTCCAGCTCCTTCTGTAGGGCTGAACCCGTACAATATTCAGTCTTGGTAAGACCACACGGAGCTGACGTCCCCTGTAGATGGGCCTGTTAGGAACAACTGGGTCCCTGCTGGGTGCGGCCGGGGCATTATTGGCATGTCCTAGAGAAAAGAGACAACCCAATAAATAATGAGGGCGTTTACACCTATAGCTGTATAGACAAATTGGCCACATTTACTATGATAAATGCACCACTTTATGGTGTTGTCGGCTCCAAAATGTTGGAACTTTTCATTTAATAAACATGTATTACTCACATGTGCCAAAAAGAACTTTTTATAACATCCTTAAAATTTCCAATTTTTAAAATAGAATGTGGATTTGCCCATCTTTTATATAGTGTTTGGATTATAAACTGAAATCCCTGATTCTGGTACAAAAAGTCATGCAGATTAGGCCAATTTAGAGTTTCTGGTGGACAGATTTTTGGCATATATGGACACTCTTATGGGCCACATGAACAGATTTTAGGTGGTGTACAGTTAGATGAGAGTAAAGATGCCCCAGATTTATCATCCACCATCGGCCACCATGATGCAGGATGATACATGACAGTACATGATGAGACCCGACTATACGCCATTATCTGGTTTCAGTCTCTCACCCGACATTGTGAAATCCTCTGAATTTCGGTCAGATACAAAGTAAATTGCCGACTGATACAGGAACTGATACTGGAAAGTATTAGCTGCTTCTCTGTCGTCACTGTGTCTGAGGTAGGAGCTTCTTTGTATTTATTTTCATATTCTAAATCCATGGCAACGATTGTGATGTCATAAGACATCCACGATGACATCATGTTAAAGGGGAAGCACTTCACATCTTTTATCTGTGCGGTGTCTGCATCCAGATTTTAGGATCGGATATTGCTTTCATTGCTATTTCCTAATATGCTGCTATCACTGTGAGCCCCTGATTGCTGGAATGGAGGAGCTGTCTGTGTCCTTTCAGCCACTGAGACCCTTCAACTCTCAGTGGCCATACTTGGCTTTTCATGGGAAACATCAGGTCAATCCATTGTCCATAATGGTGTCTCCCTGGTAAAGCTGAGCTTGGCCAATGGCCGCTGAAGAGCTACAGACCTTGGGTTGTGCCATAGTCCCTTCGCTTTGGTGATCGGAGGGGTCCTGGGAATTGAATGCCCTCTAATTACACATTTATGGTGGATCCCTCGCACGATGTAATTCACAAGCAATAGATTCTTTCCACGCTGTCAATTGAAAACATGGCGGCAGTTGGAAATGGTTCAAACCAAGTGACAGACAGTGCGGGGGGAGTCAATTATCAGTTATGACTTGTGTATGACATTGCAGATATTATAGCGCTTGGAGCTGCATTTTCATACATATTAGGGAACTGCACTATGAGCAATTTCTTAATTTCCTAAGGTCCAGAAATCACTGAAGGGGGTGTGTGACCTGGGCCTATATGGTATAACATGGCATGGCTTCTATAGGGGGTGCTGCACAGGGCACCATCTGACCACATGCCAGCCTGATCAGTGGTACAACAGTCTTACATAGGTAATGTATAGGTGCATACAGTATGTATCGCTGTGTGAATAATGGGTCATCTGGATTTGACACTTGGTTAACAGACCCCATCAGTTTTAAAAACAGGTTACAACCGGCATACAGACAACTGCAGGTCCTGATCCCCTGCTGTGACGTGTACAGATCACACTCCACACATACAGAGATCATCTCTACAATCACATGTATCATTCCTCTGTGCCGCACATAAACCACAAACTGTGTGGGGAGGGGTGCCTGTAATCTAAAGGAATTGTTAAAATATATTACAAGTTAATAAATTCTAAATAAATGGCACAAACCTACAAATATTAAATAGTGAAAGTATACAGCACAGCGGACACTGAGACCAATCAGATTCCACCTTTCATTTTTCACAGCTCCTTTGGAAAATGAAAGGTGGAATCTGATTGGTTGCTATGGGCAACTAAGCCAGTTCTAATTTACATCAGTTTGATAAATGACCCCAAAAATTTTGTGGAAAAGACTTTATACATTTAAATCTGCTCTTTCTGGGCTCAGTAGCCAAAAGTGGCCGGTCTTATCAGTGACTGACAGATATCTATGTGTACACACATACACAGGGGAGGGTGTCAATCACTGATAAGACCGCCTGCTTGGTTACTGAGCCCAGAAAGAGCAAAGATTTTAGTACATAAATTACATGAATTATAGTAAATCGATCTGCTCAGCTCCTCCTGCTCTATAACCGACTGCCCGCAGATTGCATTTCACAGTCACAGGTTCTCCTTAACAAATGTCAATCACACATTGGGAAAAAAATCCAAATGGAAATTGTCATGCGGTATGGATTTGCAGTGCGTTAATTTTTTCTGCAGATGGGCATGCAGATTTGGGACAAAAAATGCATATTTTGCTGTGGAATTGTTACAGGTTTTGCAGTAATGTTTCGGCAAAAGCTGTGACATAAAAAATTGTCTGTGTGGTGACTTCTCCCAGCCGTAACTCATCTCTGCCGGACAGATAGATATCTTAAAGGGGTTGTCTCACTTCAGTAAGTGTCATTTATCATGTAGAGAAAGTTACTACAAGGCACTTACTAATGTATTTGTGATTGTCCATATTGCTTCCTTTGCAGGCTGGATTCATTTTTTCTATCACATTGTACACTGCTCGTTTTCATGGTTATGACCACCCTGCAATCCATCAGTGGTGGTCGTGCTAGCCTATGTGCGCTCCCACTGTTCTGGCCCCCAGAAAGGCTGATGCTTTCTCCTATAATGTGCAAGCACGACCACTACTGATGGATTGCGGAGTGGTCTGTAACCATGGAAACAAGCAGCGTATAATGTGATGGAAAAATGAATCCAGCCAACAAAGGACGCAATATGGACAATCACAATACATTAGTAAGTGCCTTGTATTAACTTTCTCTTCACTTGTCTAAGATATCGCCTAAAACATATGCCACAGTCCAGAAATAGCAAAGGATGGGAATGGTAGTGGCTCTGGCTGCAACAGTTATTCCCCTAAATCACAGTGGTAGTCCTCAGACTAATGTCCCCTATAGCTAGGCTGTAATAGGAGGGTTCACCATTTCTCCCTCAGGGCACACACTGATTTTGGGCTCCTGCCCGATGGTAGTTTGGAAGATGTAGGTGCTGTGGCCGGAAAATAGTGCTGGAGTCAGTAACCAGGCCAGTTGTAGAAAATAGACAAGTCTCTCTTTACTACAGTGCAGAATGGGGGTTGTAGTACATCCAACAGTATCAAACCTTGTTGCAAACAATTCACAGTGCAAATCTTCCCTGATAGCAATATATGGATATGAGCAATGATGGGGGTTGTACTACTCCTTCTCTCTGTTTTTCCAAAGTTTCTCTTTCTCTGCAGAATCTATGGCTGACAATAAATTCCTGCAAATGTGTCAGTAATCCCCAGACCAAAGGGTACAGGGCTGAGATACAGCAGGGCAGGACCATGTCAAAGTGTGAAGGGTGTTTTAGCAATGTCCCTCTCACTGCAGTAAAGTCTCTGTCAGCCTTAATCAGTGAGTACTGTAGAGATAGCTGTTTTGATGCAAATATCTCAGAGACAGTGATTCTCTGGGGCTTAGGCCTAGTCTTCTGAGGAGTAAGCACAAGTAGCCCCTCACTCTTTCTCTGCTAACATTACACTGAAGTACGGGCGAATCTAGGTATATTTCCTAGCCTCCTACAAGGGTAAAGTCAGGATTGTTAACCCTGACCAATCCATACATAACTAAATGGGTACAATACAACACATCTAAACATTCTATAGAACCAAATAACATAAATATCAATAAACAATTTTGCAAGCAATTATATTATGGGGTACTGCATATATCAGAAATATACTAAACATAATATTAGATATAAAGTATAGTAGATATACTAACATAATCTCCTCTTAGGCCATACACTGTGGTCTGAGTATAATAGTTACATACACTATGCCCTGAATATAATAGTTACATACACTGTGCCTCTGAATACAATCATGTCACATATTATGGCCCCTGAAATTAAAGCAGCATGCACAGAGAGGCCTATAAAAATAGTGCCGCACATTCTGTGCCCCATGTTTATAGTGCCAAATGTTCTGTGCCCCCTGTATAATCACTCTCTGTGCCTCTTATAAATAGTGCCACACTCCCCATCCCCCCTGAATATAGTGACACATGCTTTGTGTCCCTTAAAGTGCCACATGCCCTGTACAGGGGTGCACCTAGCCGTTCTGCTGCCTGAGGCGAAAACTGAAACGGCTCCCACCCCACCAATGCCAATTTCTTAACCTAACCACTGTGGCACAATGAAAGCGCTCTTTGCCTATGGCCCTTCCGCTGCCCCCCCTCCTCCTCTTGCCCCTACCCGGTGCTGCCTGAGGCGATCGCCTCACCTGGCCTCATTGGTGGTGCACCCCAGGATGTGTACTCCCATAATGTAAAGATAGTCACCTGTGCCCGGACCGATGTTATCCAGCAATGCGGGCCTAGCCTCTACATTTTAGATAGGACCAAAATCTAGAATCTCACGGTTATAAATATCCTGGATTTAGGATATGAAAAACAGATGAAACATAATCACACTTAGAGGATCTGGACACATGCCGTACTTCTGGTAAGCCGGGGCTACACTGTGACTCATTCAATGCAGAGTTGCATTTTATTGGGAGTCGGGACTAGTAATGAGCAAATTGAAGTCTACGAAGTGGACTTCAATCTGAATTTCAGGATTCAATTCACCGCGAAAACGAATTTTGTCAAACTTCGCAGTAGTGAATCAATTTAACCTGAAATAGTGTAAAAAAAACAATAATACTGAGTGTAGAATTAAAAAAGAAACAAAATAATACTTACCTGATCCATTTGGTCGCAAAGATCTTGGCCAAAATCCCAGGCATGGTGACATATGACGTCATCACGCCGGCTGCGTGATGATGTCATCTAAGGCAGTGCAAGATTTCACACTAGACCTTCAAGCAAAATGCCGGCGGCTGGCCTGTCGGAAGCAAATGGATCAGGTAAGAATTATGTATTTTTTTTAAATTCTACCCTGTTAGGCCTCTTGCACACGGCCGTTGTTCGGCCGTTCTGTGCATTGGGGACCGCAATTTGTGGTCTCCAATGCACGGGCAACATCTGTGCGGCTTCCGCAATGGATCCAGACCCATTTAACTAGTTCTATTTTTTTGCGGTGTGGAGGCACAGAGAGAAACTCCACGAAAGCACTCTGTAGTGCTTCCGTGGGGTTCCGTGCCTCTGTCCCGGAACGCAGCTCCGGATTGCGGACCCATTCAAGGTAATGGGTCCGCATCCGTGATGCGGTGAGCACACAGCCGGTGCTGCAATATTGCAGACCCGCTGTTTGCCACATGTATGAACGCGGAATCTGAAAAGTACAATGAGGGGAGCAGCGCAATCACGGCACCCTGTCATTTCACCCACTACAACTTTAGAATTACAGTGGAAAACCGAAAGGTTGTCAATTATATTTTTACTTACAGATTTAATATCAACATTTTGACGTGGGAATCCCATAAGAACTGAGCGATATTTAGTGAACCCCTTCCAAGGCTGCAGTTACATGGTGTACTGTTAGGACATATTGTCTTTCTGCTACATTTCCATTAGAAAACGCTGCCGGGCCGTGCTGAGACAGGTGATATATAACGTGAGGCTCGTGAAAATAGCGGCAGATGGTTCAATTCTTCCTCTTTTTATTTGGAAAAATAATGAAAGCTCAAGAGAAATGCAGAAAATGACAGCAGATGTACTGTAAATCCATGTGCACTGAAATATAGGTATTTGAGGTTTTCTGTATACTTTGAAATTAGAGATGAGCGAATCGATTTATGTAAAATGCGATAATGAGTTCCTCACCTGCAACAAAGCTGACAAAGCTCCCCACTGATACTTAACGGGACTGGACATCTCACCCGGCCCTGACAGTCTCACCCCTGCGCCATTCTTCTGAGTAGCGGCACAAGTGCAGAGGTGAAGTAGTCATCACGATGAACGAATCGATTCACTTATCTCTTTTTTAAATATTCCCAAAAACTTCCCCATGTAAAGGTAAAAAAAAATATTGCGCTTCCTTAGTGGTTTAATGGCTAGCTGAAAAGATGACGACACAATTACAAGTTTTTCAAGGCCACTTGGGCCTCTTCCTCAGGATACTTTTAAGACAGTATCTGAAAATCCACATGCATAGGAATAATGAGGTAGGTGAGACAAGACAAGCCGATCAATACCTCATTATTCCTATGCACTTTGGTTTATAAATATGTGAATTTTCAAATACTGTGTTAAAGGGGTTGTCCGGGTTCAGAGCTGAACCCGGACATACCTACATTTTCACCCCTCGGCCCCTGTGATATGAGCATCATAGCATTTAATGCTCCAATGCTCTCCCTTGCCCTATGCTGGAGAGCTACGCTTGTTTGTTTACTTTGGTACACTGCTAGGCGGAGGCTTCTGCCCATCAGTGTATGCGATGACGTCACCGGCTCTGATCGGCCAGCCGTTTTACAGGCTAGGGCAGCGTTAGTCCACCCATCAGTGCCGGATCTCCATACAATGCATTTCCCAATACGATTCAGCGTAGGGCAAAGGAGAGCATGGGAGCAAGAAGTGCTCCGATGCTCATATTAGTGGGGCTGCCCGGGTGAAAATATGTGTATGTCCTGGTTTAACACCTTTAAAAAGATGCCTGAGGAGGGCCCCAAGTAGCCTCGAAAGCTTGTCATCTTTTCAGTTAGTCATTAAAAGGTATTAACTAGAGATGAGCGAAGTATTCCAAAATACGATTCGGCTGCTTTACCGAATTTTACCAAAGAAATTCACTTCATTATGAATTACTTCGTCACAAAGCACATTTCTTGGTATGGGTGCAATGACAGTCAATGACCGTTACTGTACCCCTTAGATGCCGCATTCATACTTGATCATGGCATCTCATAGCAATAATTGAGTGTAAAATAAATAAATAAATAAATTAAATCATACTTACCTCATCCATTTGCTTGTGACGGGATGGCCGCCACTCACTATTGTCAATGCAGGAAGGCAAGGAGAAGCTGTTCTACAGTATATAGGGACAGTGTCACGACAGGGGAACAAGGGATAGTGTGCCCTGTCTGGAACCAACCACTTTCCCTGCCTACTTACAGTAGATGCCCTAGGCGACAAAACCTTAACTTGGCGGCAGTCCCTATACTGTATAAGTGCACAGGGCAGGGAAGGAAATCAAGGGGAGAGACAAATACAGACAGAACAAACACAATAATCGAACAGTCAGCAAGCCGAGTCAAACCAGGAGGGAACGTCAAAACCAAAGGAGAGAGCGATAAGCGTAGTCAGAATCCGAAGCCAAAGTCAAATAAACAAACAATCACTAGGTCAAGGGCTAATAGTAAGACTAATCACAGGCAATCTGAGACTAGCAGGTTGCCAGTTTAAATATGCCTCCAAATAGGTCATGTGACATGGCCAGCATCACATGACCTAATTTGCATAATGAGCGCTGGCAAACAGGAACCAGCACTCAAAACCACTCCAAATTGGTCACATGGCGTGGTCAGCGCCACGTGACCCTATACACAGTAATATATAAATAATATAACTTGAACGCGGGCAATGCAGCCAGCGCTCAAAACCCCGCCTTGGTCGTGTCTAGGGGGGTGGGGAGGACATCGGGCGCGCGGCAGCAGGAAGTGCGCCAGGTCCTCCCCGCCTCTCATTACCATGGAGACGAGGACGCTCACCGCGTCCTCGCTCCGACTCCACAGTGGAGGTTCGGCGGCGCTGCATAGGGGAAGATGACAGTTATATCAGCAGTGTGACTGCTGAGGTCACTAATTGGCTGCAGCAGTCATGTGCTGGTACAGTCCATCATCACTGGCAGCTTGTAAGCAAGGGGAACACCAGAGCATCTGTGCTGGATCAGCAGGGGATTGAAGAGTGAGTACTTTGTTCTTTTAGAATAATTCAGTCAACCTCTTTAAATAATCTGGCATGGCATTATGTTTAATTGCATTCTGGGCTGTCAAGATTTCCAAACCAAAATTCAAAAGGTGCCAGACTAAAGCAACTTTACTGTATACGCTTGAAGTTCTGCCCACTAGAATTGACAGTACAGTAATGGGTTACAGAAAGAAGGTCACTTGTATTTAAGGCTTAGTCATCTATTACGGTGCTCACCTTATCTTCTGTGAACTACTGTAAATACAATCCCATCTGCAAGCTTCAGACCCTGTCACATTCTTCTTCCCTTACATCACCCCTAACAATTAGAAAAATTAGGTATTTATATTCTCAAAGACCATTTTTCCACTTTTTGATTATTTGTTCATAGATGGAATTCAACTTTTCTGCACTCGACTAAAAATGTCCTGGATTATCATAGACTTCTATAAACACCGGGTGACTAATTAAGTGATCATATATGACATCAAAGAATATATACCAAATGTACGCAGTGACTTCATGTTTTTTCTTCTTTTCCTAAGAGGAACCTTTACGCTTGAAGGGCACTTTAAGTGGTCCGTGGGTTTAGAGCTATTACTGAAAACTGTTTACCTAGCCTTTTAATTAAATCCATATTTGACCAGAGTGTACCTTTTAGAAGAAATTCTATAAATGTCCTTCTCTTAAAGAAGTAGCAACGATTTATCTTCTACATTTAAAAGGATGGCCCATCTTTGCAATTACAGTGCAGTGAAAAAAGTATTCATACCCCTTGAACTTTTCCACATTTGTTAACGTTACACCCACAAATTTTAAACTTATTTTATTGAGATTTTATGTGATAGACCAACTCAAAGTAGCAAGTATGTGTGAAATCAAAAGAAAATAATGCATGGTTTTCAAAACTTTTTATAAAAATCTGAAAAGCATTGCATTAATTTGCATTCAGCCTCCTGTAGTCTGATACACCGAAATAAAATCCAGTGTGACCATTTCCTTCAGAAGTCATCTAATTAGTATTCCCAGTATTACTGCAGCTGTTCTGCGAAGGCCTCAGATGTTTGGTAGAGAATACTAGTGATCAAACAGCATCATGAAATCCAAGGAACACGCCGCACAGGTCAGGGATAAAGTTGTGGAAAAGTGTAAAGCAGGGTTAGGTTATAAAAAAATATTCCAAGCTCTGAACACCTCCTTGAGAACTGTTCAGTCCATCATCTGAAAATGAAAAGATAATGGCACAACTGCAAACCTACCAAGACATGGCTGCCCACCTAAACTGTCAACACAGGCAAGGAGAGTACTAATTAGAGATGCAGCCAAGAGGTCCATGGTCACTCTGGAGGAGGTGCAGAGATCCACAGCTCAGGTGGGAGAATCTTTCCACAGGACAACTATTAGTTGTGTACTCCACAAATCTGGCTTTTATGGAAGAGTGCAAGAAAAAAAAGTCATTTTTCAAAGCAAGCCATAAGAAGTCCAGTTTTCAGTTTGTCGAAAGCCATGTAAGGAATGCATCAAAAAAGTGGAAGAAGGTGCTCTGCTCAGATGAGACCACAGCTTAGCCTAAATGCGTGGCAGAAAACTAACAATTCACATCACCTTTAACACACCATTGTTACTGTGAAACATGGTGGTGGCAGCATCATGCTGTGGGGATGCTTTTCTTCAGCAGGAACAGGGAACCTGGTCAGAGTTGATGGGAAGATGGATGGAGCTAAATACAGGGCAATTCTGGAGAAAAACCTGGTAGAGGCTGCAAATGACTTGAGACTAGAACGGAGGTTCACCTTCCAGCAGGACAATGACCCTAAACCTACAGCCAGAGCTACAGTGGAATGGTTTAGATCAAAGTATATTCATGTGTTAGAATGGCCCAGTCAAAGTCCAGACCTAAATCCCACTGAGAATCTGTGGCAAGACTTGGAAATTGCTGTTCACAGACGCTCTCCATTCAATCTGACTGAGCTTGAGGTATTTTACAAAGAATGGGCAAAAATTTCAGCCTTCAGATGTGCAAAGCTGGTAGAGACATACCCCAAAAGACTTGCAGCTGTAGTTGCAACGAAAGATGGTCCTACAAAGTATTGACTCAGAAGGTGGTAAAATTCAAATGCATGCCACACTTTCCAGATTTTTATTTATTAAAAATTTTGAAAACCATGGGTCATTTTCTCTTCACTTCACACATACGTGGTACAATGTGTTGGTCTATGACATAAAATCCCAATAAAATGTTTCTGTATAGTGCCACTTAATTTCTTAGTTCTTTAACCTGCTTACTGAGAAGGCCGCACATGCTAAGTTTTATCTTTTAACTGCCTCCTGAGCTGTGATAGGGAGAGCATGGACACGCCCCCTGAGCTGTGATAGGGAGAGCATGGGCATGCCCCCTTAGCTGCAGCAGAAAAGACACTCCCCTTGAGCTATCAGCTTGATATAAATCTAGCAGAGCAATGAAGGGTGAGATCTCTAGATCCATGTGGGGTACAGGGCTGGTTCTAGCTTTATTAGAAAGAGATTGTCACTTACTGTATGATGTCTGATTTTCATTTTTTACATTATTCATAAGATAACCCCTTTAAGTTTGTTGGTGTAACGTGAAAAAATGTTCAAGGGGTATGAATACTTTTTCAAGGCACTGTATTTAAAAGATGCAGCATCTTTGCAAATTGTCTTTCTTAAAAATCTATTGTTGTGTCTGCAGCTCCTATGCAAAACTATGGTGTAACAGACTACAAACAACCTCTGTAGTTTGATTTAGCACCTGGCCATCCAACTACTGTACCTATCACTATGCAATAAGAATTAGTGGACAGATGGAAGGGAGTATAACTATAGGATCAGACTACAGAGGACTTGTAGTGTGTTAAAGGGGTATTTCCAGCATTTATGGCATAGCGATAGGATATTGCATAAATGTTCAATACGTTCAATACGTGCAGGTCTCATCTTTGGGACCTGTTTCTGTCTCAAGAATAAAGCCCCAATGTGAATGAAGTGTATAGGGTTATTGCTTGGCATCCTCTCCATTCACTGCTATGGGACTTACAAAAATACTTGAGCCAGCACTCCATGGGGTAAACTGCCGGTGGAGGTGGAGCTGCAAGCAAAAAAACAAGAGGAGATTTTAATGAAGACTATATGCAAAGTTTCTTCATTTTTTTGTGATCTATGGGTAAATGAAATGTGGATAAAGCAAAACAAAAGCTGGATTGAGTTGGATTGTGTTCTGAATTCCTTTTTAACCAAATCCCTTTGACAATCCCTTTGCCATTAACAGGTAATAAAGGCAGTGGATGAAGGCTATCGGCTGCCACCTCCTATGGAATGCCCAGCTGCCTTGTATCAGCTCATGCTAGACTGCTGGCAGAAGGATCGAAATAACAGACCAAAGTTTGAGCAGATTGTCAGCATCTTGGACAAGCTGATACGTAATCCCAGTAGCCTGAAAGTAATCGCCAATACAGCTGCGAGGTAAGAATGGCGTGTGCACTATATTGCATCGAAAAAATATTCTAAATGTTCCACCCATTCTATTTTATTTAAGATTTTTAACTATAGGGTAATGCTCCCCGGCTCCGCGCCCTCACCAGGGGGTGATACTAATAGAGATGTCCTTGGTCGCAATACAATGTCAAATACTTTGTGCTTGGTAATACTGTATCTTTCAGAGATATATTTAAAATACTATAAACTACCAGAATCTTTTTGGTAATTTTGTGTGGGAGGAAACCAGAGAACCCAGAGGAAACCCAAGGAGAACATACAGACTCCATGGAGATGTTGCCCTTGGTCAGATTCAAACCCAGGATCCCAGCGCTGCAAGACACCAGTGCTAACCACTGAGCCACCGTGCAGGTTCTGTAGTTTAGGAGTTCTGTCATGACAACATTTAAAGGGCATCTGTCAGCAGATTTGAACCTGTGAAACTGGCTGACCTTTGACATGTGCACTTGTTGGTCCCATGTTCATATGTGCCCGCATTACTGAGAAAAATGAAGTTTTAATATATGCAACTACCATGCTCTCTGCACTTTGACAGGACCAGGCAGTGTAAACATCATCATGTCTGGCCCTGTCAATCAAAGTGCAGAGGGTGCAGCAGTTGCAGAGAGAGCAGAGCCTCTAGGTGTAATGGTAACGCCCCCGTTGCTCCTAGAGGCTAATTTGCATATCATAAAACATCATTTTTCTCAGCAATGCGGGCACATATGAACATGGGACCAACGCAGATGTCTTCAGCTACCGAGTGCACATGTAACAGGTCAGCCAGTGTCACAGGCAGGGCCGATTCTAGCTCATCTGCTGCCTGAGGCAAAAATTTAAGTGGCGCCCCCCCCTTCCCCCATTAAAAAAATAGTATGAAAGTTTTTCCTGCAGTCCTATGTAACACCACATATAACACTAGTGTTGATAATGTGGTAGTGTTACCGGCAGTCCTACGTAAAACCACAGACAACACTAGTGTAAATTATGTGGTACCTGCCTCCTTAGTGTGCCTCCCGGTGCCTCTCCCATGGACTCCATGCTGGCGGCGCTGCCTCCTCTGCCTTCTTCTTCTTCTTGCGCCACACAGAACGTCCTGATGCAGCTGCGTCAAGACATAGCAACACTGTGGGCATGGTGATGGTGATACACACAGGGACAGACACATCTGAGCCCCTTTCGCATTGGTAATACTCTCTTTGTGCACCTCACAGTATTTGTGCCCTCTCTGTGCCTCCTTCACAGTAGTAATGCCCACTGTGTCCCTGCACAGTAGTAATGTCCATTGTGCCCCTTCATAGTAGTAAGGCCTATTGTGCCATCTTCATAGTAATAATGCCTATTGTGCCCCCTTCATAGTAGTAATGCCCTCTGTGTCCCCTTTATAGCAGTAATGCTCTTTGTGTCCTCTTTATAGTAGTAATGCCCTCTGTGCCCCCTTTATAGTGGCAAAGCCCTCTGTGGCCCCTTAATAGTAGTAGTGCCATCTGTGCTCCCCTTTATAGTAGAAAAGCCCTCTGTGCCCCTTTTTATAGTAGAAAAGCCCTCTGTGCCCCTTTTTGGTAACAATGTCCTCTGTGCCACCTTTGTAGTAGTAATGCCCACTGTGCCCGCTTTGCAGTAGTAATGCCCTGTGTGTCCCTCTTTCTAGTAGTAATGCCCACTGTGCCCCCCTTTGTAATAGTAATACACACTCTGCCCCCTTTGTAGTATTATTGCCCTCTCCTCTGTGGCCCCTTTGTTGTATTAATGACCTCTCCACTGTGCCCGCTTTGTAGTATTAATGCCCTCTCCTCTGTGTCCCCTTTGTAGGAGAAATGCCACCTGTGCCTCCTCTGTACCTAACACTGTACCTACTCACCTTGTCCTGTTCCTCACAGTCTTCTCTCCCCTGCTGCAGACAAAGATGGCTCCGCATCACTGTGCGGGCGGAGCTTATGCAGATTCCCGGGCTGCAAGTGCCGCCCACACAGGCTTGCGGCGCGATTTGTGGCTGCAGGCTGAATTCACCATTCAGTGTCTGCCGGCCTGAAGAAGGGGAGGAGCTCAGGGAGCTGAGCTGTAGGTGAGTGATGGGATCCAGCTCCCTGCGCTCCAGGAGGGGAGGGGGGGAGCGCAGCTTACAGGGAAGGCGGCAGTGTTTTACTACTGTCTGGATGCCGCCCCCTAAAAAAAAAAAGAAAACTGCCGCCTGAGGCGAGATTCTTATCTCGCCTCATGGCAGAAGCGGCCCTGGTCATAGGTACAAATCTGCTGAGAGATACCCTTTAATGGCAGCATATAATGTCTGATCCACTGCACTGTTATATAAAATAGTACAAAAAATATACAGATGGAGCAGAGTTAACAGTCACATTCATAACATATTAACTAGATGTTATACAGTAACTCACCAAGTACGTGTGTTAACTCTTCTGTATTTGCATAGACTTGAATAAGAGGTAGTGATGCGGCAGAGTTAACAGTCACAGTCATAACATATTAACTAGATGTGATAACTCTGTTAACTCTGCTACATCCGCCGCCTATTAGAAATAATACAATAGTCTCAGGCTGCTTTCATACTGTATTTTTAGCGTCTGATTGTAAATGTGTTTATAGGTCCATAATCACCTGATGGAGCTGTTCTTTTGGCCTCCATCATTTCCAGGTTTTTGGAAATTGAAGCAAAGCCATATACGTTTTTTTTTTTAAATTAAATCTTTGGGCACTTTCTAAATTTGAAGCCCAGCCTTCTATTTTTTAAAGCATACTAACCTGCTACCTGCTGGTCCGTTCTAACTCGCTTAGCTGGTTTTCTGGTAATCGCCTGTAAATATGACACATTGCACTTGACCTAGCTGTTTGGGGACATGTCACTGGCTGCTGCTGCACACATGACCACATTCATTCAAAAATTTACAGGACAGGAACCGGAAAAATTGCAGAAGACAACCCAGGGAGCTTGAACGGACTGGCAAAGATGAGGGTTTTTCAACAGGTACAGCAGTCTGAGCTTCAAATTTAAAAAATGTCAAAACAATGGAAAAAAACCTACTGCTTAAAGGGGTTCTTCAGGAATTAAGAAAATCAAAATCCTTAAAAATTACTTTATTATAAATATATTCCCAAATACCTTTCATTAGTTATAATGGCTTGTTTTGTCTAGGGAGCAATCATTAGGAGAAATAAAATGGCCGCCGTCCTATTAGTACACACAAAACCTGTCCTAATCACACAGGAGGACAAGTTACTTCACTATACAAGTTACTTCACAATACAAGTTACTTCACAATACAAGTTACTACACAATACTCCTCTCTGCTCTGCTTGTCAGGGATTATGATCCTGAATACCACTGATAAGATCTTCTGCTCAGTCTATGTAGGAATGGAGTTCATGAGGAGACATGAAGTACAGAGAAGAAGTGGGGATGAGGCTGATGAGCAGCAGCACTTGTATTCAGTCTCCATTACCACTGTCTGTCTTGTCCGTCATCTCTGTACTTCAGCTGTGTCCGAATCAACTCAATTCCTATGGATATTCAGCTGAAGAGCTTACCATCTGTATCTAGGATCATAATCCCTGACAAGGAGAGCAGAAAGGAGGATGAGGCAGCTCTTTAGCTCAGTGTTGTGAAGTAACTTGTCCTCCTGTGTGATTAGGACAGGTTTTCTGTGTAATAATAGGATGACGGCCATTTTATTTCTCCTGATGATTGCTCCCTAGACAAAACGAGCCATTATAACTAATGAAAGATATTTGGGAATGTTTTTTATAATAAAGTAATATTTAAATATTTTCACTAATTTTATTTTCTTAAATCCCGGAGAACCCCTTTAAGGGCTCATGCACATTGCCACTGCAATTTGCGTTCCCACTCCACAGGCTACATCTGTGCAGATTCCACAAACAGATCCAGACCCATTCAACTCAATTGAATGGGTCCGTGGTCCATCCCCACCCCAAAAAAGTAGTGCATGCACTACTTTTGTGCGATGCGGAGGCACGGACAGAAACCCCACAGAAGCACTGTGTCTTCAAGTGAATGGGTCCATGATGCGGGGTGCACATAGCTGGTGCCCGCATATTGCGGACCTACTGTTTGCAGGCTGCAATACGGGTATGGCTGGGCAATGGCCGTGTGCATGAGCCCTAACTCACATGACTGTGCATACTTCAGCCGACCTTAAATACAGCATCGTTGCAACTACAGCTTTGTCTGCTTTAGCCATGTTCAGGCTGAATGGAAGCTTGTCGGATTACTCCAGATTACCACCTGCTATGAGGGGACTAAACAGCAGCTCTTGATAGATGATGTTTGGCATATGAGAAGCCATCCTGTAAATCATCCCTTGGCTATTCCTAATAGGGCTATTATAGATCACTGAGTCACAGCATCATCCTGCTAGGCAAATGTAGTTTATGATTCACATCTCCCCAGACTACCTTCTTAAAGACAAGGTATGAGGTTTGTAGGGTAGACTGGATGTTTACATTTATGCTCTGTAATACTGGATCCAGTTATTTCTGTGTTTTTGTCTGTCCGTAGTAATAAGCATTACACCATGCTATAAGAAGCCAAACTCACTCAACACCCTCAACCATCTATGGCAGAAAGCATTTTTATGTCTTAGATAATTACGCTCTAAATTGCTTCATGCTTTCCAAAGTTTGAGAAAAATAAACATGAGGTGCAATTAATAAAAAAAAATTGATATTCAAAAATTCTTAATTTTAATACGCTTTGGAGTTTTCCCGTCCATCAGAATGTAATCGTAAGAATGCCAAACTTACTTTAACTGTCTATAGAAAATAAAATGCAATTATTTTCATAAGGCAAGTCATTAAAAACTCAGGAGACCCATTACCATTAGTAGGGCAATTACAAAATTAACTTACCAGGTCTGGCATGATGAAAACACTGGAAGAGAGGTTAACCGTCTATTGCTCCTGAATCTCAGTCAGTTTGCTAAATGCCATACTGCCATATACTGTACAATTGTGTTGAAAGTATATGCTTAAAGGTGTTATCTGATTTTAAAAACATTTGAATGCCCTATAAAAAGACTATCAGAGGCTACTTTTGGATAGAGCACCTCTTGGTGAAAGATCTTTGACTGCTAGACATACCTACAACATACTTAAAGATATTTTGCCTATTTGACAGACTTTGAGAGGGAGTGCATTATAGGACTGAAAGAAGTAGGATGATCATCTCAACATATTGCTCACCATCTATTCTGACCTAGCTTTTAGTAGCTGTTAGGGTTACATGAGGGTGCACACATATGGCAAACAGACTCCAGAAAGCCCAGACAGACCACCAGTAGAGAGGTGTTACTTAGGTGGCCACTCCACGTACCCTATGTTTGTTGCTGGTCCAGGCGTTAGGGTCCTGTGTGTCTGTTGGAGGTATTCTTCATTGGACCTCACCTCATTCTGCAGTATTGCAAGGGTTAAGCCCTCCTTTGGTTGTGTATGCATCTGTTAGGTTGCTTCTATGCTGTGGTGTTTATCTAATTTCTTACCTGAGCAAAAGGTTTACTACCTTGCTAGATCCTGCAAAGATGCTATAGTCAGCTTGTCTACAAACTTTTGCCTAATTACCGGATTCTGACCCTCTTCCAACAGACCTCATTCCCAGTCATCAGTTTTATTGCCAATTGACCATTTCTACAAACTTTTGCCTAATTACCGGAATCTGACCCTCTTCGACCAGACCTCATTCCCAGTCATCAGACTTATTGCCAATTGACCATTTATGGGACCAGCTGTGATGCCAGCTTTGGCAACCTATGAGCGTGGAGGATCTACAGGCCCAACTGCAACATCTGTTGGGCAAATGTGCTACAGGATACCATAGAGAACCTGTATGCTTCCATGCCCAACCATATCTTATTTTCTGTCTAGGCTAGGGACAGCAAACAGGATTCCGTAAGCTGGCCATACAGGTTATACGTATCTCATACAAACTCACCATTTTTGGCGGCTAATGTGTATGGGGGAACTCTCTCCTGACAGAAAAAGTGGGGAAAATAAGGATTGGGCAGTTAAATTTCAACTGTCTAATCCTTTTGTTCTTGGAGAGATTAAGCCAGTCACCAGCTGAGCTGAGCATGCATGTGTATGGATGGATCAGGAGAGAAAACAGGAGGCTGAATGGGTGTTTGGCCAAAGTTATCTCATATGTACAACAAGCCTAAGGGCTCATGCACACAAATGTATTTTCTTTCCATGTCCGTTCTGTTTTTACTTGGACCGTATGCGGAACAATTAATTCCAATGGGTCTGCAAACAAAACGGAAGTTACTCAGTGCGGATTCTGTTTCCGTATGTCCGTGTGTCCTGCAAAAAAATAGAACATACGTTCATGTATGTCATGTGCATGAGCCCTTAGACACAGCTCATGGGGATGTTGGTCCTGATTGAGGAGATCCAGTGGGTGTGTATAGACTAATGGTGGGTTTACATGGCTCGATTTTAGGGTCAATTATCTGGAACAAACGTTCATATGAACACTCGTTCCAGATAATCAGCCTCTGTAGAGGTGCCACTCGTTCTCATGCAGTGGAGGTGATTTCTCCATGTAAATGGAGCTCTTCGTCTCCACTGAGGAGCAGGCCGTTATTGGAGAGGAATACTTTCTTCCCAATAATTGTCTTCTCATCAGCACATTGCAAATGGTCTATATTTTTGGGAAATGGTCCATGAGAGAAATGTATGTAAATTAGCTCAGTAGCCAAATCGTAAAAGCTGTAGACAGCTTTTTTTTTTGCTCCTGAATGAAAAAATGAAAAGTTAATCAGTACCTACTAACAAAGTGAAGTGACTGTAATACAGGTTTCAATAGGATGTGTACTGTTCTATCCGCTAGCGGTCTGCATGAAATTTAACGCTCTCTATGCAGTTCCTTAACAGATAATCCCTGCTAGGTCCCAACGGAGGGAAATTCCATAAACAGCTGAACATCAAGGGAAAAAACATTTCCAAAGTGGAAAACACTTTATTTCTTTACAGGGTCACTTTTGGCAGAAAAGTGGTTTTCATAGAAAACATCTTTTTTATTTTTATTTTTTGGCTGTTTTTCTATATAATTTCAGAGGTGCTATACCATTAAAATTAAATAGAAAATATTGTCCTTCTGCAGCTGTCAGCACAAATGATAATACCTCCTATATTAATAATTTGTTGTCAGTTCACTGCGATTTTAGGGGGAAGATGTTATTTGCAAGATAATCCTTATGATAATAGTATGTGCAGAACTGGGATAATAGTGTGACGGTTCTATTGTTGTCTTGATAGGTCTAGATAATAATTCCTGCAAAAGAGCATTGCATCGATTAGTGTGATGCTCTAATTGAGTCAGTACAAGGGGACTCTCGCTGGCCGGAGTGATGGTCTGACTGAGACAGTCTAGTGATGCTGTTTGTCATGCTAAAAGTTCAAACAGAACTTAAGTTGAAGGGGTTATCCAACCCCTATAATGCCCCCCAATATGCCCCGGGCCCGTCACACAGGTTATACTTACCTTGCTTCCCGGCGTCGCTTCTCATGCCTGCGTGACAGTGGCTGCATCGCCCCATTGCGCGGATGAAAACATAAAGCGACGGGGGTTGGGTTGGGCGGGTTGGGGGTGCCAATAGCAGGCGACATCGGAAACAAGCCTCTCTAGCATCGCCCATGGCCAGAGGGGATACAGCACTTCCTACACTAATTAAACTGCTAAACTTGCAAAAAATGTAAAAATATATTAAAAAGTACTCCTCAAATGCAACATAAAACAACATAAATTTGTCAATAATGAAAAAAAAGTGCTCCTTTTCTATGTCACAGGTCTGCTAAAGATCAGCTCAATGTTAGGAGGTCCCTCTGCAGAGGAAAGCAACAGCTGACTAATCATTACCCATGCACTTGAAACAATGAAATATTATTTGACGTAGATTGAAATAAAAGGGCATGTATACACCTGGCACACCACAGTGAAAGTTGTTCTTTGTGGCAGCTCTATGCTTTGACTAGTTGATGAGCATCTCAACTGGAAGACCCTTCTTTGTTAAACCATTTTGACCAAATAGATCATTGGATAACTACTATAGATTCAAGTAAGATGAGCACATCTTCCCAGAAAACAACCAAACTACAGTAATAACCAGCTGTTCATGAGTCTATTATGTCTACACATGTCTTCCAAAATCTCTTTCTTTACTCATTGCAGAGATATCTTGTATTGTGAAAAAGTCAGCTACTTTCTGCACCCAAATATAGATTTCCTTGGAGCCTGGAAGTCCAAAACTACAACTGAAGAATTGTAAATCTTCTCTCCATTGATCTATGTTCCATAAATCTTCCAATAACTCATATAGCTTCTATCTGGCTATTCGTACACCGTCCTGACTAATACGTTTGTTCATTTCGATCACACTTCGTTTAGATTTACCACACACCAACTATATATCATATCATTAAGGAGGAAAAGGGTGGAGACAAGTTTTTTTTCTTTTCCTCTGAGTAGATATGTCATTTCCATGATGTCTTTTTAATGACTGCAGTCTGTGGCCTAGTGGGTACTGATTTATGTAAAGCTGTAAAAGATCAGGTGGAACACGGCGGGGCTTCTTTACAGCTGCCTGGATGGAAACCCATCTAATTTGTTTAGTTAAGTGTGACCTCATGGTGAACATCACCCGGCCCATAAATTTTAAGTTTAGACCCCTAACTGGGAGCTTGGTCCAAGAAATGCCGATGACTGCAGAAGATCTTGAAGACCCACATTCCCTTGATGCATATGTGGAAACATCACAGACTCTTCATTGCTACGGCCACATTCCTTCTTATTGATAAACTGTCCAGATGTCCTCTCCAAGGAGGAAAGTAACCAATTTCTACTCAAAATTCTCTGAGGAACATTGGAAAGAGTAAAGTAATACTTCACATCACTGGTTATTCAGAGGTTATGTACATTTAAATTAAGTTCCTTTTTCTATTTCATTGCTTGTTTGATCCAAGTCATGAACATAAAGGCTAACGTTGACTACTTAAATCCCTAATCTGAGGAATCTGTTTTTCTTCAATTCAGAAAGACAAATTCCTTTATTTAAAAAAAAACTTGTGCCTCGGATAGTGCTAATCGAAGACCAGTAATTCTGCATAACGAAAGAAAAAAAAAAAGAAAATCAGAGGTAGGACCTTACATTCCTTCCTACTGCAACACTTCATAAATACTTCAAAAACGTCCTGGGAATCACAGACGTATTGCCAACAAAATATATGAGTCCAAAGGTGATACACTTATTTTAGTGAACAGCAGTAGCTATTTGGTGTTATATTACCAGCACATAAAACTAGTTCAACTTTGCCAGAGGGAAAATATCTATTTTTTATGTGTACGGTTAGCCCATTCTTAGGATTTAAAAAACAGAATATATTATGGCTGCCAGCTTCACCAGCATGCAAAGCAATTGTCAGTTCCCTTAACCAAGATCCAGCTAAACCTCTATTGTATACTCAGATTTAAATACCAAAAACCCGAGTAACATTATGATGAATGCTAAATTAGTTTACAGCAACACCCAAGCAAATCTAATACACTGTGATGCTTTGTTTGATTATTTTTGTGTCATCTACTGCCCCCTCATGCCCAGAAGTAAGCATAACATAGTGTATCACTTTTGCAGTGAAGGAAACACCTTGTCACATAACAATTGCAGATATTTGGCAGCAGTAAGGTTACCGTCAATGAAGAATTGGTCCTTTATCTTTGTGCCCCACACACACATACCACACCATGATTTTCTGTGTGCTAACCATCTTGGAGGCATCTGCCCAGTGTAGATTTGTGTTCGACCGGTATCGAAGATTTTGTCTGTTTATCTGACCACATAGAAGTTTGCTTCATCACTAAACAGTACCATCTCTGTGAAATGTGGGTCCCTTTGCAAATGATGTGACACCCATTCTGCAAATTCAACACAGCGATCGGGATCATCCTTATTGAGATGAGGCAGCAACTGGATCTTGTACGGAAGCCATTTGTACGTAGCCAGTATCCATCCGATAGTGGTTCAACTCATCCCGTTCACTTGTGAAAGACGTCGGATGCTAGGAGGGTCATTGTTTTTGCTTTGTTTGTGGTAGTTTTGTTACATCCACTTTTTGGCAGGTCCAACACAGAACCTGTTTGACGAAATTTGCCGATCAGATACATATATGACACATGCACCCCTTCCCATTTGAAAATATCAACTTGGTTCCAAAATGGCTGCTCTCAAAATTTCCACTGTGTTGGACATCTCCCCTCACAGATTTTCTCACTTGCCCTTGGCAACTTGCCACACTCAGGATGGCATTCCTACTGTTTTCCTTTTATTGAGGTGTCTCCATACTTTTAGACCACCTTGTATTCATGTTTCGTAAAAGAAATAGTAACGTAAAAAAAAGGCATAAAAATACAACTATGCGCACATAACATGGGTATGGATTAAGTGCAACCATAGTGACGGGATGAAGATGTAGTGTTGCTATACATGGAACCAATAGAAAAGGAAAAATATTCATAAGATGGGAAATTAACAAGAACAACTGTAAAGGCCAGACAACATAAATAATAAGGTGGGCATATTACATTCGATAAGTCTCGTGTAAGGTATCTGTATTAAACTGCCAAATCCCTGGTGGGTAGAGAAGAGGATTCAAAACTACAGAGAAGTGTCAGTTTGTGTAGCTCCCTTTTTTCCTGCAATTTCAGAAAAAAATGAACATAATAAGCATAATTGTAATGACGTCTACCTGACTTAAAGGGGTTTTCCGGGATTGTACTACTGATAACCTATCCTGAGGATAGGTCATCAGTATCTGATCGGTGGGGGTCCAACACTCGGGACCCCCTCCGATCAGCTGTTTGAGAAGGTACCGGCGCCGGCTTATAACAGAAGGAAGCTACAGTTCTTGATCAGGTAACCACTGGGGAAATGGGAAGCAGATTTATCCAAAAAGTCCAATTTTCCCATTCTCTCTTAAATTATTCACAGAGAAGTGAGTGAGGTAGGTAATTCTATTGCATCCGATGTGGACCATTGGTTCCATAAAGTGGTCTTTCTCACCCTGGGTTTGTATTCTCAGTGTTCAGTGCCATGTAGACCAGTAGTCACAATCAGTTCTTTTTTGTGAATCTGGCCAAATTTATCTTCAAAAATCCAGAAAGTGGTCTTTGAGAGAAGATGATGGTCCCTCTTCTTGGTTCATCAATATAGGTATAAAGAAAAATATGGAATATTTGCCAAATATGGAAAAGCCTTTACAAGTAATGTTTCATGTAGTAATACTCTTATGTTTTCTTACAGGCCATCAAATCTACTATTAGATCAAAACAGTGCTGACTATCCGACATACCGATCCCCAGGAGACTGGCTAGACACCATGCAGACTGGACAATGCAAGGACATTCTGTCAGGAGTTTGCTATAGCTCCTGTGAAACTATTGCAAAAATATCATTAGAGTAAGTTATCATTGCTATTTATGCATTTCACTGGATTTTTCCATTTTTACATTTTCAATTGAATTTCTTAACACAATATAAAACAAAAATAAATAAATAAATCCATGTATGTGGCGAGCGCATGTATGAGTACGTCCATTAAGTTGGGGAGGGGCCACATACAAAAATTTGCTGTGGGGCCCAGTCAATTCTAGCTACGCCCCTGGTAGAAACCTTCAGATGATGGTAGATTCTGCTTAGACACAACTTGTAGATTTAATCTTCACCAACTTCCACACAAATAGTAGAAACCTTCAGATGATGGTATGGTCTGGTGCTTACACAGTGGTCAATGTGCATTTGAGTAACACCTGAGGACTGTGAGTTTTTGTGTTGCATCTAGAGAATCAGCCTTAGGTCACATCTGTGAGAATTGTGAGCCATCTGGAGAGAAACCACAGCCAATTTCAAGCTGTAAGGAGCCATCTTCATCATTACCACTTAGAGGGGGGCTGCTGTGCTGAGGAGGATTGCACTTTGATGGCAGCCTGACTTAATAAAATGGCAATATTTGGTAAAAGTAAAATTGCAAATTATTGAAATATAATAAACTAAAATGCCAAGTCTAGATGTCACTCACTAGACAAACATATGCATTGCTCGAATTTACCACTTAGAATGATTGGCGGACAGTTTTGGGTGTATTATATTTATCCTAATTTTATGACTTTCTTCTGCTCTGTATTAGTATAATGGACACAACTATAGATTCCTTACATAAGTCCACCTCTTATCGTAGACATTCTATACGGCTCAGGCCTCTTGACATATTATCTATTGTGTTCACTTAATTAGTTTTCCATTCGCTTACACTCCTATAGCCGAGTCTAGTATGATTAGTGTGATGACTAATCAGGGTTTTATGAAGGTGTTATTAATATGTAATGAGCAGACTCTGTGTCCAGGATTAGGCTGCAGATTTGATGGAATGCCTTAGGGAAGTCTGGGAGCTGACGGATTGAGTGATAGAAGAAGAATGAAGGAAACAGCTTATTTTAGAGTCAGATGCAATGATTAATAAATACAGAAAGGATAAAGCTGAGAGTTTAAGCCATGCAAAATGAAAGTACTGCTGTGCTGCTGAGATGATCTCCATGTAATTCCTATGTCCATGACAGAGCCTAGAATACGTGGACATGCCTTCTAATTGATGGCTTCAGTTATTTCAGTCACATCCAGAGCTCAGAGACATTCAGTTTGGCACATAATGCCATCTTTCCGATATTTGATTCATCGAGCTTCTGCCCTGTTAGCACTGGTCTTGCTAAGTGTATGTATGAGTTATTGTGAAGGACCAACATCGGCTCATTTGTGAAGCTTGCCATGTGATATCTAAAAATTATTCAGGGTTGAAGAAATATAGGTCGAAGAAAACTTTAGATGAAGGTTTTCTCCAAATGCAAACAACCAAGCTCAAAATGATCCACATCCTATAGCAGGTAGTGTAACTCCTCCAAGTTGCCAAAATAAACTTTCACTGTCCTCAATAGCCTGTAATACTAAAAATATGTAAAAAATTACCGTATCCTCTAATAGTATGGCACCACAAGAATTTGCCCCTCCAACAAAATCGCATGAAGTCAAATTGCATGGCATCTATATGGTCATATTTACTGGCCCAACTCAAGTTTCACCTCCCAGCTTCTTCCGTGGGTTCGAAACCCGATTGCCCTCTCCTTTACTTTTATAATAAACGTTGCATTCAAGCTTGACCAACCTTTATTGATTGTGCAGCATCGGAGAACATGTGGCAACACTCCAGGGTGCATTTTTTGTATAGGTGCAAGTACTGTTTCTATTGGGTTTTACTAACCGCCTTCGATGATCTACAGTTGGAGAAATGGGGAGACATAGATGTTGTTCAAGCAAGTGTTCAGCTGATAAGTATATTCGTGTGTGGTCAGTTTAGATAATTGATTATAGTCGGTACAGGCCATAGCACCTAAGTGGTTTCAATGGGTGGGAGTGCCTCTGTAAGCCCATTACATAAATAGTGCCATGGCATCCAAGGGTCTAACAGTGGCCTCCAGGTCTACCATGTGGAAAAGCTCATAACATTATGCAGTACATTGTATGCAACCTGAAATGGTGGCAATGAAATTTGTCATATGGCTGACAATGAGATAACCTAAAAAAATTGCTTGGTCATGAAGCCACAAAATAGGTTGGTCAGTATGGGAGTTACGGGACATGCGGCCAACTCTTCTAGATTGATGTTGAAGCACAAGGTTAAACCTTGGCTTATATATCAGCAACTCCTACTAGGTACAAGAGAAATGTATATATACTACTGTACATGACTTGTCTTTCATGAATCTCTTCTTCCGCCTATGTTTTTTAAATGTAAAAAGGACCTAGACTAAAAAAAATTGCAGCAAGGATCAAAAGCCGTCGGCATTTCATTTCTTCCTGGAGCATCTGCTGTAGAGTCTGATTACCGCTGTAGATAATGAAAGCAATTGCAATAATACTATTGCACAGTATTAGGAAATTGCCATCTCAGCAGTTCTCTAAGATGATAATGAAACATTTATAATAATCCCGTGGCTGGGCTGACAGTAATTTGGGTCAATTTTGCTGATTTCACAATTTCAATCACTTTGAACCAGGATACTTCACCTAAAGCAGCTGTTAGCAGGCCGTGTACCCTTATATGACCTGCGTGTAAATCGGCACAATTAGGATGGGGAAATAATGCAGCATGCATACATTTTTGCAGCATGACGTAGGGCTAAAGAAAATAGCAAAATCCACACTCTGTCAATTCCACAATGACAAACCAGGGTAAAGTGAACTCGAAAGGGTTGGAGTCTCCAGAGTTAATGAAAACATGACGTTTTTGTGGACTGCTAACAAGAATAATTATCTGATGAGTTTTTAAGTAAATTACTATGTAAAACACTTCCTGTCTAAGGCTACTTTCACACTAGCGTTTTAAAATTCCGGTATTGAGTTCCGTCATAGGGGCTCAATACCGGAATAAAACGCTTCAGTTTTGTCCCCATTCATTGTCAATGGGGACAAAACTGAACTGAAGACAACGGAATGCTCCTGAAAGCATTCCGTTCCGTCTTCAGACCGGAGAACAAACCGCAGCATGCTGCGGTTTGCTCTCCGGTCCAGGCATCCGCACCAAGACGGATCCGGAATGACCCCCAATGCAAGTCAATGGGGGTGGATCCGTCTGGTGTGACCATAATGGTAACCGGATCCGCCCTCCATTGACTTTCAATGGAGTCCATTACGGATCCGGGTACACATAGACACATACAGACATAAACATACACACACATATAGACATACAAACACACATACATACTTACATGCTCCCCGGCAGGTCTTCGGAGCGTCAGGACGGCTCACACAGGTCACGATTCCCCACAGCGCCCTCTGCTGGGCGCCTGGTGGAATCGTCATCTGACGATTCCACCAGGCGCCCAGCAGAGGGCGCTGTGGGGAATCGTGACCTGTGTGAGCCGTCCTGACGCTCCGAAGACCTGCCGGGGAGCATGTAAGTATGTATGTGTGTTTGTATGTCTATATGTGTGTGTATGTTTATGTGTATGTATATGTATGTACTGTGTGACATGTGTGGGGCCGGAGCGCGGTTCCGGCTCCACACATGTCACTGCGGCAGGCCTGATCCGGCAGCACCCTTCACCTGCCGGATCAGGCCTGCCGCCAGTGTGAAAGTAGCCTAAATCAGTATCTCATTAAAGTGTAATCTCACTAAAAATGCATGGCATTGATGAGAGATTACCAAGGCTTTCCTGTGATGGCTTTTTATTTGGTATTACCTACAAGTAGAATGACTGAATTGTTTTCTAAACTTACTCTACGTAGAGTACACCGTATGAGGCCTTGCATGTTACGTCCCTGTACAAGGTCCATAAATCTGCACCTGTTGAAATCTGTGGACCCATGCTGTAGTTTCAATTTCATACAGGGAAGTTATTTCTATTCTGACAATAGTACTTGTATTATGTCTGTACCTCTGTTGTGTATGACAGTATATATAAGTAGCATGGGGAGAGTTATCAAACTGGTGTAATGGTAAATTGGCTTAGTTGCCCATAGCAACCAATCAGATTCCACCTTTCATTTTCCAAAGGAGTTGTGAAAAATGAAAGGTGGAATCTGATTGGTTGCAATGGGCAACTAAGGCAGTTCAACACCAGTTTGATAAATCTCCCCTTTAATTTCTAATATTATTATTGTGTAACCACATTAAAGGGGTTGTTCAGGGCTTTTCAAATGCTGGCCTGTCCTCACCAGCTGATCACAGGGTATTGAGAATTGAAGTCAATGGGAGCAGCATTTACAGCAGTTACAATGCCAGCAGTACTGTATAGCTCCGGTGCTTACTTCAATCGACAGAACTACAAAGACCAGCTTATTAGCGGAGGTTCAAGGTCTTAGACATCCACTGATTAGCTAGTGATAGCCTACCCTGAGGATCGGACAAAAACCCTGGATGACCTTTTTAAATTACAGTATGTTTAATTAGGAATTCTTTAAGGGGTTATCCGAGCCCTGAAATGCCCCCATATGCCCGGGCCCCTCACACACAATGTACTTACCTCGCTCCCTAGCACCCGTGTCGCTTCTGAAGCCTGCACAGCTGCCTCTGCATCTACCCATTGAGCAGATGAAAACATCCAGCATCGCGGGTGACACTAGGGAGGTTTGTCCCCGTCCACGTACATGTTCATATTCATTTTTTAAAGGGATGTTTAATATTGATGACCTACCCTCAGAATAGGTCATCAATATCGGATCAGTAATGGTCCAACACCTGGCACCCCTGCCCATCAGCTTTTAGAGAGGGCCGTGGTGCACAACCTTTTTGCAGCTTACCAATCACACCGCCGTCCATTAGATAGCAGCTGATCTTGGTATTGCAGCTCAGCCCTATTCACTTGAATGAGACTGAGCTGCTCCTAGGCCATGTCACCGATAAACATGATGTCACTGCTCTAGGAAGGCCTCTTCAAACAGCTGATCGTTGGGCATCAGGACTCCCATCAATCATATCAAAATCGAGAGAGAGAGAGAGACGCTCTTTCCACTCAAGATGATAATCCTGAATAGAGGACACCCATATTGTTTAAGGGGTTATCCCATGATTACTATAAAAAATGAAAAGCAGACATCATATAGAACATGAAAATCTCTTTCTGACAAAGCTAGAACCAGCCCTGTACCTCACATGGATCCAGAGATCTTCCCACTAATTGCTCTAATTGCTAGATTTATTTCAAGCTGGCAGCCCAGAGGCTATGTCATCCTCAAGGGTTATGTCCTTTCTTAGGGTGCATGTAGTTTCTGCAGCAGCTCTCTCCCTTTCTGCTGTACCCCGTTCCCTGTAGCTGTCACACCCTCTTCTTAAGAAAATCTGGCTCGTGCAGTTGAAGGATGAAACTGAGCATGTGCATCCACCTCAGCAAGGAGGACAGACAAGTAAGATAAAGAACAAACAGCAGGTGGAGCCATACCAATACACGTTAATGAATATCTCAGTATTCAGAGGCAGGTGCTGGTTTCAAAAATGTAGAAAATTTATCATGGAACAACGTTTTTAATTCTAAAAACGCGATTTCTAAACTGAACAACCCTTAAAAAAGCTATGTTGTCCATACAGCAGTAACTTTGAAGATTAGTATTTGGACCTCACCTCTGCTTAATAGTTTAGACCCCCTTTAATAAAAGCAGTGAAAGCTCTGTTCTACGTACGTTGGCTGATTAAATGTTTATTTCTTACAGTGATATGAAGACAGTCGGTGTCACAATCATTGGTTCCCGAATGCAGATGATGAACGCAGTGAAACCTCAAGAACTTCACATAAAGAATGGACCTGTTAACGTGTAATGAAATACAGGATTATGTATTTTAAATAATGGTGCAATTATACCTAAAAACCTGAGAAGATATGAGGGACCTGAACTGTATGGAAACCTCACAAAAACTCTTACATGGGAGTAACAATGCCTTAAAATCCGAGTAAAAACTCTTCTATATATTTGCCAGGAAGACTTCATTTCTGGTCGTGTAGAAATAATGTACATGTGCTGGAAGAAAGCAGATGTCTACCATGGACAAAATATCAAGATCTGATCACAGGGTGAACCAAGATCATAAGCAAGATTTGCAATACACTAAGTCTGTGTTCAAATTTTTTTTTTAAATGGAATTCTGGATTTTAAAGTTTTTACATTTTAAAGTGAACCTGTCATGAAACCAGTATATGTTCACTCCAAACATGTTCTACATCTAACATTATTCTTCGAAATTGGAGTTATACTGCCTGGTGAGGTCTGGAATGGTGTGGCTGATGTTGGTGCCGGTCCAGCTTTGAACAGAACAGATAAGTCATATGATACTGACTGGTTGCTAGGACCATTATTAAGGAATATGTCCTTAGCAACCAGACTGTCAAGTAGTAAGATTAAAGAGATTTAATAGTACTCAGGCCATTAGTTTTTCCATTTGATAATGGAATTTTTAATCATATTTATGCACAGGAAAATTTGGATGGAGACCTATTTTCATCTGTTACTATTCTATGAAATGGTACTAAAATATCAAGCAGACAGAAATTGTACAGTATCATAATTCCTGCTTGATATCTAACTTACAGCAAGCCAATCATGAGAAAGCTTTATCAGCATTGGAGAGCTGTTAGGTTGATACTAAGTCTCATGTGTACAGAAGAGAGCTTGCTCCGTCAGATGCCGTATGCATGGTGCTATCCTCCCCTAGAAGCAATGAAATGCATATGGCATCCGATGGAGCATGCCGTGATCTCATATGGAGCCAAGCAGACATTTCACCGCTGATTTCCATACAATTAAAATAAATAAAAATGAAAAAAAAAACAGTATGAAATTTGGTGAGGTGTGGTAAATTCCTCAGGCACCACCTATGGGCAACTTATTACTGAGATGACCTTTGTAAATAAATGTAACGAACAGTATAACGTGAGAGAGCCAGTGACACACTTTCTGAACCTATACTGTGTATTCTTTTTTAACATGAGCGGTTCACTTTAACTTTTGACTTTCGTCAATCATTTTCAATTCTACGCATTAAAGTCCATATTTACGCTAAAAATGACCGCCACTTCGCAGGAATGTTATATTTTTCAATCACTGTTCATTTGTAAAATGAATATTTATTTGGTATTTTGTTTCTAAAAAATGTCTTTGTTGCTATATTTCTATTTTGATACATATTAAAATTTCAATACAATGCTTCCAATGTAGCCTCTGTCTGACCATGTAAAGATTTTTCTTTAATTGTTAAAGCGTACCTATTGTTAAACTGCTTTCTTTTTTCTTAATAAATCAGTAGTACGGTAGATGTGAATATATTCAACTTCGTAATGTATCTTGTTAGGGGAAAGTTACTTCTTTCTTACCTTGAGCCATTTGTAGTTCCCCTTTCCTTTAAGAGAATGTGTCATCAGAAAATGACCTATTATTTCAATGACCTTTTTATGTTAATTTATTTTTAGAATTTTTGGCAAGTTGTTTTTTTTTTTTCCATGTCATTATCCATATAAAAAAATGTATATAATCTTATAGTCTAATATGTCATGATTTCTTGTTCTGTTAAGGTAACCTTTCAGTAGCTGTAGCCGAGCTAAAATTGACTCTGATAATACATGTCACAGTGTTATCTCGTGCCATTTTTATGCCATTTTTTTTACTTAACACATTAACCATCAAGTTTATGTGATATCACAGCTAATCTACCCCCTCCTTACCTATGTCCAGGCCACAGACCATGCTGAGAAACCTTGGATAGAAAACAATGGGTCAACTCCTGTCCATTGTGTCTATGACTCATGTAACTACTCTCAAAGACAGGAAGTCTTATCAAACTTTGGGCCTAGTTACCAGTGTGAAAATTGCAGGATTATATACTTTTTTTTCATATGGATCGTGACATGGAAAAAGAAAAATTCACAAAAAATTCTAAGAAAACATGTTTGAAATAAAAATGTGATTTAAACTAGAGGCCATTTTCTGATAACACCCTTTAACTACAAGCTTTTTGTAAATGTTCAGAACTTAGCTTCCACAATCCATCTATTGTAAAATAGTAATTCAGAGATGGGGAGGAGGGGGATGCAGCTGCAGCTTCTTAGTGTTTTAACAAATTCCACAATGTTCTAACATCACACGCAGAAGTCAGTCCCTCTGCAAAAGCATGAAAAGAAGGCATCAGAGGGAAAAATACAATATGCAAAATGTGGAGGTTATGGAGAAGTGATTATTACATTTTTGTAACAATAGGTACACTTTAATAGTTTTCATCAGTAAAAAATAAAAACTGCAAGAGGTAGAAAAGTTGTCTACAGCAAACAATCATGATATCACTTGAGGTTTCAAAAAAATATTTTTTTGTATTTGCCAAAAAATATTGTTCTTTCTTTTGTTGATTTCCTGTGAATATAAGAAGAACAATAATATAAAACTTAATGCTTCAAAACAATGAACATTGTAATACAAACAATCCAGTAAAAGCTTTTATATAAGTCGTCATAGATAAAGACAAATTTACAGCGCTATGGTTTATTTTATTAATTTTTTATTTTCATTTTATGAACAAGTTATTCAAGGTTGCGATCATGGTCCTGGGGGAAAAAAAAAGTTTACAAATATTTTAAGCAATATCTCAAATATATAAAGAAGCAAGTATTTTATTCTTTCAGGTATAGCATTGATGCTTGGTGGTTTTTAAGTGACTGTTGTTAAAATGTACAATTATATAAAAAGAGTATGGCAAAAAAAAAAAAAAACTATAAAACTATGAAATGACTTCCACATATTTAATTTTCCTTAGAACGCAAGAACCTACAAAAACATTATGTTTCATTATGTGGAGAGCTGAAATTTTTTCTTTAATTAATATTTTTGATATTATGTATTGCTACAATTTTTTTCAAATTCCAAAACTAATATTGTTAAATCAAGATCCAGCCAACAGTCAAGTGTGAAAGGAATTGTGCGGGTCACTGTCATTTTAACAAACTTTGCATAAACCAATAATTCAGGTAAATATAATATATCTAATAAGATAATTTTTTTAAAATTTATCCTCATAAACAAACATTCTCTGCTTAAAGCCCCTACACTGGTGTACTGTTTTCTGAACCCACTGAGAACAGATGGTTCGGGTGACATTTTAATGTGTCCCAACAGGTGAGAGAAGGATCAGGCAACGGGAATATTTTTATCCAATCTTTTTGTTCTTCCAGGGGATACTCCATCACCAGAGGTGTGGGCAGTGGCTTTCTCTTCTTTTCTTACTGACAACATGCACATGCTTGACCAAACATACTGGTGACAGGGAACCTGTCATCAACTTTATGCTGTCCATACTAACAGCTGAATAAAGCAGGGACAGGTGAGTTTATTTCAGGGGTCTGTCATTTATAAGTTAAAAGTAAGTGGTTGCCGAGAACAAACTTTATAATAATTGCAGACTGGGCCTGGAAAAGAGTCCTGACCACCTGAGAAGAGTCATGGTTATTCATGAATTCCTGGTCTCCCTGCCCACCTGCTGATGACTGACAGTCTTCTACCTAATTTTCTCCCTTTCTGTCTAGGAGAGATCTGCCAGTCATCAGCAGATGGGAGGGAGAGCAGGAGGTAATGAATAACCATGACTCTTCTCAGGTAGATTTGACTCTTTTCAAGGCCTGTGCTGCAATGATTATGATGCTGGTTCTCAGCAACCACTTACTTTTAGCTCATAAGTGACACACCACTGAAACCAGCATTTCTGTCACTATTTTATGCTGCCCTCAGTGAGGTCAGCATAAAGTTGATGACAGGTTCCCTTTAAGTATGTCTTGACAAGATGGCAATCAGCTCACTTAAAGATCAGATTACATGCTGCCTATAGAAGACTATAAAGAGGGGAGAAGTAAGGAGTTGCTATAGGGAGAAAAAGGCAATTTTCTCTGATAATGTATATTACAAAGTTTCTGATATTTACCCATACTATTGATTCATGCAAAGTTTGTTGAAACAACAGTAACCACTTAAGCTTTTTGGACCTGGTGAAAAAGCTATAACTGATTGTCAGTCGCATCACAAATGAAGATTTCTTATAATATAGGATCAATGAATATTATAAAAATGGAATTTTTATTTGTATAGTGACATAGCTCTGTCCAGTGTATACCGTTTGGTTCACCTACTCATAGTCATGCACAGTGTTCTTCTGTAGCATGGAGATGTACAGGCCCACCATAGATGCCTGCATATAAGTTTCGGTTATGAAGCCCCTACTTTCACTCCATGATCTGGTAGCAGTTAAGGCTCAGTTCACACTAATGTTGGGCGCTTGTCCATTGAGATCCATTAGGATTTCTATGGATCTGTGGATTCATAGCTGTAGTAAGAGCAGAAGCCATGTTGATGATGTAAACGGAATCTGAATATGTTTAGATTAATTTGATTTTTAATTCAGAATCTACAGTACAGTAGGCTTTGGACTCTAGCAGACTGCCAGAATAGATGCTTGCCATGGATATACTATGAATCTATGGTACCACAGTGACTATTATTTCAATTCAAACCATAAAACCAGTGTAAAGAAGATAATAAATGAAAATACAGTATGCCTGGAGGATACACTGATTAAAACAATTAGGCAAGATAGTCATTAAAATAAATCTATTCTGTGTGTTAACAATTAAAACATGTTTTATCCTTCAATTAGAGACAAGTATCTAAATAATTTCATTTAAAATTCACAAAGTGAAAAATAAATTTACAATAAAAAAAAATATAATTTTAAAGTGAACTGTTGCCTTATTTTCTAGCCATTTTTTAAATAGTTTTTTTTGTCCTTTTTATATTTAACAGTAGTATTTAAAAAATATCTAGAATTCCTTTTATAAGCACATAGACATAGATAAATCCTATGCTTTGTGTTGCTTAGAGCTCAGCTGACAATTTGGACATTCTCTTACAGTGTCAGTTAATGATTCTTGAAAAAACATCATTATTAGGCCTCATGCACACGAACATATTTTCTTTCCGTGTCCATTCCAGTTTTTTTTTGCGGACCGTATGTGGAACCATTCATTTCAATGGGTCCGCAGAAAAAAAAAAGAAAGTTACTCCATGTGCATTCCGTTTCGGTATGTCCGTTCCTCAAAAAAATAGAACTTGTCCTATTATTGTCTGCATTATGGGCAAGGATAGAACTGTTCTATTAGGGACCAGCTGTTCCGTTCCGCAAAATACGGAATGCACACGGACGTCATCTGTGTTTTTTGCGGGCCGCAAAATACATACGTGTGCATGAGCCCTTAGTTCTAGAGGACAGAAGTTGTAGTAGCTCATAAAAATAATATAATGGACCTTGTTCTTATGTTCTAATGTCGCCCGGCTCTATGTAAAATGAAATAAATGATTGGAGCCTCTTCTCTCTTTATATTCCTGTATGCTGGAAATGATAATGAGGTTTTTCAACCACAGTGCATGTGATTTGTTCAATGGGACAGAACTCAATATCTAGATATATATTATCCTTATATACACCGTGTGGCTTGCTTTCTCAAGGTCTGTCACTCTTCATATAGAAGGCTTGGCTTTTCTGTATATAATGTATGTAAACATAGCATTCAGTTTCTTCCTTTGGAATACTAGATTTTTCACGGCCATCGCCATAAAAAAAAAAGTTAAAATGGAAAAAAAAAATTATAAAAAAATACAAAAAACAGAATGAGAATATTCATATTATTGTGGGTTCCGCATCATTTGGTCTGCGTTTTAAAGGCATTTGACTTATTTATTTCTGTCGATATATTTAGTTTACACTCTGTATCTAGCATACCTTATGTAATGCGACGATTGACATAATCTGCATTTATATGATTTTTCCTTTTTACCGTTTTTATTACTTAGTACGACTTTTATTTAGTTTTCATAATGTGCAATTTTAGATGGCCTCAGACTAATGTAAAATGATTTGTAGTGGAAACATTTATATTTTTATAATAAACTTGCTGAAAGTATTTTTTTGACAGAACCGACCAGTGTGTTCATGGATTTGATCTGTATTTAAGCTGGTGTTCAGACTGTAATACAGAGAGGTACTGATGTTATTATCAGAAACGTTTTCTTGGGAGAATTGCAATGATAACTTGCTGATCTGTGGGAAATGTCGCATTCACATTGCTTGGCCTGTACACCTATCAGCACGTTCTAGGCTGCTGCTAACTGTAGCCTGTATTCTGTCAACCGACTGACAACCCCACAGCCCAGCATGCTATTATTAATATGACTTAGGGCTCATGCACATAAACGTATTTGTTTTCTGTGTCTGTTCCGTTTTATTTTGTGGCCCATATGCGGAACCATTTACTTCCATGGGTTCACAAAAGAAAAAGGAAATCACTATGTGGGCATTCCGTTTCCTTATGTCTGCATGGCCGTTCCATAAAAAAGATAGAACATGTCCTATCCTTGTCCGTTTTGCGTTACAATGGATTCACAAAAAAAATGGATGCAATACGGATGTTACACGAATGTCATCCGTGTTTTGTGGGCCGCAAATACATACGGTCATGTGCATGAGCCCATAGGAGTTGCACTGGATTAAAAACATGGCTGATTTCTTCCATTAACTGCACCACACCTGTTTTTGGGTTGTGACAGGTATTGCAGCTTAACTCCATTGAAGGAAATGAGGCTGAGCTTCAGTATCACCCACGACCTGCAGATAGGTATGATGATACTTTTCAAGGAAAGTGACCACGTCTTTCTAACCCTGGAGGCTTTTTTAGGTGATTGCCTTTCTTCGCGATGGGTAATCAGTAGCTGATCGGCGAGCAGCCCAGTCAGCTGTTCAGTGTAGCTCTGTCATTGGAAGTTGGCACCAGAACTACACTGCAACGTGAACATTGTAGTGGACAGCACTTGTGATGAGTGATGAGTGCTGTCCACTACAATCCTGACAGTGCTCTGTAGCCCTGATGGTGCTGGACCCCAGCAGATCAGCTAGTGATCCTGAGGGTAGACCATTACTTAAAAAAGGCTGGACCACCCCATAAGGCCATGATGTGGTGGCTGCTGAAGATGTGGTTATATCTAGATCCTGATGCCTAAGGAGATGCAATAGGTCCCCTTTTCCTGTGCATGGAGACCTGTATAATAATTAAGCTGGATAAATATGAGGCTTGGATTTGCTTTGGGTCCAGAAGCATAAACTTGCAGTCAGCTAACAGTACAGCATCATGTATACAGTGTCCTAAGATAAAGTAGCCACAAGTTTTTCCATTGCCAATGTTCAACCGCTGCAACACTCAAAAAACTAACTTGTTAATTGGATGCAGTTATACTGCAGTTTTTCCCACAAAACCTTGTGACCTTTAACACAAATGATGCCAGATCCATAAGACAACAGCACATGTGTAGGATTTTTGGGTGGGCTTTAGATGGCGTATCTTCCTCGGAAACTTCAATCAAGCTGGATTCGGAGGGTTTAGGCATGGTCATCATGACTTTCCATTTACGGTAATTCATGAAACTGTAGATTGGCTGCAGCAGTGATTGGCTGCAGAAGTCACATATGGTACATGGGCTGCTGCAGCCGGGAAAACAAAGACCAATTATGTATATTAAAAAAAATATTATTCTTGTAGGCTCCCTCTGTTTATAAAAAAATAAAAAATAAAGCAGACAACCCCTTTAAGGTATATAATGCCTTAAGGGCACTGTAATGTCCACTATACCTGAAGGGGTTTGCATGCCCCATAGACCCTTTAACTTGGAAATTGGCTTGGATCTAAGCTCATGGAGCCACACTAAAATAGTGTCTTCTGCTCAAATTACATGAGCAAAACTATACAGACATGGACATAACTACCAGGGTAGTAGGCGTCGGGCCCAACAACAAAGGGGCCCATTTCCACTCAGACATAAGGTGAAGCTAGTGGTAAAATGTATATAAGGCACCATGGAAAATGTTATCATGGAGCCTCATGATTACTTCTACCTTCATATTATCCCTTCCTGTAGTGTGACATCATTATACCTGCATGTGACATCACTGTTTGTACAATATCAGTATTGTAACGTCACTTGCTATATTATCTCTCTATATCCCTACACTGTGACTTTATTCTGCACGTGATTCCACTATTATTACATCACTGTGTACGTTATCCCTGTACAGTGACATCACTATCTGCATTATCCCAGTACTATGACATCACTGTGTGCCTTAGCCCTGTGCATTGGGAAGACCAACCATAAGCTTTGCTGAACATGTTGCTGATGGTGGTCATGGTGGAATGGGGCGCCATTACAAGTTTAGTCCGCATGGTTACTTGTTACGCCCATGCAATGCAGAATATTACCTTGAATAAACTACTGTTCACTTAAAGACAAACCTCAGTCTTCAATCTCATTGTACCCTACAAACCAGGGAAGTAAAGAGTAGATGTCTATTTATCACCACTTATTGGGTGGTCAGGATGACAGCTGTGAACATATGGGAATGAAATAGACCTACATATTAGATGTATTACCAGTCTGTGGGGGATGCCATTAGTACATATACAGTATACACGTCTCATCTTACTGTATGTTGTGCATATTATAAGAAATATAACAAAGTGTCAGCTGTAAGTTAAACATATTCCTTCTAGTCGTATTATCCATACTAACAAATCATGACTTATGAGGCAAGCAACATGCTAGAAGCAGACAGCAGTTTGTTGCCTTACAAGCCCTACCACACACTGTCATCGTCCTTTATGTTAGAGAGCTCCGCTATACTGGTAATGATGCCTCTGGGCTATAGCTTATCCCTTTCTCCAGTGCATATTATCTTTCTTTGTATTCGAAGGGAAGAATTTTGGCAGGAAAAAGAAAAAGCAAGCAGAAGTCTCCAGATAATAACTGAGTTATTATAACCTGACAGCCATGCTTTGCTACCCAAGTGGGGATTTCACTACAAGTCGGGCTGAGATTTTGAAATGGCTGGCAATAAATCTAATTATATTTACATCTATCTCACAAATTACATTGAAGTGCAGTTTAATGTGCTAATTATTTTCTCACCACAACAGGGAATACATGGAGTAACACAGCATTGCATTTTCATGCACTATTTGTTGCCATACATTGTTTTATTGGAAAATTTTGTAAATGTTGTAAATTTTTTCCCATAAAGTTTATTGCCCATCATATTGGACAGAATGGTGGCTCAGTGGTTAGTACTGGTGCCTTGCAGCACTGGAGTCCATCGTATTGGACACAATGGTGGATCAGGGGTACTGAGTACTTGTGCCTTGCAGCACTGGGGTTCCAGGAATCCAAGTAGACATGAGCGAATTTTTCAAAAATTTGATTCGGCTGCTTTGCCAAATTTTACAAAAAAAAATTTGCTATGTTAAGAATTACTTTGTCACGAAGCGCATTTCTTTGAAAGTAGTGGGTGCAATGACAGGGAGCAGAGATTGTTCTACCCCTGTTATCGTACCCCCCAAATGCCGCATTCATACTTGATCGTGGCATCTGATATAAATAACATAGTGTAAAATAAAATAATAAATAAAAAAAATCATACTTACCTGATCCATTTGCTCGTGAAGGGCAGGGCACCGCCAACTCCCTTGAAGATCTAGCGCAAAATCTTGTGCGTTCCACGGTGACATCATGATGCCGGCTGGCATGGTGACATCATACGTCACTGTACACGGGATTTCATGCAAGATCTTCAAGCAAAATGGTGGTGTCTGGCCCGTTACAAGCAAATGGATCAGAAAAGTATGATTTTTTTTGTGTTTTTTATACTATTTCAGGTTAAAATCGGTTCCCTACCACGAAGCACATGGAAATTCGGCTTTGCGATGAATTGAATTTATCAAAGTCCACACTAAATCTAAGGACGACATCTCCATGGAGTTTTTATTCCCCTCCTCGTGTTTGCATGGGTTTCCTCCAGGTGCTCCCGTTTCCTCCCACACTCTAAAGACATACTGATAAGGACCTTAGATTGAGAGATCCACTGGGGGACAGTAAGTGTTTATAATGTCCGCAAAGTATATTATAAATGTATGAATGTAAATATTCATTTTTATACACTTATATAGCGCTGATGTATTCCTCAGCGCTATATAAGTGTATAAAAATGAATATTTTATAGATTTAATTAAAATGAATGGAAATTAAAGATAAACAAATTGATTCTACATGAAGCAAAATTGTTACAAATTTCCCAAAAACTCAAATTTCAGCAACTCCTGACTTTTGTGATTTGTCCTGCACCAATCACTTAAACTGTTGGCCACTATTTTACATATCAGAAATAATAAAGTAAGACATTTGCCACCAAATAGGGATAATCTTTGGATTCTTGTTAAACTAAAAATAAAATGTGACAGTGCAGTGTTTGACCACCGAACATATCGCAGTCACTTTGACATTACTAATGATGTTGTTAAAGAGCTTGAAAGGGGTTGGATACAGTCCTAGGAGATCCCAAAGTGTCAAACATTATTTTTCAGGCACCTTTTGGTAGAATTCATTTGGAACCAAATTGAATCTGATTGCCAAATCAACGAAATTGGTCCAAAACTAATTTGGGATATTTTGATCATCTCTAATGGAAACCCTTAGAAGGAGTTTACAATGCCAGCTTCAACAGGTTTGGTCTGTGGACATTCCTATTTTATGTAAAAGTACCACTACCTTCGTCACTAATCCAAGTAACTGCAGGAGGAGACAGAATTGGACCAAACAGAATTTTTTCAGTATCTATATATCTGTCACATCATCAATAAAGTCCAAGAGGTTATTTGTGGTTTAACATATAAAAAACTGAAGTGAGTTCCTCCAACAATTGACTAGACCTTTAAAGACCAAGTTCTGTTGGGACCCATTATTATGTCTGAACTAATTGATTGACCAGAAGACTCAGATCCACCAGCACAAAATGGATGACTATGGTTGGTTTCCTTACCTTAGTTGACATAAGTAGAGCACTACGTTGGTTTCCTTACATGTGGACATTCCTATTTTATGTAAAAGTACCACTACCTTCGTCACTAATCCAAGTAACTGCAGGAGGAGACAGAATTGGGCCAAACAGAATTTTTTCAGTATCTATATATCTGTCACATCATCAATAAAGTCCAAGAGGTTATTTGTGGTTTAACATATAAAAAACTGAAGTGAGTTCATCCAACAATTGACTAGACCTTTAAAGACCAAGTTCTGTTGGGACCCATTATTATGTCTGAACTAATTGATTGACCAGAAGACTCAGATCTACCAGTACAAAATGGATGACTATGGTTGGTTTCCTTACCTTAGTTGACATAAGTAGAGCACTACGTTGGTTTCCTTACATTAGTTGACATAAGTAGAGCACTACGTTAAGAAGTGAAATACTATGCAGGAACTTCCATAACCACATGTAAAGCTTTACAATGTGGATAGGGAAACAACTTATTAAACCCTGGAAATTTGTCATTTTCTAAAATAAATAGTAGATCGTTTAGTGTTACGGTGGTGTTGAAATACAGTAGAGAGGATCGGAATTGATGCCACCTGCACAGGATTAATGCAATTAAGATCATTTAAACCAAATTTTACAGACAAGGAATAAGAGGGAAGCGGGTTATTACAAAAAATGAAGGTGGAGACAAATTGTTGTAATCTGAATAAAACAGAGGAAGTCCATACAGTGGCTATTTTTCCACTCAAAAATCAGAAAATTAGGAAAGGAATGAAAGCAATGTTCATATTGTGATTGGCGTACCATATTTAAGGGGGTATTTCCATCTCAGACATTGATTGAATATTGCTAGGATATGCCGCCCATGTCAGATAGGTGTGGGTCCCACCTCTGGCTCTCCAAAGTGAAGGAGAGCATGTCTAGCAATATGCCACCAATGTCCGGAATGAGCCTTTAATGGTTAGAAATACTTTTCTGTTAATAAAAAATAGCCAAGGCCAACTTATCCACTTCAACTGTGGTGTCCCACTTGCAGCAAATGATGAAGGAACAGCACTATTAGAAGAAGGAAGCTTTAGCACTCCAGGGCTATCTCATAAAAGCAGTCTCTTCTTTATTTCACCACATCTGCAAAGGTGCGGTACAAAATACATCGAACTAGAACTAACTTATGTTATGTGGCTATAAGTGCATATCTGTATACTGCTATAGATTAAGAGAACCTTTACAGAGGCTGAGGATCGGAACAATTATTGAGACAAATGTTCTCTCGTTTCCAATAATTGACCCATGTAAAGATAATAAAATCGGCATTTGTAGGTGACACATTGACCTGGGTAAACAGGGTGGTGCTGCTGACAATTAATAAATCTACAGTACAGACCAAAAGTTTGGACACACCTTCTCATTCAAAGAGTGTTCTGTATTTTCATGACTATGAAAATTGTAGATTCACACTGAAGGCATCAAAACTATGAATTAACACGTGGAATTGTATACTTAACAAAAAAGTGTGAAACAACTGAAAATATGTCTTATATTCTAGGTTCTTCAGAGTAGCCACCTTTTGCTTTGATTACTGCTTTGCACACTCTTGGCATTCTTTTGATGAACTTCAAGAGGTAGTCACCTGAAATGGTTTTCACTTCACAGCTGTGCCCTGTCAGGTTTAATAAGTGGGATTTTTTGCCTTATAAATGGGGTTAGGACCATGAGTTGTGTTGGGCAGAAGTCAGGTGGATACACAGTTGATAGTCCTACTGAATAGACTGTTAGAATTTGTATTAGGGCAAGAAAAAAGCAGCTAAGTAAAGAAAAATGAGTGGCCATCATTACTTTAGAAATGAAGGTCAGTCAGTCCGAAAAATTGGGAAAACTTTGAAAGTGTCCCCAAGTGCAGTCGCAAAAACCATCAAGCGCTTGTCAGGATTCGGGGGCGCTGCGGCCCTCCAGCGGATGTTGGGCGGGTGCGGGCGTTCCCGTGTCCTGACGCTATGTGGCGCTCATCCCGAGTGCAAGCCAGAAAATCCTCTTGTAACACTTAGGTTCCTATAGGGTTAAAGGTTTGGCTAGTTTTGCTAGTTTTACTGGCAGGCGTCCTTGCCAGTAATTTTGGTCCATTCTAGGGTGTGGCTGGGATCCCTGCTCCTATCACGCCTTGGGGCTGGGACTCTAGCCACTATTTAAATTCACACTTGCCATTCATCTGTGCCTGCTATAGAGCCTTGTGCCTAAGCCAGCTACTCTGTGTTTATCCGGTATTCCAGTGACTCTGTATCTTTTTCCCTGGTTTCTGTTACTGCTACCTACCTTTTGTGTTATCTTCTGTTTATGCCATGCTTGGTTCCGTTACCTTCAGTTCCTGACCTGTTTAGGGTTGCTCCTGCTGGTGTTTTGTTTTGGTTGTTTGTCTCGTGTTCCACTTTCTTCAGTGTAATTGCAGTCTTCGGTTGGGGTCGGCCTGTTAAGGAGCCGGGTTCCCCCAAAAGGCAGGGACAGTGGTTTGGGAGGAGTGTCAGGGCCTCACTTTGTCTGTGTCATTTGTGTCCCCCTGACCCACTCCTCACAGCGCTACAAAGAAACTGGCTCACATGAGGACCGCCCCAGGAAAGGAAGACCAAGAGTCACCTCTGCTGCGGAGGATAAGTTCATCCGAGTCACCAGCCTCAGAAATCGCAGGTTAACAGCAGCTCAGATTAGAGACCAGGTCAATGCCACACAGAGTTCTAGCAGCAGACACATCTCTACAACAACTGTTAAGATAAGACTGTGTGCAGCAGGCCTTCATGGTAAAATAGCTGCTAGGAAACCACTGCTAAAGACAGGCAACAAGCAGAAGAGACTTGTTTGGGCTAAAGAACACAAGGAATGGACATTAGGCCAGTGGAAATATGTGCTTTGGTCTGATGAGTCCAAATTTGAGATCTTTGGTTCCAACCACCGTGTCTTTGTGCGATGCAGAAAAGGTGAACGGATGGACTCTACATGCCTGGTTCCCACCGTGAAGCATGGAGGAGGAGGTGTGATGGTGTGGGGGTGCTTTGCTGGTGACATTGTTGGGGATTTATTCAAAATTGAAGGCATACTGAACCAGCATGGCTACCACATCATCTTGCAGCGGCATGCTATTCCATCCGGTTTGCGTTTAGTTGGACCATCATTTATTTATCAACAGGACAATGACCCCAAACACACCTCCAGGCTGTGTAAGGGCTATTTGACCAAGAAGGTGAGTGATGGGGTGCTACGCCAGATGACCTGGCCTCCACAGTCACCAGACCTGAACCCAATCGAGATGGTTTGGGGTCAGCTGGACCGCAGAATGAAGGCAAAAGGGCCAACAAGTGCTAAGCATCTCTGGGAACTCCTTCAAGACTGTTGAAATACCATTTCAGGTGACTACCTCTTGAAGCTCATCAAGAGAATGCCAAGAGTGTGCAAAGCAGTAATCAAATCAAGGTGGCTACTTTGAAGAACCTAGAATATAAGACATATTTTCAGTTGTTTCACACTTTTTTGTTAAGTATATAATTCCACATGTGTTAATTCATAGTTGTGATCCCTTCAGTGTGAATCTACAATTTTCATAGTCATGAAAATACAGAAAACTCTTTGAATGAGAAGGTGTGTCCAAACTCTTGGTCTGTACTGTATATAGAAATAAATTATCCCAATAGCAATCATCAGTCCCCATACAGAGGAAAAGATTGTTGCCTGTAAGTGCCACTTCTGCAGTTGAACAAGAATGATCAAGAATGGACGGTTGCCGCCAGGGGCATAACTACCATAGCGGCAGACCATGCGACTGCTATGGGGCCCAGGGCAAGAGGGGGCCCAGTCTTAGTTGGGATTATCTTCTCTTCTACTGGGGGTAAAAACTTGGTCAGGACTCTACCCTCTAAAGGAACAACTTTTAGCAAACGAGGCAGTGGAAAATGGCCCAAAGGTTATTGAAAAGGGTTTAGGCAGAAACCCTTCTGTCCTGGGGGGGGGGGGCTGGTTTGATCTTTGCTATGGGACCCTTACTTCTCTATGTATGCCACTGCTTGCTGTTGTATACATCAACACATGTAAATGGGCCCCATGTAGCTGAGCATATATGGCAGCTGTTTTCTTTCAGTCTTGGGCAGCATTCAGAGCTAATAGGATTCACCTGACATATTTTGCACACTACTTCTAGTGCTCTATACAGCGGTGTGTGGCATTACCCCTCATGGCTTTTCTAACTTATCAACATGGGTGAATGGAGAAAGGAACGCCTTTATTGCTGCTCATCGATCTATAATATGAAATACTCATTTTTGACTTGTGTGTCCATTCAGAAGGAGCAACTTCCCATTCATCAGAGAAAATAACTTTATATGTTCAGGGTTAAAATTGCTTAAGATTTCACTATTTTACTGTTAAAGATAAGCAAATTGTTTCTAAACTAATTGCATTCATCTAGAATGTCTCAAAAATTAGGATTCCAACCAAATCTAAATCTTTGACAATTCAATTCAGATGCATATCTCAAAATGGCGGCCACCATTTTACAGGCCAGAAAACAGAGAATAAGGCATCTGCCACCGTATTTTTCGCCCTATAAGACGCTCCGGCCCATAAGACGCACCTAGGTTTTAGAGGGGGACAATATGAAAAAATATTTTTCTTTAGAGCTCAGGTCAGACCACCAATCAGACCCTCAATGTTAATCAGACCTAAGCAGGCAGCCCCAATAAGACCCCCAATGTTAATAAGACCCCAATAAGACCTCAGACCCCAATGTGAATGACCCCCCAATCAGACCTCAGATCAGCCCCCATATGCCTCATATCAGCCCCCATATGTCTTTCACCAGCCTCCATTGCCTCTCATGAGCCCCCAGCAGCCATAAATATGCCCCTAGCTGCCATAAATATCCCTCCAGCAGCCATAAATATGCCCCCAGCAGCCATAAATATGCCCCCAGCCACCATAAATATGGCCCCAGCAGCATTACATGAGCCCCCATTTGCCTCCTGTTTTATAAAATAAATAAAGCACTTACCTATCCTCCTCTTTGGGTTGAATTACCGACCGATTCGTTAATGAAAATTAAGAAATTTGCTCATCTCAACTGTAAGTTAATAGTAAATCTGTCTCCAGCAACCAATCAGAGCTCAGCTTTCAGTTCCTACAAGTCTCTGAAAAAATGAAAGCTGAGCTCTGATTGGTCGCTGGAGAACTAAGACAGATTTACCATTAGGCAGTTTGATTTGGAGATATTGGAGGCGGGCTACTTTTTCTTGGGCCACCCTGTATATTCCCTTGAGCTATCTATCATTTACTTTTTTAGTTTTTCTTTGAGTCATTTTTCAGTCACTTTAAAGGGAATGAGTTGAAGGTTGGATTGTGTCTGAATGAGTCTAAAGGCTGGAACTGCAATGCGTGCTCTGACCAATTAGATTCAGCATAGTATGTCAGTTGACTTGATTGACCAATCAGCTTCTTTAAAAGAGGGCTGAACAAGGGCAGAACTCTAATGAATACTCATAAACAGCCATTTTATTCAGGTACACAGAAAATATTCAAGACAGCTGTAGCGCATGTTACTGGAGAAAATTAATGGGTGCAGAATATAGACTTTGGAATGATTGTTCCAATGACACAAAAAAGAACACTGTGGCGACAGACTGCTGCCAAGTTGTATTTCCCCTCAGTGTGAATCATATGAGATAGACTGGTTTCTAGGGACACACTGCCTAACAACTACAGTCTTTTTAGTTGTCAGACAGTACACCCAGGTGCATAGCTATAGGGGGCACAGAGGTAGCAGTTGCTACCGGACCCAGGAGCCTGAGGGGTCCCAAAGACCCTTGTGCTGCATAAGAAGACACCAGTATTATAGAGCATTAGAGCATGCTGGTCAAGTTACACCTCCAGGAGGGTTTTGGTCATGAATTTGGCATTGGGGGGGGGGGGTGCGTTTCAATTTATGCCTCAGCACAAAGTCTAGGCGCTCCCCTGCCCACAAAGCACTGAGTGAAGGGAGGCCCAAGCTGAACTCTTGCATCAGGGCCCATGAGCCTTTAGCTACACCCCTGAGTACACCCATAGAAACCAGTCTGTCTCAGTTTCTTCAGGCCTTCAACTCAAGGCAGAATTGAAGTTTAGAACTGACGGCAGATAGTCCATGCACCAAAGTATGAAATCTATGCCAACTGTGAGCTGGCATAAACTTTTGCTATAATTTATGTCAGTTTCTATGCAGCATGGTAGCTCAATGGTTACAAATGTTTTCGTTGTAGTGCTGGCATCCTTGGTTCAACTCTGACCAAGTGCAACATCTGCATGGAATTTGTACGTTCGCTTCATGTTTTCTTGGGGGGTGTTCTGGTTTCCCCTTAACACATCAAATATACAACATATACGTGGTTTAGAATTTTCCAGAGTTGGGACAAGGAACTGTATGCAGAATATCTATAAAGAAGAATAAAAGAAATAATAAGTAAAATAAAGTAAATATGTCAACCATTGGAGATCCCACTCATCCTGTACAAAATCTGAACTTTTTTCATGGTAAAAAAAAAGGCAAAAAGCCACACATTTTTACCTAAAATTGCTTGCGCGTCAATAGTTGTCACTTTGTTATGCCAAAGTCCCGCTCACCCCCCCCCCGGTTTTTAGTCTTTGTGCAGTTCTGTAGACGATATCATGCACAAGTCTCACCAAGTTGCCTAATATTGTCTGTTCGTGAAGGCACTACTACATTGATTGGGAAAACCTGACTCATCACAAGCTTGCATGCACGACGCTAATTGCAATAAAAGTGGAATGCACTTGTTACTAATTGGAAATTGCTCTCTGGATGGACTGGGAGAGGATTAACAAAGTCCGGTGTAATCAGAGCTGGGTTGGGTTTTGACCTTAATTGCCGTTTCTTGGTTAAGAACTGGTTGAAATCACGAAGAATGAGCAAAAGCTTTGAAGAATTCAAATCTGTAGAAGTAATAATAACAGCTCAAAAAATGAAGCCCATCTGGGCAGACCTTAGGAGCTGCAAGCAATTAGCAATGTAACCGTAGACTTCCGAGATCATGCGCCCTCTGCGCTGGCATGGTACATAAATGATTCATGCAAATAGCCTTCATTTTTACGCACTTTGAGTTTCCAGCAGTACAATAATGTCTTATTGTTGTTTGGCCTGCAGTGTGTTTCCTATTCAGTTCTGCTCCTCGTATACAAGCAGCACAAACACAAAGCAGAAAGCAGCGCACATGGCAACTTTGTTTCTCTTCTAATTTCCTAAATATATCTGTCTTCTTCCAGTGCTACCTATATGAAAGCGCAGTGTGTGGTGGGTTACCTGAATTAACCTCTAGGGCCAAGCCAAAATAATAGTATGCACTGTTCATGTAGGAAAAAAACAAAAATATAAATGGGATTGAAGGCAGGCATTTCTGGCAGGGAATTTGACATCACTAGTAAACAAAGAATCACCTATGATGCCTGTTTACAACAAAGAGAGCACAAACTAGTAAATGCCCAATGGTGAAACGTAGCTCAGGCAAGGAATGATCCAAAGATGCATGAAACAAAAATTGCTTTGCCTCACACTTCAGCATATCAATTCTATTAAATTACAACGTGATACTGCGATCTCTCTGAACAATGCAATTTTAAGTTCATCTTTTTGTGACATAATATGTATGGGTGGGCCATATTCTATTTTTAGAGAGAAGGCTGTAGACCACTGTGCTGGGTTTTGTGTCTCCATTTTAAAGCTCATCAATTGTGGGTGACTTTATATACTTACCCTTTACTTCCCTACAGGAAATCTATTTTTATATAAACACACACACACTGTACACGCCCTATAAGATGCACCGGCCAATAAGAGGCACCTAGGTTTTAGAGGAGGACAATAAGAAAAAAACTATTTTTCATTAGACCTCAGATCAGACCAGCAATCAGACCCCTAATGTTAGTCAGACCTCAGCTCACAGCCCCAATCAGACCCCCAATGTTAATAAGATCTTCAATCAGACCTCAGCTCTGACCCCAATGTGAATGACCCCAGAGGCCCCAGGCCGTAGATAAGAGCTCCAATATAAATAAAACCCCCCATTCAGATCTCAGATGAGATCACCATGCCTCAGATCACCCCCCAGCCTCAGATCAGCCCCCCATGCTTCAGATCATCCTACAGCCTCAGATCAGTCCCCAGCTATAGATCAACCCCCAACTTCAGATCATCCCACAGTCATAGATCAGCCCCCAGTCTCAGATCATCCCACAGCATTAGATCAGCTAGGATCCAGCTCGCTTTTTCTTCCTGTCGCGGGCTGCTTCCTTAATGATCCGGCAGAGCGCACATACAGTGAGAGGGCAGTGCATCTGCACTCACTTCTCTCTCCCTGCTGACACCGATCTGTGTGAGGAGGTGCAAGGGGAGGAAGGTTCTACAGCTGTACTGAAAGGAAATGAAAACTCCAAGTACAACTTAAGGACCTTTGATGATGTCATCATTGGGAGGAGCCAGAACCAGAAAACTATATAGCCAGTAGGAGGGGGGGGGGGTGTGAGTTGTGTGTGTGTTGCAGTGTTGTATGTATGTAGCAGGCTGTGTGGGTGTAGCAGAGCTTTATGTAACAGAACTGTATGTGTGTAGCAGAGCTGTATGAGTGTGTAGTAGAGTTGTGTGTGTGTTTGTGTAGCAGGGCTGTATGTGAATAGCAGAGCTGTATCTGTGTGTAGTAGAGCTGTATCTGTCTAGGGCAGTGCTATGTGTATAGCAGAGCTGCGTGTGTACCAGAACTGTGTGTGTGTGTTGTGGACAAATACTTAAAAATAATCTAGCTGAAGAAGAAGCGTGGCAGGACATAACAGAGCAATGACAGGAGACACATTTATTTGGATAGGTACTTTTAATGAGGTGACCACATGCACCATTGCTGGTTTTTACAGTGGTCAGCAGATAACACAGTAAAGGTAACAGGAGCTGACCAAAATTACTCCCCCCCCCCCCTACGGTACACCCTAAAGTTACTGACCTTGACCCCTCTACTTCAGTAAACCACATTCCCTTCAAAGACGACCTAGAAAATATTTTTTTCTAATTTTATGGTGTGTAAACCTGTAGTGCATCTTATAAAGAGAAACTTAGTTGAAGCACATTTGTCAGTGATTGCAGCCTTCAGTCTTCTTGGGTATGATGCAGATCCTCTAAAGCTCGGTCAGGTTGGATGTGGAACCTTTGGTGGACAGTCATTTTCAGAGCTCTCCAGAAATGTTTGATTGGGTTCACATCAGGGCTCTGGTTGGCCACTCCGCTGCATGCTACCATGGATGCAATGCAAAAGCAAACAAGGACTACAAGTAGCATCACACTTGTAGTCCTACTTTAATGAGAAAGACACATGCAATCATTCAAAACATGAATGAAATGTAAACTGCATCGCTGCTATACTTACTATATGAAAATTAGAAGCTCTTTGTGCATATTTTTAATCAAGAATATGTCGGGCCCATCTACCAGTAACAAGGTGGCTTCTTCATTTCATTCATGTTTTCAATGTTTGCATGTGTCTTTGTGCATAAAGCAGAGTGCTGCTACTTTTAATCCTTGTTTGCTTTTGCATTGCAGCAATGTTAGTATGTGCAACGGGCGACCTCCCAGGGCCCTATTCTACTGTAGAAAACGCCTCCCAGGTGTAGGAATGCCAAGTGGTGTAATTGTGGCCTAAAATGTCTCTTTATGGTGTGTCACTGTGCTCCTACCTGGATATGGCTGGACACCAGGCTTTGGCTTCGGTTGCAATAAATAGGGGGAATAATTGAGGGATTTGCAGAATAAAAGAGACCAGACCTTGACATGAAATCCAACGCAGCTTTACTTGGGTAGACTTGCATCCAAACAACAATTTTGCGACTTTGTCTTTGTCTCAGCAGGTTTTTGCATATAACTGGCAGGCAAACACACTTCTGCTCTAACTCTCTGTTGATCACTGCTGTGCTGACAAGCTATCTGTAAACTTGGATTTCTCCTGGATGCTGCAATTCTCTCCTTGGTCGGACTTAGGTTATGTCAGGGAACTACCTCATGGATTCTGAGGTTTCAGAATTCTGCCTCCATCGCCAGCAGAGATGAAGGTGCTCTGGCTGGCACACCTTTCCCAAGCAGGGGGAAAACCTCAACTAACTCTAACTGGATCCCCACCCTTCCTGCAGGAAGTGGGACTAGCCCACTCCTCTCCAGTGTGTGTGTGGGAAGGGGGGTGGGGGTGGGCAGAATGGCATGGAAAGGTCAATTCTGAGTAACTACAGCTGTGCCGGGTTTGCTGCCACCTGCTGGTGAACCAGGTACATTACATATAAAACAGTTGCACAACATTATGAGAAATGCACATTGTGGTGGACCTGGAATAAAAATACATCAGATGACATTCAGGTTAGCCCATAAGAGATAGTAGCAAGGTGTAGGAGTGGTAACACCACTCTGGGGTGTTACACATGCACCTGAACTCCCTGTAAAAATGGTTTGGAGGTGCAAGGGACAAGGGATGTACACATTTATCTGGTTTGGAATGTTTTGTTAGTGGGATGTATTGCATCATAATTGGTGGCCCGTTGCGCCGATATGGTGTAGGAGTCACAACTTATATATAGTGGGCATGGTCTAGCAATAGCTGCAATATGGTACACGATGTTCTCCTACTTCCCCCCGAGGGCGTTGCTTCAGCAGTGAAACATGTTGGGTGGACATCGGTGTTTGTGCCAGGGACTGATACATGAAATCTATTGCTGTGACATTTGCTTGATATTAGCAACAACATGGGACATGTGTATTAATCACAACTGGTCCGCGCCATACAATTGAATTTTTAATAGCCGACTCAGTAGCGGGAGGCTGTTGAGCCTTAAGGAACCTTTACTTGAACTGTTTCTGTTGTGACAGATTTATTAACAATTTGGCATAATTTATTCATTGAAAAAAAATAGTACAATTTTTATCATACATATTCCATATTCTCAAAAAACAGCAAATGAAGATTAAAGTAAGGCCCCAGCAGAGCCTATGCTTGCAGACATATAATACTTCTTTATGTAAGACCTCATATAGAGTGTGAAAACAAAAGCTATGGATGAACACTGAAGGCTTCATACAGTAGAACAGGGGCCCTTTCACACCTTTTACAGAATTACTGTATGCTGTAGCCAAGTTCATGAGGCCTAAAGGTCTGTTGTACACAAGTGTTTTTATATGCAGCCCACCTGCCAATGCATCATGTCCTGTCTCATCAAATGCCATATGGTCATCTAGTGGAACCTCTAAAGTACATAGAGACTGAATCATCAAATATTGGACACAGATTTGTGAGAAACGTCCATGGCTATAATCAGTGTCAGACTGAGGTGCCTAGGGCCCACCAGTGAAATTTATTGTGGGGGTCCACTGCACAGCTACATGCATATATGATTATAGGCTGATTCATTTTTCCATCCCATTATACACTGCTCGTTTCTAGCCATGGTGGCCATGCATGAACACTATAAGACTAAGCCCCTTTTTCCTATAGTGTGCAAGCACGGCCACTACTGATGGATTGCAAGGTGGTCATAACCCATGGAAACAAGAAGTGCATTATGTGATGGAAAAATGAATCCAGCCAGCAAAGGAAGCAATATGGGCAATCACAATACATTAGTAAGTGCCTTGTATTAACTTTCTCTACAGGATAAATGTCATTTGCTGAAGTGATTATTTAAGAAAAGATGATTGACCTCAGGGAGATCAACCATCATCACCACAGATTTGCTGAAGTGAGACAACCCTTTAAAGTGTTCCCCCCCCCCCCCAGAATGAACACTTATTGCTGGAAACCCCAAAGATCATGAGAATGGGGTCCTGTGTCCCTCGTGTGAATGGAGCAAGTAGTGGTTGAGCAATGGGAATGTTGGTGATCTTCATCAGATCTCCATCAGTCCCACAGACTGTGAAAGGATTGGCAGTGCACAATCTTGACCTCTGTTCAAATGGGGAACATGGGACCCCTGTTCTCCTGATCAGTGGGGCCCCAGCAATCAGATATAGGTGATCAGTGTTGATTCTGGAAAAATCCCTTCAATGAGCTAACATGCTGTAGAGCAGCAGACAGGGTGCATCCTGGTCCTTAATATGGACACATAGAGACCCTGAGCTGCTGTGCGGGGTCCAGCACACTGGTTCACTGTGTCCAGGAGCTGTAAAGCACGGTGAGAAAGAAGATCAACAGTGACAACTAAATGCCATGTAAATAAAAGACATGTACGTGTTATATTTTCTACTCCTGTTGACAGGACTTTGTTTTCTGTCCTGTCCGTCTGGATTCTGTTATACTTGCCCATAGACTTCTATTGTGATGGATCAAAACGGAATACCTCTTAATGGCTTCCATTTTGCAGTCCCTCTGTTATATTCCATTACAAACGGAACCTATAATGGAATGCCATAACGCAAGTGTGAACCTAGTTCACATCAGCATTTAACTTTCCGTTCTTCTGATCTGTCAGAAGAAGAGAAAAAAACCCAGGATCCTGTAAAAAAAATTAAAAAAAATTAAAAAAAAACGGATCTTGTTGCATCGGGTGTCATCCGTTTGAGCCATTTCCATCTGAGATCTGTTTTTTAGATAGAAATAAAAGTACTGCATGCAGGACTTTTTTTCCATAAAAAATGGATCTCTGATGGAAATGGTTCAAACGGATGACAACTGATGCATCAGGATCTGTTTCTTTTTCTCTCTTTCTCCTTCTGATGGATCAGAAGAATGGAAAACTAAACGGTGATGTGAATGGACATTTACTCTGCCATTCAAGTGAACAGGATGAACAGCTGTAATTACACTGCGCTGCCACTACAAGTGCTGCACCTTCTTCATACAGCTGATCTGTGGCGGGTGTCCAACCCCCTCCAATACACTGTGTGCAGAATTATTAGGCAAATGAGTATGTTGATCACATCATCCTTTTTATACATGTTGTCCTACTCCATGCTGTATAGGCTTGAAAGCCAACTACCAATTAGGTAAATCAGGTGATGTGCATCTCTGTAATGAGGAGGGGTGTGGTCTAATGACATCAACACCCTATATAAGGTGTGCTTAATTATTAGGCAACTTCTTTCCTTTGGTAAAATGGGTCAGAAGAGAGATTTGACGGACTCTGAAAAGTCAAAAATTGTGAGATGTCTTGCAGAGGGATGCAGCAGTCTTGAAATTGCCAAACTTTTGAAATGTGATCACCGAACAATCAAGCGTTTCATGGCAAATAGCCAACAGGGTCGCAAGAAACTTGTTGAAAAAAAAGGCGCAAAATAACCTTTGAACAAGAAACATAAGATAAAACGTCAAGACTGATTTTTCTAAGGTTTTATGGACTGATGAAATGAGAGTGACTCTTGATGGGCCAGATGGATGGGCCCGAGGCTGGATCAGTAAAGGGCAGAGAGCTCCACTCCGACACCAGCAAGGTGGAGGTGGGGTACTGGTATGGGCTGGTATCATCAAAGATGAACTTGTGGGACCTTTTCGGGTTGAGGATGGAGTGAAGCTCAACTCCCAGACCTACAGCCAGTTCCTGGAAGACACCTTCTTCAAGCAGTGGTACAGGAAGAAGTCGGTATCGTTCAAGAAAAACATGATTTTTATGCAGGACAATGCTCCATCACATGCATCCAAATACTCCACAGCGTGGCTGGCCAGTAAAGGTCTAAAAGAAGAAAAAATAATGACATGACCCCCTTGTTCACCTGATCTGAACCCCATAGAGAACCTGTGGTCCCTCATAAAATGTGAGATCTACAGGGAGGGAAAACAGTCCACCTCTCGGAACAGTGTCTGGGAGGCTGTGGTGGCTGCTGCACGCAATGTTGATCGTTAACAGATCAAGCAACTGACAGAATCTATGGATGAAGGCTTTTGAGTGTCATCGTAAAGAAAGGTGGCTATATTGGTCACTGATTTTTTTGTTTGTTTGTTTTTGAATGTCAGAAATGTTTATTTCTAAATTTTGTGTTGTTATATTGGTTTACCTGGTGAAAATAAACAAGTGAGATGGAAATATATTTGGTTTTTATTAAGTTGCCTAATAATTCTGCACAGTAATAGTTAGCTGCACAAACAGATATCCTCCTAAGATAGCCAAATCTAAAAAAAAAACACTCCAACTTCCAAAAATATTAAGTTTTGATATTTATGAGTCTTTTGGGTTGATTGAGAACATAGTTGTTGTTCAATAATAAAAAGAATCCTCTCAAATACAACTTGCCTAATAATTCTGCACACAGTGTATGATATTGATGACCTATCCTGAGGACAGGTCATCAATACTATGACATTGCACAAACCTTTTATCTTGTAAATCTGTGCTGCACAAAGAAGTGATCGGAGGCTCTGTTTCCGAGTTATGACAGTTTTTCTTAATATGCAAAATAGGTCTTTGGTGCAACGATCATCAGCATTGCACTTGTTCCACCCAAGCTCCGCTCCTTTCTATGGCCACCCCTTCCCTCGCTGCTGTCAATCAAAACAGAGAGGAAAGGGCTGGCCACTGAAAGGAGGGGAGCTTAGGTGAAATGGGAGCAATGGTGACGCCCTCATTGCACCAAAGTCTTATCTGTATATTAAGAAAAAGTATCATAACTCAGGAACTGACCCTCCGATCAACAAAGGAAAATCTGCATTTTAAACAGGTGAACCACAGCTATTTGTCAATGCAAACAGCTGGATAGGGAGGTCGCTGATTCCCTTTCATAAATCTGCCTCATGTCTGCAGTGTTGGTATATAGAAAGATTTATTGCAGTACAGCTCTTGATTCATGTCTATAATCAATTCTTCATCACATTCCCATGTCAGGAACACACGAGACACTGCACAAATCACTCTGGATTTCGTTAATTGTTCCTTGTTTTCCATTCTTTAGATTAAACAAACAAATCTGGTAATTTGTAAAAGAATGAGTCGTAATCAAGAACGGAGACATAATCACTTACAGAATATATTGCACGTTCATAAATAGTGGTAGAGAAGGGATTTTGGAGTAAATATGTAGAAAATATCACACGTACTGTATGTCTTCTGCTTACATGGCATTTAGTCACTTTTGATCGTGTTTTCTCACCGTCCCTGACCACAAGCTTTACAGCTCGTGGACACAGCAAACCAGTGTGCTGGACCCCGTACAACAGCACAGGTTCTACAGGACTTGTAGGCACTCTGCCTGCTGCTCTACAGCATGTTAGCTCCTTGGAGGGATTTTCTCAGAATCAGCACTGATCACCTATACCTGATCGCGGGGGCCCACTGATCAGGAGAACAGAGGTCTAGATTCTGCACTGCACAACCCATTTAAGCCTTTTGACACGCCAGCTGTTGTGAAACTACAATTCCCAGCATGCCCCATTCATTTCTATGGGAGTTCTGAGAAGAGCAGAGAAAGTATGTATGCTGGAAGTTGTAGTTTCAAGATAGCTGAAGTGCTGAGGTTGTCTAATCCTGCCGTAGACATTAGATTAACGTTAGCCAAAGTAGCCAATTTTGGCAGCCAACCAATTAGGGCCCATTCACACGACCGCATCCATTTTTGCAAAGTTCAAATTGCTGATCCGCAAAACACGGATACCTGCCGTGTGCATCCTGCATTTAGCGATCCCACACATTACACCCTATGTTAGAAATGCCTGTTCTTGTCTGCAAAATGTTCTATATTTTTTGTGGATATATGGATGCGGACAGCACACCATCTTTTGCTACCTCATTGAAATGAAGGGGTCTGCATCTGATGGTGAATTAAAGTGCTACATCTGTTATTTCTACGGATTTGATCATAGTAATCCACTTTGTACAAATAAACTCCCTGAAATCCTTGTATTAGAAGCTAATTCCTTCCAGTACCCAAACAAGTCAGACTATTCTGGTACTCATTTTCCAAAAATCCTGCATGCTGATTTTGGATTATGTGATTTACTTATGATATTCATAGGTTAATTACTTGGGCTTGTGATATTTTAGGTCTTTATTGTGCCCTGCAATGTGTGTACAGTATAGCGATAGTGTATATTTACTTATATGACGTAACAGTCTATTCATATTACAGTGTGAGTAGTAAAGAGACTAAAGGCTTAGAAAAAGAAACTCCAGCATGGAAACCAAAATTCTATAGTCTTCCTCTTATTTCAAAGTTGCGATCATCACGTATTTTAGAAATGGACACAACTAGGGCTGAAACGATTACTTGAATTAATCGATTAACTCGACACAAAAAATCCTTGATGCAAATTTTTCACATCAATGATTTGTTTGTGCCATGTGACCATGGAGTATGAGTGAAGAGCTTGCTATTATTCACGCTCTGTGGTCACCCGCCTGCCTGCACAGCGCTGCACTGGATCCTCACACATCGTCGGGACATAGTGTACGTAAGTGCGCAACATGACCTGATGCTGTGTGACGTCAGATCTCAGTGCAGTGTGTGAAGAAGAGGATGGAAGATCTCTGGAGTGTCGGCAGCACCCCTACAGGAAAGGTAAGTATTTTAGTTCACTGGTGCTGCGGCTGGGCACTGATGGCTAGGAGAGGGAGTGGGGGAACTTATGGCTGTGGGGGCAGCTGGTGGCACTGGGGGGAGCTGGTGGCACTGGGGGCAAGCTGATGAAATGGGGGAGCTGGTGGCATTGGAGGGAGAGCTGATGGCACTGGAGGGGGAGCAACTGATGACATAGGGAAGCTGGTGGCATTGGAGGGGGAACTGATGGCACTGGGGGGGAGCTATTAGCACTCGGGGAGCTGATGGCACTGAGGGCGAGCTGATGAAATAGGGGAGCTGGTGGCATTGGAGGGGGAGCTGATGGCACTGGGAGGGGGAGCAACTGATGACATAGGGAAGCTGGTGGCACTGGGAGCGAGCTATTAGCACTGGGGATGCTGATAGCACTGAAGGAGGAATTAGTGTCATTGGGGGGGGGGGGAATTGATGGCATTGGAGTGGGAACTGAGGGGGAGCAACTGATAGCACTGTGGGGGAGCTGGTGGCACTGGGAGAGGAACTAATGACACTGGAGGGGGAACTGATGGCACAAGGGAGGGGGAACTGATGGCACTGTAGAGAGTTTTTATAGAAAAAAAATTAATTTGTTTTTTCTTATTAGAGTACTCGATAAATCATTTGATTAATTGATAGAATACTTGATTCCTAAAATAATCGATAGCTGTAGCCTTAGACACACCAGATGATGATGACTGGCGGCCATGTTCCCAAGTCAACACTGGACTCCACAAATGAGGGTATTGCTTACCATTAAATACTATTGAAGACAGAATACCAAGTGACACCAAAGAAATTTGCTTTATGAAGAATTCCTTTGCCTCAATGCACATTTCTTTGTAAGATTGCATCGTCCCCCCCCCCATAACCCATCATTGAACCCCTCAGATTCTGCATTCATTGCTGATGGTGGCATCTGATGTAAAAATGTAGGCCTTTCAGGGGTAAAAAAAAAAATACTCACCTCATCCGTTCGAGCGTGAAGAGGCCGCCGCGCCAATCTTGATTGAAGATCCCGTGCAAAATCATACTGATACTATAAAAAGTGTCAAAAAGCATAAAAATGTGCAAATTATGGTGCAAGTATGACATGCACCATAATTTTCAACTTTTTTTTTTCACACCAAAACTGTGGCATTAAAGTTTTGATTAATTTTTCCCATAGTATTATTGAGACACACCATCTTTTCTTCATTTGAATTCAGTGTGACATCATTATCATCACGCTGGTCAGGAACGGTTAAGTCATTGGTGTTTTTAACCCCATTTCTTTCTAACCCCCAATTAACCCTGGAAAGACTTCAATGTGACTGTCAGATGCCACGATCTGTCAGAATGCGGCATTTAAGGGGTTGCCATTCCCTGTTATTGCGCCTTATACAATGGAATGCGATTCATGATGAAGTAATTCTTAATCGAATTTCTTTGTGAACTAAGCCGAATTAAATTTTTGATTACTTTGCTCATCTCTACTCCTAACCACTATACCTACTGTACTTTGCTACCACCTAGTGGCCATTGTTCTATTTGGTTTATGTAAGTTATCCATGGCTGTAATTCATTATGCCATTCATCTTATATCACCTCCTCTTCAGTGAGCTCATATTCTGTGTCCTACAGTATTTCCCTGTTTGTTTGACAGACATGCATCACAGAGCTGGAGAGAGGATTTTCCTTTGACCTCTATCATCAAGGTACATTCAATAAATTACCTTATCTATTGCATCTCCCTCTCTGGAATTCTACATACAACTGGTGCTGCTAGGGGAATGATTATAGCAGGTTCACTATCTTCCATTGGTTGTACAAGAGATTGCCATTCACATTCATCAGAGACTTCTCTCATGTATATCAGTGGCAGAATAAGGGAGATTTGCTAAACGAAATGCACCACAAATGTTACCCAAAGAATGGAGTGGAAGGAAAGCATCCAATTTTAGACACTTTTCACTCCTTAAAAGTTTTAAAAAGTATCTAGACAAAGAGACATGGTGGTCATAAACTAATGATAAGTGCCTTAGGGTTATTTCCTATGGCTACTTCCATAAATACTGGGAACCTTATATTTATTTATAGTGGTAGAAGGCAGAAATATAGAAAATGGCACAAATTTTGCCATATTTATTAAAATTGTATACATGGGATAATTCTCTTCCTAATGTCTTGTGTCTGCCACCTACCTAAAACAGTTTTATGCTCCAAAATTGGTAATCATTTTAAATAATGTGAACCTCTCACCTTTTGTGGTATCAACAGTCAGAAATACCTTATTATATGATTAATCTCTTCTACCTAATCCCTTGTCTACCGGAATATCAATATTACACACATTATGTTAAATAGATTCAATATTAATTTCTTTCTAGTGCAATATGCAACACAATTTTGCCATGATTTGTTTAGAAAATGTGTCATATTGTTTGAATTTTCAGTAGAAGACATGTCTATATGGCTGTACAGCCACTGGTGTGCCTGTCTTCATGTTCATTCTTCAGGATCACTGTGCTCATTATAGATTTTCTCCAGGGAGTGCACGGATGTCTTGTCCTTTATATATGGGATCACAAGTGTCATCAAACAAGAAAAAAATGAACATTACCTTTCAGGACAGAGGTCATTCTGGAAATGGATGAACCACAATCCATCATCGGTGGCTTGCAGCCTAAACTATTACAAGGCTCAATGCAAAGTTAGCAACATAAATCACATGTAATATAATCTTGTAACATGAATAAAATATACAGATATGTTTATAGGAACATTCAATACAAATGGTATTGTATACGTCAGAACTAGAGTGTATTGCTACAAATCAGAGAATTATGTAGTGTTGTCTATTGGGAGGCTCAATAACAGTTTTCCTGGGGGTGCAAACAATTTTTACTTGTACTATGAGGCACAAACACAAAGTGGTTGCAGTTACTTAGAAGCACATGAGAATATTGGTTCTCACGAAGATACACAAACTTGGACCAGAAAATGTCAACAGACATTGTATTATTGGTGTCTTTTCAATGTAGCATTTTGGTGCAGAAGGTCATCTACCAGCATCGCTGGTCATACATAGGTGTGTCATTTCTTCTGTCTCTCTGTGGGAAGACTCTGCTCACCTTTAAGGACTACCATTGCAGCAAACCTCAGCTCAAACCCTCTCATCCCAGGTGCCACTACAATGTACTCCCTCTTTCTGTACTTCACAACTATTGGTTAAGCCTCTGGCACAACCAGGGGTCTCAACATCAGACACAAGCATCTTTTCACTATTACTGAGGTTGGCACTCCTACTATAGACTTGTGTGAACCTGCCCCACATTATAGCAACAACCTATGTGCTTTAATATCGTTTCCATAGGCCACTCGCTAGCAGAGGACTATAGCCTCATCCACATGGCATCAAGGCCAGTTAATATGGGAGCCATGCCATTTATATAAAGGGGAAAGTAGCACCAATTAACAAGACAAAAAAGCAAAGAGTGCAATAACAATAAAGAAAAAAAAATATCATGATAACACATACAGTGCATTCGGAAAGTCTTCAGATCCTTTCACTTTTTGCCGGATGGCATGGTAGATAGTGAGGTGTCTGCACCTATAGGGTACAGAAGGAATGTGGAGGACAGGCACAGTGGACCTAACACTTATGTCCATGCAAAACTTTCTTTTTTTTCTTTTTTTTTAGCAAATTTGGAAACATTTCTAAAATTTTGTTTTCACTTTCTCATTATGGGGTATTGAGTGCAGATTGGTTTGGGAAAACTAGCCCAAGACCTCAACTTAAAGAAATACAAAAGAGTCTGAAGACTTTTCAAACACTCTATATGTGCACCAACACTTGTATCAGAGCTTTAAAATGTGAAGGTAGGTGGAAAGAGTGTCCAAATCCTAAATGTATTTCAACAAAAGAAATCCAAAGCTGTGCCCTCAGATTTGTGTAAAAAAATTACTGTGGATGTGGAGCAGATCAACAGTAGATTTGAACAATTATTAACCTAATTATCAGTCGATGGGGCTAATCCTTGGCATTATGCACAAAATTAGTGACATGCTATTTATTTCTACACGGGACCTCTTTCCAGAGCAGTCAAAAATTTGAAACCTTCTAAAGCATGGCAATGAGATTAGCAAAAAAAAAAACCTCAGAAGTATGAGATATCAATTTAACACAGATTTAGGTATGGAATGTACAACAAAATCTGTGAACATACCTTTTTCTTATTTTCTAAGGGATTCTCCTGGACATTGAGGGCCTATCCCTAGACCTTAGGCTACACAAGTGCCCTGCTGCTGAAAGTTAGGTGCCCAGCACTAGGCATGAGTAGGTCTTCAGATTAAATTCCAGTCGGAAAAAAATTGACCTGAATCGAAAGTGCCCAAATTGCCATGAAAGTCATGTATGGCACTCTAAGTTTTCCTTGGAGAAGGTAATTGCTTGCCGCAAGAAACACTGGGATCAACCGGGTAAATGGTGGATAAGTCTTCTTTATTGGTAAAATGTTAGCAAAACCAGAACAGCTTTCCGGAATACTCCAGTCCCCTTCATGAGGTTCGGGCTTATATAAGGGTACTGGAGTATACCCGAAATGCGTTGTTCTGGCTTTGCTGATATATTACCAATAAAGAAGACTTATCCACCATTTACCCAGTTGATGCCAGTGTTTCTTGTGCCAAATAGTTACCTTCTCTGACAAATTGCATCCTTTGAAAGATTTGGCCTCTCTACCAAAGGCATCCTACCTGTGGCAGCATACCTGGCAACTGGAAGTCTACAATAGAGTTGTGCCTATTCATAGCATAACTCCACAAGTTGAGCCTCCATTTTGGAGATACTTCACATCTGGATCACTGTCCAGAACGTATTTACCCTATGTTGTGCTGTTCTTTTGTTTTTACAGTGTTCAAGCATCTTTTTTCCTAGGACTGCTTCCAACTCCTTTCAAGATCTTTAACATTAAACAGCACTTGTAATGTCAAAGTAACAGTGACATACAGTATATGACTATAAAGTGGAAGGTACCATGTTTCTCCGAAAATAAGACCTAGCCAGGAAAATCTCTGTTTCTTAATTTTCCAAGAAAGGGTTACTTTGTAACAATTAACTCAATTAACTAATAAATGACTGCTTAAAGTTCCTTAAACCCCATTGGTTAAGCTATATTACCTAATTGTGAACCTTAATTAGTTTAAACATGCCCCTTCTTATTATTAACCCTTTCACATTCTGTTTTTATAATGTTATTCAATTATATTTTAATAAGTTAATTTTTTTCACATAAACATTTATTTTACTATGCATTATGTCAATTTAACTTTTTATTATCATTCATTCACCCTCCATTACTTATATTGTTAGTTTTTATGTTAACCTCTATCTATCAATCTTTTTAATAATCATTTTTAGCTATTAACCCTATAACCACTAACTCATTTAAAAAAAGCTTATTTATTACACAGACAATAACTCAAAGGCTATATTCCAAAAGCCAGGCATGCAAGCCAACAACCTATCCACAAGACAGGTACAGTCAGCATACCTTATAATGGCAGAACTAAACAGAAAGGTGCACTAATGAAATTCAGATGTTCATTAGTGCACCTTTCTGTTTAGTTCTTAGGTTGATATTCCACCACACATTTAGTTTTTTAGGGCGGACGGATGCTCACTAGAAATAGGGTTGTCTAGGGCCTTGTGTTTAGGGCAAGGTTCCAGACGGGGCCGATCTTTTCAGGGCGATGACTCCGTATTTAGGAGGTCATTAGGGATTACTAGCCCCGATAGGGCTGTCTAGGGCCAATATAGGTCCGGGCCCATACCCTTCCTTTTGTCTGCTTCATTCACTGGATCCACACTGAATTAAGAAGGAGGTCCTAGTGCTGAGACGCCTGAATGGGCTTGCCTCTTTACATTTAAAAAAATAAATAAATAAATAAATAAAAGTACTTCCCAATACAGTCCTCGCTTCTTTGCTTCGCAGGTCACAAAGAGTGTGGTGGGTTCAATTCACACTGGAAAATGCAAACATCAGAAAATTGAGACCGCGCTGCTTTAACCGGTACCGCTCCCAGGTAATCGAGATCAACCTTCCGGTGGCATAGCCGACACAAGACAATAGGCAAACCAAATCTCCAAAACGTTGTCTTTTTATTGCTGTAAGGGGATGAAGCTAACAGCGAAACCTGGGTCGGGTTGAGAAAAGACGGTGACGCTGACATTTGTGATGCGATATACATTTAATGTTTTTAACATTGTGAGTACAATTTTATCTTTTTAATTCATGTACTGAAGGTCCTTTCACCATCAGTGAATTTAATCTTTACAGCAATAAAAAGACAACGTTTTGGAGATTTTGTTTGCCTATTGTCTTGTGTCGGCCATGCCACCGGAAGGTTGATCTGGATTACCTGGGAGCAGTACCGGTTAAAGCAGCGCGGTTTCAATTTTCTGATGTTTGCCTCTTTACATGCTTGAGCTGCTCCTAGGCCACGTGACTGATGAACGTGACATCACTGGCCTAGGACAAGCTAAGAGAAAGCCACGGCACTCACGGGAGCACCGGTACCTTCTCAAATAGCTGATCAGCGGGGGTCCCGGGTGTCGGACCCCCACAGATCAGATACTGATGGCCTATCCTGAGGATAGGTCATCAGTAGTAAAATCCCGGAAAACCCCTTTAATTTAGAATTGACTTGCTCATCTTTAACTACTACGGATAAAAGTACCCAGTTTAAAATGTATTTTTATTACATACCCTAAAGATTCTAAGAAAGAAATAACTATTTTTATGAAAACGATACAAATAGAAAACTACGTCTCCTGCTAAAAATATTTTCCCTTAGCTAGCTTAAAAATATTCAAAATAAGTTGTGTTAAGAAATTTTAAAAATATTTGGCCACTCATCCCAGTAAAATATTCATTTCAAAAGTGTAGTATATAAGAGGTATATATATATAAGAGGTATATTTCATTGTCAGAGAGATGTCTAGGATTCAAAACCAAGGAGCACATTTATCAAACTGGTAAAAAGTAGAACTGGCTTAGTTGCTCATAGCAACCAATCAGATTCCTCCTTTCATTTTCCAAAGGAGCTGTCCAAAATGAAAGGAGGAATCTGATCTGGATTGTTTCTGATATTAAAGCTCAGTTCCACTTAATTGAATAGAGCCGAGCTGTATTAATATTTACCATCTATAGACAGAATTGGCACTGATTTTGGAAGAAAGAAGCCATGTTTTGTTTTTTTGTTTTTGTTTTTTCCCTAATTCATGCCAACTCCTTTAACCCTTTCACTGCCAAAACATGTCTACCATTTTTGACAAACACAAATTAAACCTGAATGATAAACTAAAAAGAAACATCTTATATTTTCCTACAAATATATTTTCTGAAAGTAGACACCTGGCACGTTGTATAAAGCACTTTACATCTGAAGGTTCCTGCATGCAATTTTTCATTAGACACAAATACTCAGTTATGCAGACGAATCATCATATATTTACCAGAACTAAATAGACCAAAAATCTCCATGACCTTTATATCTGAGTCACGGAGGAGACACATTTCCTGATTAGGTGCATGAGTTGATTCAGTGTAGAACTGCTCATCCCTCCTCCAAATGGGATCAGAGAGCTCAAAGTCTATCTTCATACCCCTCTCTCAGGTGTGATATCATGATGAAAAGTTCCTTTTTCACATCCTGGGACACTGGAGGCTGTACAAGAGAAGAAATGTTATATACAACGCCCCTACTTTACAGACGCACCAAACCAGGAATTAAAATTTTTAATGTTGTTCACCAAGGTCAAACAAGTGATGCGTCCCAAACATTGCATCTAGAATAATTTACCTGGCATAATTTGAAAGATCCTGGCCTTCAAAATATAGTCCTTTTATTCTAGCCTTCACAGATATTTTAATGCAAGGCTTATTACTGGAGATGAGCAAATACTTTCCAAAATTTGGAAATTCAACCCAAAACTCTTAAAAAGTTGAGATTCTACTAAATGATTTGTGATTTCATAGGGAGAAAGAGACAGGGTGAGAGAGACTTTTCCAGGCAATAAGAGCACTTCGTATTCTAGCACAGTCAAGTGCAAATTCAATTTTTGGAAATTTGCTCGTCTCTACTTATTACATACATAAAACTATCACACAAAGGTTTGGCATTCTCAGCAGCTGCAAGATGGTGGTGGTCACTTGACTTACTCACTGCTTCCTTGGGCTGTACTTGGCTTCCAGCACTTCAGCACAGGCAGAGAAGGGAGGGTGTTGATTTACAGGGATGTTCTGAGCCACATGCTAGGAGATACATATTAGTTTGGTGGGGGGGAGGCCTACTGCTGGGACCCAAACCAATCATGAGATTGGGGGCTCCTTACCCTTTTGGGGCCCTCAGAAATGTATGGAGCATTAGGTCGTGCGTGCATGCAAGACACTGTAGTCAGATGTCTCCAGAACTCATGTGCAGATGAATGGAGAAGAATTGTGCATGCCCAACCTGCTGCTCTACTTATGTTGGGGTGTCCCAGATGGTATGAGGTTTCCATTCTCATGGCCATTGCCGATCCCAGTGGTAGGATCCACATTGATCTAACAGTTATCCCCTATCCTGTTGATTGCTTATCACAACTGGAATACCCCTTCAAATGATACTGTAGGTCATCTTTTGATGATAGAACCTATTAAAAGTGTATTTACATATTGGTGGCAAAGGTGAAAAGTAACAATGCCATTTCTCACGGGAGCTTACTGATACTGTACTTACGGATCGTAGTTTCTTTTTGGCATTTGCTGTCGGCTTAAACATCATCCAGTGTACAATCTGTTTGTCTTTAGATGCCTTTTTCATTGTGTAGAGCTGGAGAAGATGTTTGTAGAGATTGAGGTCCTGCTCACTAGACTTACTTTTAATAACTGAGTGATCCCATATGTGGAATCTATGTATGTTTATAGAGAATTCTGGGTGGGTTAATCACACGTCTTGAAAGTTTAATTCCTTGTTTACATACGAAAAAACAAATCTGTACCAGGCTAAAACCAGCTTCCTAATGCACGACGGCTATACTGTCAGCGCTTCTAAAAATGGCCAGGTCAATTAGCTGCCCATTTACAGTTTTGCATCACGATTGTACTTTTATTGGACATTCATGGAGCCAATTTATATGTCAGGATTCTCCAAACATAGCATTCCTAATAACTGATAAATCTCAATTGGTTTGGAACCTTCTCAAAAAATGATAAATATTAGACCTGACATCATTTAAAAAATACAAGAAAACTCGCTCTACGGGAACAGAAGCCAAGCATATCACGGCTCTGAGGAACATAAAATAAATAAGGATTTTCTACCAATCCTGGTAATGTTTATATTGGAAATTTCTCATGACTTTTTTCTTTTTTCTAGTTTTGCCCTGTACGTCATACTTAATGTCTTTTGTCATATTCATTTTTAAGTTTCTTTGTGCAATGTGAGAGCTCCAATAAAATAAAATGTGGCTTTTATTCCATACTTGTTAAAATATAATCAAACTGGTGTAAAGTAGAACTAGCTTACTTGCCCATAGCAACTAATCAGATTCCACCTTTCATTTTCCAAAGGTGCTATGGGCAACTAAGCCACCCATTCTCTTAAATGGGTTACGGCATTCACCATATGAGATAAATATGTGTATATATTTTATATAATAATATGGGAAATTTATATTTTAAAAACTTTTTTTTTAACTTTTGTTTTCACTTTTTTTAAGTCCAGATCATCAGTCTCATAGACTGTAATGATTTATCATTGCAGTCTATTAGAAATTCATAGACTCCCATAGGGCTCTATAGCTCTGAACATACCGTAGCTCTGGAAGGCCTCAGAGCATTTATAAGACCCTAGGTTGTTAACAACAACCAAACATCTCTCTTGATCGTGCAGGAGAGACCTTGGGAGCACAACGCTCCCAGGGAAAGATCTCTCATATGCCATAGTTGCAATTGACCTTGATATCTGAGGGGTTAAATGTTCATGATCTGAGTTAACGCTGATCACAGACATTGCCTCCAGCTGTCTGCCGTGTAAAACAACAGGAACCCAGTGGCTATCACACCCGCTAAGGTCGGGAGGGGTTAAGTGGCCTAGTAGATACAATGATTGCAATTGACTTCTACATCTAAGGGGTGAAATGTCAATGCTCGGAGTTATCTCCAATCATAATCGCAGATTATGAGCCAGCTCCATATTTAAACTTCTGACTTTCACAGTCCATGTACAGTGAACGTCGGGAAGGGGTTAGTCTAATGTCGGAAGAAACATTTAAAATATGCAATAGATTTAACTAGATAGAACTAGTTTTTGATCTCTTGTGTAGTTCAAATCACAGATTTTGGAACACTGTTTATTCCCAAAGCACTGGTCCAGCTGGAAGACTTGTATTTCTTTATGTGCAAATGGAGTCTGAAGTTATGACAAACATGTCAGGAAACTGATTTCTCAGCAAATGTTCTAGTGGTATGAAGTAGAGATCATATTACGAATAATTATATGACAAGATACCTCATAGCAGTTGTATCCCTTATTAAGAATGGAAGAAATTAGTGTTTTCTATTTTTACTTTTGCCACTGTCCAAACATGTAATGGGAAAGATTATATTGGTTTTTGGTTTGGAAAAGAGCCCAGATCCTTGCTTCAACATCCCCCCCAACCATTGCATTTACAGGAATTAACATAGACATGCAACTTCTGTGAACCCGAACACAGTCAAAACTTTCTTATGGCAAATACTCACATAAATGTGCCCTAAATTCATTTCAAGACAGTTATTAGGTGATGGTAAAGACACATACTTTAAAACGAGTAAAAATACAATTCTCTGATTTGTTATGACTTACTTGCCTGAGTAATGGAGGTTAGGATTATACACAGTAATGCACAAGCCATGTGATTAAATATAAAATACTGAAAATACTTGCTACATAAAAAAAATACTTATCTTTAAGAATATGTTTTTCTTTTTTTCATGCACTTCAGTTAGACTAAGCTAGAATACCAGACAACAGTCATAATCAAAAGTGGATTCTTCTTCAACGTAAAAAAGACCAAAAATTACATTTTTAACTTGATAAAAGTTATGATTGTAAATCCTAATGGAATTACTTAAAACACATCTGTTGTATTTTTTTTCTAAACTACTATAATAAGACAAACTCCGGCTTGTAATTTTGAAAAACAGGATAGCAGTTTTATTGTGCGACAAAAATCACTTAGTTAGTGACGTTTCGGCTCAATTTTAGAGCCTTCTTCAGACTGGTGCCGCTGGAGGAAAGGGATGAAGATAGTAAGGGCCCAAATAGGGCTAGAAGATATGCGCTGTTGAGAGAGTACAGGCTATGCTGTGACACAGGAAAGAGCGCTATGTGACATAGCGCTCTTTCCTGTGTCACAGCATAGCCTGTACTCTCTCAACAGCGCATATCTTCTAGCCCTATTTGGGCCCTTACTATCTTCATCCCTTTCCTCCAGCGGCACCAGTCTGAAGAAGGCTCTAAAATTGAGCCGAAACGTCACTAACTAAGTGATTTTTGTCGCACAATAAAACTGCTATCCTGTTTTTCAAAATTACAAGCCGGAGTTTGTCTTATTATATGAATTCGGGGTGGGAACCCTACTCCGAGCCACAACAGTAGTATCCGTCAAGTGTATCTACCTTTTCTAAACTACTGTCATTGAAATGTATGGGATCTGTTGGTAATACAAAATGTCAAAGTAAAATACTGCAATCGCCTAGGACAATGGTTAAAAAAAATGGTTTTGTTGCCACCACCGTTATCTATTTTACACAATGCTCCACTGTGGCTTCCCCTTACTCAATTCCATACAATAGAATTAGGTCCTATTTTAGGGGCTTAATATGGAAGGAGGGACATCCAAGGTTGAAATTAAGAACATCCTAGAAGGGTTGGCCTTACTTAAGTGGTAGCAGCAGTAGTAGACCACAGTACTGAGGACAAAGAAGATGAGATGGTGACCTGGATGGCTTAGTTCTCCTCTCAGTCACAGCAGAATGACATATATGTCACTTTTGAGTCTAATACCGTGCCTTGGAGACAGTGGTCACAGCATTCCTCCTTCTCCTTACAAAGTCACTGAAGCCTTCAAGTTGCATCATTCCTGTCTTCACTGCCCCATACTAGTGGTCTGCCTTCTTTTGTCCTAAGAAAGGGCAGCAAAACCTTATATGCTATGAAAGATACTCAAAATAGTCACCTTACTGATGACTTTTCTGAGAACAATCAATGTTTTTTTTACTGCCATGAGGAGGAGGTTCAGGCAGAGGTGGGGGACCCCATGCATAGCTAGGTTGGTGGGCAGTGACATAATAGTAGCACTAGTAGCCAGGGTGGTGGCGGTAGGGGAAGGTGACGATGGAGGGTGATGATGATCACCAGTTACTGTGGGAAAATAGAAGTGGTGGCTAGCTCGCACAACAAAAGTGTCCTTCTCACTGTCTCCTTTGTGACTGTCGGGCAGTATCCACCCACGTGCAGTACAGTATCTGTGCAGTCACTGCAATACAACTTAGTGGATTGTGCTGCCTTTAGGGAGCTGATGGCGTGTGCTAAGCCTCTCTTTAAGATACCTAGCTAGCATTATTTCTTCAAGAAAAGCCATCCCTGACTTGTGCTCACACATGGCAGAGAACATGGGTCACTCATTGCAATGCTCACTCGTCGGCAAGGTACAGACCACTGTGGACACCTAGAGAAGCTGTAATGGCAGGGAGAGTACAATGTTTTGCATGCTAGTAGCGAGGCACTACAGCAGAAAGGAAGTCAGATCCTATTGACATCTACACATTTGTGTTGGTCTGGTTTCCACACCAGTAGCTTATGCACCTTCTCCACATCCTCCTCAATGGACATCTTCCTCTCCCCAACAGAAGCAGGGCAGAGCATTACTTACACTCCCCCTCCCTCCTGGCATATGTGTGAAGTGAAGCGTTGCTATGCCATGTTAGAGCAGATTGGCTTGGGTGAGAATAGCCACACAGCTGATCACTTACTAAAGTCCATCAAGCAGCAAGTATCCCTCTGGTTGTTGCCCTGCCAATTTCCACTAGGCAAGGTGGTTAGTGATAATGGCTGAAACATCATAGTTGCTCTGCATTTCAAGGAGATAACGCAAGCTTCCTGTATGTCGCACATAAAAAACTTAGGCAACTTTGAAAAAAATACAGTGGCTTGTAGAGGGTGCTGGACATGTCCAGAAGAATGGCTGAAATGTAAAGACATTCATATGTAAAAAGAACATCCTCCTGGATTTGCAGTGACAGAACGGTCTGCCATTCCACTGCTTCATCCTCGACATTCCAATTCACAGGAATTCCACAAGATTTCTTGGGTATGCTAGAGCATTTGTATGAGCAGCGTAAAGTGGTGAACAATTTTGTTGTGCACTAGACCATCAAAGCAGGGAGCATGTGTCGTTTCAAGGACAGGCAGTGGCAGCTCAGAAGAGATAATTGTTGTGAACTCAAGCCCTTCAAAGAGGCCACCAGATTCGTCAGCAGGGACTGTGGTATCATGGATGTCATCTCCCTGATATTTGTCTTAGAGCAGATGCTTATGCTGATGAAACAAGGGATGGCGGAAAAAGAACAGCTTATGCATTTTGCTGGCTGCCCTGTAGCTGTTGGGGACCCACATAACGTCCCATGGGAGAAGAAGATGAGGAGGTACCACAAGAAGAGGAGGAGGAGGAGTGGTCAGTAGTGGAGGAAAAGCAGGAGGCTGATGATGATGACAGCACCGGCCATGATGAACAATTATCTCGGGGGGGGGGGGGGGGGGGGGGGGTGGTGCGATGGGTGGTGGAGTTTAAGACTTGGACACGCTGGCCAGAATGACAAACTGTATGCTTGCTTGCTTATATAATAACAGGCATATCTTTACGATTAAGCAATCTGGATAGCCATGATTTTAGACCTTCCCTATCAAAGCAAAATGGAGTAATGTTTTCCTGTGACCGAAAGGAAAGTCACATTACTTTATTACCAGGATACACTATGTACACAGCTTGCTGCAGTTTTTAGTGAGCAGGTGTCTGCTGCTGCGTGTATGACTGTGAGGCCTCTGTCTGCCTCTTGGCACCTGTAACCCATCTCCTGGCATCTCCACCACAAGCAGCAGTCACCAGTTCAGTATCATCAACATGAAGGAGAATTTTTTTTCATGTGCCATGCCAGGCTGATGCAAGTCAACAAAAGGAGACATACCACCTACCTGAACTCTGGCCTTTCTCCTAATGGACTTGTGGACAGGCAGATTGGAATAATGTTCCATACTGGCCCAGTATACTCTCTCTTTTCTATCTTGTCCAGCCTCCAGTGTCATCTTAGAAAGGGTTTTCAACTCAGCATGGGGAGTTGTTGCACCCAAACATACAAAGTTGTCTTCCAACAGTGTACAAAACATCACTTTTGTCAAAATGAATGAGGCACGGATGGGTAATGATTGTCACACTCCTCGGGCTGAGGCCAGTGAATAGATTTACCCTTGCTGATGGTTGCCCTATCATGCCACTGCCAATGTCTACCATCATGTTCTGATTTATGTAGCTTCTGCTGCTGCCACCATCATGCCACCTCTATTATCCCTACCGCCACTACCGCTACACAGCCACCACTACTACTACTACTACTACTACTACTAACAGCAGCACACACATCTACTGCCTTGTCCGTTCCACGCGGTGCTGCTACTACTGCCTCTATTATTGCAACTACATGCCACTATTACATTTTCCACATCCACACTGTACTGTTGCTACTCCCAATTAAAAGGGAGAATTTTTCTGGCTCGTTCAGAACAAGCCACTCTTTCTTCTGACAATTAACACTTGTGTGTGTATAAATATGGGCAGACATTCTGCCCCAGTAAGGGAAATTTTTGGAAAATTGTGAAGAATTAGCTACTGTTTCTTCTGACATTATCGTATGTGTGTATAAACAGGGACATACATCTGCTCCAGTTAAGGAATAATCTTTGGCAGCTTGGTCCCAACAAGCCACTGTTTTTTTCCACAATACTTTGTGTGTTTAAAAACTATCTGCCCCCAATAAGGGACATTTTTTGAAAGCTTTATAATATGTACAATCATAACACATGCAACAGCACAGTGTGTTTTTAAAAATGCAGGTTGTTAACACTGTCAACCATGCGTTTACCCATAGCTATAACTGTCAATGACATTATTTGCTATTGCTGTTGGAACATTTAAGAGAATAAAAGGTGGAGTTGGGGGGAAGAGATAATTGCAGAGCAAAAAATTGTAAAAAAAAATATTAAAAAAGATAAGGAGATCTCAGAGTGGTATGTGCTAATTTACAGGCCAGTTGGAGCAACTTTGATCTGTGAAGAACACAAGATGAAATATATATACAGTACAGACCAAAAGTTTGGACACACCTTCTCATTCAAAGAGTTTTCAGTATTTTCATGACTATGAAAATTGTAGATTCACACTGAAGGCATCAAAACTATGAATTAACACATGTGGAATTATATACTTAACAAAAAAGTGTGAAACAACTGAAAATATGTCTTATATTCTAGGTTATTCACCTTTTGCTTTGATTACTGCTTTGCACACTCTTGGTATTCTCTTGATGAGCTTCAAGAGGAAGTCACCTGAAATGGTATTCCAACAGTCTTGAAGGAGTTCCCAGAGATGCTTAGCACTTGTTGGCCCTTTTAACTTCACTCTGCGGTCCAGCTCACCCCAAAGCATCTCGATTGGGTTCAGGTCTGGTGACTGTGGAGGACAGGTCATCTGGCGTAGCACCCCATCACTCTCCTTCTTGTTCAAATAGCCCTTACACAGCCTGGAGGTGTGTTTGGGGTCATTGTCCTGTTGATAAATAAATGATGGTTCAACTAAACGCAAACTGGATGGAATAGCATGCCGCTGCAAGATGCTGTGGTAACCATGCTGGTTCAGCATGCCTTCAATTTTGAATAAATCCCCAACAGTGTCACCAGCAAAGCACCTGCACACCATCACACCTCCTCCTCCATGCTTCACGGTGGGAACCAGGCATGTAGAGTCCATCCGTTCACCTTTTCTGCGTCGCACAAAGACACGGTGGTTGGAACCAAAGATCTCAAATTTGGACTCATCAGACCAAAGCACAGATTTCCACTGGTCTAATGTCCATTCCTTGTGTTCTTTAGCCCAAACAAGTCTCTTCTGCTTGTTGCCTGTCCTTAGCAGTGGTTTCCTAGCAGCTATTTTACCATGAAGGCCTGCTGCACACAGTCTCCTCTTAACAGTTGTTGTACAGATGTGTCTGCTGCTAGAACTCTGTGTGGCATTGACCTGGTCTCTAATCTGAGCTGCTGTTAACCTTTGATTTCTGAGGCTGGTGACTCGGATGAACTTATCCTCCGCAGCAGAGGTGACTTTTGGTCTTCCTTTCCTGGGGCGGTCCTCATGTGAGCCAGTTTCTTTGTAGGGTTTGATGGTTTTTGCGACTGCACTTGGGGACACTTTCAGAGTTTTTCCAATTTTTCGGACTGACTGACCTTCATTTCTTAAAGTAATGATGGCCACTCGTTTTTCTTTACTTAGCTACTTTTTTCTTGCCATAATACAAATTCTAACAGTCTATTCAGTAGGACTGTCAGCTGTGTATCCACCTGACTTCTGCCCAACACAACTCATGGTCCCAACCCCATTTATAAGGCAAGAAATCCCACTTATTAAACCTGACAGGGCACACCTGTGAAGTGAAAACCATTTCAGGTGACTATCTCTTGAAGCTCATCAAGAGAATGCCAAGAGTGTGCAAAGCAGTAATCAAAGCAAAAGGTGGCTAATTGAAGAACCTAGAATATAAGACATATTTATAGTTGCTTCACACTTTTTTGTTAAGTATATAATTCCACATGTGTTAATTCATAGTTTTGCTGCCTTCAGTGTAAATCCACAATTTTCATAGTCATGAAAATACAGAAAACTCTTTGAATTAGAAGATGTGTCCAAACTTTTGGTTTGCTCTGTACTGTATATATATATATATATATATATATATATATATATATTGCAACAGTTAAAAACGTTATGCAGAGAAGACATTAAAAAAGAGATCTATTGTGTAAGTAAAATTTCTGAAGGATTCCAGCATCTCCAATATAATTTTCCCTTCTCCTTGAAGATCTTTCTGTGATTAATTCCTTAGGACTTGCTTTCATCTGCAGCCATACGTTGGGGAAAAAAGGGACACAATTCTGTTTATTTTAGTTTGATCTCTTCTGCTTGTTCTAGAACAGAGTTCTTTATGAGCAGAAAGAGGTTGAAGTTTTCTTAATTAAACACTTATATTGTTCATCTGCTTTCAATCCCTCGGACAAAGCAGCAAATTTGTACAGTGTTCATTTGTATTACCGCTTTGTTTGTACACGTTTTTATGTTTAATCATGAGAACATTCAGTGAAGGCAACAATGTGTATTCAGTATCTAACATATGTCACACACCTGAACTTTTCATTTCATATGCAAAGTTTAAAAGAATTAAAAAAAGAAAACAACAAAAAATTCTGAAATGATACAGCTTCTCTCTTTTGTGTTACCTACCCATAAACTGCAGATCTGCATTGTGCTTTTTTTTTTATCATGAAACATATATAATTGTAGTAGTGCATATTCCACCCCTTTATTTGTGTACGGTGCTGACGCGGATTATACAATCTGTGTCTACATCCTCCCCTGTGGCTGAACCTGAAAGGAAATTACTTATTGGATGTCACATCATGTTATTTTTTTTTATTTTAGAATTTTTGATACATATTATACTGTACATACATGTGTGTTAGACAGTAGTACCTAGAAATTGGAAACTTGAGGTTGCAACCAGTCTGGAACTGACTAATGTGACATGTGCCATCTTAGGGATCCTCCCATTTTCCACCAGTCAGATCCTCAGGCAGCTTTTCTTAAAGTAGTCATTGATTGGCAGCAAGAAGCAGCAGTAATGATGGAAACTGGAGAGTAGCAAGGTGAAGATCAACCAAGATCAACAATCCAAAAAGAGCATATGAAAGAAGAGTCAGAGTTCAGGCCAGGAGTTAAGAGCAGGAAATACACAATGAACTCCAATTTAGAAGGCAAAATCCATTGGAGAGCAAAGCCTAAATACAGGCAGGCTATACAGGAGTAGCAGGCTGAAGGCAGTGATGAAGGCAACTAAGCCTATGTTATCATCACCCCAGTTCCCATGGCAATGCGTACACCTACCACTGGAACAGCAGGAACGATACGAAGCGCACACAAGGCTGCTTCCTGCCATTGATAAGCCCTTTTGGTCTCATTGTGTGACACAGTAGTATGTTCTGTTGGCTTGTATTATTAAGCTACCGAGTACCATAAAAAAGGGACATTCGAGCTGCGTTCTTTCTGGACAGTGCCACACCTTTCTGCAGGTTGTCTGTAGTATTGCAGCTCAAGGTTGTTAACCAGACACAATGCATAGACAGGTGCAGTGCTGTTTCTGGAAGAAAGCTGCCATGTTTTTCTACTTGTGGACTTCTGGAATTTAATCAGTTGAACAAGTATTTAACAAAATCACAATTTAAAGGGTTATTCCATGATTAATGTTACATAGTAACATAGTTTATAAGGCCGGAAAAAGACATCTGTCCATCCAGTTCGGCCTGTTTTCCTACAAGTTGATCCAGAGGAAGGCAAAAAACCCCTGTGAGGTAGAAGCCAATTTTCCCCACTTTAGGGGAAAAAATTCCTTCCCGACTCCAATCAGGCAATCAGAATTACTCCTTGGATCAAGGACCCATTTCTAGTAACTATAACCTGTAATATTATTACCCTCCAAAAATACATCCAGGCCCTTCGTGAACTTACCATCACCACCTCCTCAGGCAGAGAGTTCCATAGTCTCACTGCTCTTACCGTACAGAATCCTCTTCTATGTTTATGTACAAACCTTCTTTCCTCCAGACGCAGAGGATGTCCCCTCGTCACAGTCACAGTCCTGGGGATAAATAGATGATGGGAGAGATCTCTGTACTGACCTCTGATATATTTATACATAATTATTAGATCTCCACTCAGTCGTCTTTTTTCTAAAGTGAATAAGCCTAATTTTGATAATCTTTCTGGGTACTGTAGTCCACCCATTCCAGTTATTACTTTAGTTGCCCTCCTCTGAACCCTCTCCAGCTCTGCTATGTCTGCCTTGCTCACAGGAGCCCAGAACTGTACACAGTCCTCCATGTGTGGTCTGACTAGTGAATGTTAAAAATAAAAATCAGACCTTAGGTAGTACATGACAATCTCTTTCAAAAACAAAGCTAGAACCAGCCTTGTATCTCACATGCATCCACAGATCTCCACCTTCATAGCTCCAATTGTTCTTCTAGATTTATTTCAAGATGGCAGTTCAGTGGGTGTGTCCTTTCTCAGGGTGTGTCTTTTTTCTGTAGCTGGTGGCAGTTGAAGGATGGAACTAACATTCAAAAAACGAGAAAAAACTTGGAATGCACATCCACAAGCTCTGCATTGATCTGTTGCTTCTCAGCTCAATTTACATTACCTCTCAGCATTATTACTAGTATACAACACCATAGTCCACTAACTATACATGATGACATTTGTATTTTGATCAAGGTGCACAAGCCTACTCACCACATCAATAAGCCCACTCACCACATCAATAAGCCCACTCACCACATCAATAAGCCCACTCACCACATCAAGGTTGCCTCTTTAGAGTGGGACCTACTCTCATTTGGTGTAGCACCACGTAGCAACCACCACAGCCAACACACAACACCCACAGGCTGTAAGACCCAGTAGTCCAACAGCACCGTTGCTGTCAGACTGAACCCCCTAGTACTGGGCCCCACAGGCTCAGCATCAAATCAACAGCAGCAACCACACAGTACTGCACCATGTGAACAGATGCACACAGTTCACCTGCCCATGTGGTTTCAGAGAAAGTGGACTGAGATCAAGTGACCTTCAACCTATATGCAGTCACCTGGGCTGAAATGTGTGCTGATACCATGAAAGAAAGACAACACAATCATCTGAAGAGAATGGAACTGAGCATGTGCATCCAACTCACTGAAGTAGACAGAGAAATTAGAAAAAGAACGAACAGCAGGTGGCGCTATACAGGTGGATTATATTGAATAGCTATTGATAAACCCAAATATGTGATGGCTCAAAATTACCTAATAGGAGTCCAAAATATACTACTAAATCAACACCAATAAAATGTGATGGACAACCCACATATTATCAAAATATGAAATCTTATTGATATAATAACATTAATATACTTGACAACAATCATTAAAAATAGACGCAGTGGTACAATGTTACAGACAAAATGAGAATATGGTCACATTATCACATTATAAGGTTTAATATAACGTCTATATATGAATACAGAGGCCAAAGGACTGTCACCATCACATAAGAATAAAATGCCTAGTGCAAATATATCACAAACACCATTAAAGGTGAAAAAAGAAACAGTCAATGGGCCAAAATCAAACAGACAGGCTAACACATAAATGTAAGGATACCGACCAATATATCTCAACCCCAACACACGTTTCGCCTGCTGGCTTCCTCAAGGGGATGCCATGTTTCAAATGCTGCAAACTTTTAAACCCTCACAATTGATTGCAGCTGTGTGGATCCCTCCCTTTGTTGCCACTCACTGGTTCCTTAGGCATGTGTTCCACAGGGGAACACATTACATCACTTCCTGTATCCTGGTGTGAACTCAAGTCATTAAAAAAAAAAAAAACTTTATACAACAATATCAAAATATCAAAATACATGTGTGGATTATGTTACCCTGCAAGGGACAAAAGGTGATACATATTGAGACTCAGTGACAAAGAAAGAGCAGCGAACCAATAACGGCCGAAATCTCGCGAGATTTCGCGGGAAGTCGCGCCAGCAATGCAGTCACATTTTATTGGGGTTGAATAGCTATTGAGTAGCTATAATAAATTTTTAATTACATGCAATTACAAAAGTATTCAGATCCGGGTGTTGGTTTGAAAAATGTAGAGTATTTTTCATGGGACAACCCCTTTAACAATTACTTGCATACATAAGTAAGTATGTAAGTAAGTACGTAAGTACTATATACAATCACAAGGTAAGAAAAGAGCACACTAAATAAATGCAAAACAAAAGTAGTAGTAACTGGAAATTTATAGGCCATGACCAAGAGTGGGGTGTGCATCCAGGAAGACAACCATTGTAGGACTCTAGACTGTTTTTCTTCTGATGCACTTATCAGCTTTTCATTCACCATGTTACCAGAGAGGCTACTTAGACTTTGGAGAAATCTATACCAAGCCTACGTTATAGTTTGCTTAGCTGCTATAAATAAACATCATGCAAAGGCGTGTTCCATATTTTCTTGGGCAGGAGAGTTTCCCATGGGTCCTCATGGCCCAAGACCAAAAATATCAGATAATATGTCTTGATCCAAAGTCCTCACACCTTGGGAGAGGTTCACCATGTGGACACCCTCTGCATGATATACAATAAAAATAGGACTGGTTTAATGAGTGTTCATATGTTCTTTTTCTTCATATTTTTCATATATTCTTTCATTTGTGCTATATGCACCATATTCTCAAATAAACTATTTGTTGTCAGATACCGGACAATTCGAATGATTATGAATAAAAGTCATAAATCATTCTTTACTGGGTTCCATATGATTCTACTATTTTTTTTTTTTTTTTTTAATTCTGGAAACCATATACGTTAAGTAGTGTACACTGATGGCACAATGGCACAAAATAAATACATTTGGGTCAACGAATTTGGTCTCCAAAATACATATAATTTGTAAAACATCCTTTGCTGAATATATATATATATATATATATATATATATATATATAGTTAACCCCTTCCACCCCTGCCGATTTTCTGTTTTTGCAATCTCATTTTTTCCTCTGTGCCTTCCCAGAGCCATAACTTTTTTATTTTTTAATTCACATAGCCGTATGAGGACTTGTTTTTTGTGGGACAAGTTGTACTTTCTAAAGGTACCACTTAATATTGCACACAATGTAGTGGGGGATGGGAAAAAAATTCCAAATTGGGTGACATTTTGGAGTGTGTGAAATTTTTTGGTCACTTTTTATTCAATTTGAAAAAAATGACAACTTGGCCATTTTGATGTTTTTTTTCCATTACACGGTTCACCACATGGGATACATATTTTTATATTTTATTAGTACAGACGTTTCCGCACACAGTGATGCACATGATGCTTTCCGTGTTTATTTCTTTTTATTTTTATTCTGGGGAGGGGGGGGTTAATTTTTATATTTTTAAATTTCTTTTTATATTTTTAAAAACTTTTTTTTACTTTATTTAGGCCCTCAAGGGCCTACCATGATGCAATCCCTAGATTTCCACTTCTGTATATCAATGGAAATGTATCCATTGATATATAGAATATTCCAATGTAGTGATGCCACCTGCAGGCCTACATTGAAATATTCCAGCAAAAAAATCAGAACTAGTTTTGAACGAATGGTAGTCCAAGAATAAATTCGATTTGCCATGAAGCCGAATTTCCTCATGGCTCGCGGTATTGGGAGACGCCGCTCCTTGTCATTGCACCCACTAATTACAAAGAAATGCTCTTCGTGACAAAGTTTATTGCACAAAAAAAAATTTTTCATAAAATTCTGCAAGGCAGCTGAATCGAATTTTAGTAAACTTCATTCATCTCTAATCAGAGCCTTTCATAGGCAACGAATGCCTCCCCGATCACCACGCAGGGCTTCTGGGTTTTGTGCTCTCAGATGCGGTGGTCACAGTTGACCACGGCATCTGAGGAGTTAAGTGTCTGCTATCGGCATAATCATTGATCACAGGCATAAGCCCTGGGTGTCTGCTGTATCAGGGATTTGGGGATTTGTGTTTTGGGGTTCAACCCCTTGACTTATGTCCAGTGTCTGTATGATGAAGGGGTTGATCCCCAAAACGAGTCACAGTTTTTGGAATAAAAATTGGAGATATCTATTGAAGTTTGGAGTCTTGGCTGGTCCTTCCTTTATCCACTGATCTCAGAAACTTTTGTTCTCCAGACACTGTCGACTCATGCATCTAATGTCCGATTTGCTCCTGGCGAGGATTCCAACCTGCTGCCACGGTGACTCCAATCTGCATTACATAGTTGTGACTTCTCATAACCCAAAGAGGTGAGCACAACACCTACACCTGCTGTAACATTGTCGCACCTAGTTAGACTGTACTACCCCATGTGGCGCTTGGCGCTGTCCTTTTTCTTAATTTCAGCATCTCAAAAAATTTGATGGCAGTGTCCCTTTAATCCCCAGGGTCTGCTAGCTCAACATGGAAGAGATCAGAAGGAAATTAACCCTGTGTTCTCTACAAGACTGTTTGTGTCAGGAACATGCAGACTGTCCGGTGACAAAATAAAACCGTGAACAATTTTACCTCCAGTCTACATTCATCATCCATTCCATTTCTAGGTTTACTGTTCCTTTAAAAACAGCATTTCCAGCCTGACACCTCCTTGAGCTATATGTTTGCATTCCCTAATACCAGAAGAAGACTTACCCTTTTAAAACAGCGTCTTACACCCAGTAGCAGAGGTTAATAAGTGGGGCAGAAGTGTCATGCTGAAACCAAAAAGTAATATGTCTTGCCTGGGTCACAGATGAGCTCCATACGTGATTGTATCTGTCGTGCCTGATAGAAACGATATCCGCAGTCAGCCATATCGAATTTCTTTCACTGCTTCATCCCACACTATAATAGTAAGAGGGAAGTTTTCTAGATGCTGATTACAAATGTGCGGTCAGTGGAACTTGTAAAGATACATTATATCCACTACAGCCATGTAGTAGATCCTGTGTTATTTGACAGGAATTGTTGCAGGCTATAATCTAATCTAATCAAAAACTGATTTATGTGAAGTGTTTAAAAAGGCTTGCCCCACGAGAAATATTCAACATTTTCCCAACCAGCACCTGGATCGGAATACTTTTGTAATTGGACGTCATTAAACATTTAGTATAGCCACTGAGTTATTCACTAAACTCTATCTGTATAGCGCCACCTGCTGTTTGTAATTTTCCTTATTTCTCTGTCCACCTTGCTGAGGTGGATGCACGTGCTCCATTTCATCCTTTAACTGCCACCAGCTGTATTCACTGTTAGAAGCTATGACAGTTACAGGCAGAGAGTAAGGGCATTCCCCTGAGATGTGATAGAGAGAGAGAGAGCTGCAACATAAAGGACACACTCCCTGAGAAAGACCATGAGCTGCCAGCTTGAAATTAATGAAAGAGACCAACTGGAGCAATAAATGGAGACATCTCTGGATCCATGTGAGGTACAGGGCTGGTTCTAAGTTTGTTAGAAAGAGATTGTCACCTATATGATGTCTGGATTTCCTTTTTTCTTTAATCATGGGGTAACCCCTTTAACTAGCAATCACTTTATGAAAATATGGAGATATATGCAGATTTTTTCTTTTGTTCGTAGTTCTCATATTAAAAAAAACAAAAACAAAACTTCAGCATGCTTTATAAACTTCCATAAATGAATGCATCTAGAGCAGGAATCAGCAACCTCTGGCACTCCAGGTGTTCTAAAACTACAACTCCCAAAGTGCTCCATTCACTTCTATGGGACTTAGAAGAACAACTGTGTATGTTTGCATGCTGGGAGTTGTAGTTTCACAGCAGCTGGAGTGCTGAAAGTTGCTGATCTCTGTTCTAGAGGAAACTAATTGATGGAAAAGGATCCTGGCTTGGAACTCTATGCCCTGCAATATGCTGCACAATACGGATCTGGACTGCACCGCCATATGCTCGCTCTTGTACATGACACCTAAGAATATCCGCGCTAACCTTGGGTGGCATTTTTTTGTAACCTCTATTTTTTCCGTTTAACACGACACAAATAACAGAAAGAACATCCTATCTTTAAATTCCTCATCTGTGCGTATTTTATTGGTAATGGATAAGGCATGCAGATTTAAAGAGCCTCTGTTTTCTAAATAGAAGCTGTTGGGTGGGTACTTAACGGTTAATCTCCGTTTTCTAATATTCTGATCAAAGGTGCACTGTCAGTGTCTGATTAAGAGCCGTGTCAGAGGGATGAAGAAATTTCCTTATGGTTAACTGTGATGATTATGGGGGATCCCGTTGTGCACTTTCCTGTAAGCCGTGCAGCTTGACTCCAGGCTCCAGCTGAAAGTAAGAGGTTTAATAGCAAAGCTTCCTGTTGTTGAAGGCTACTATTCATTCGCAGCTTGTAAATCAATGCCTAGTAAATCTGTAGATAGAGCAACTACTGTTAAAACAGCCATTCTTCAGCCAGCCTGCCACTGTTTCGCTTCCCCGGGTATATGCAGTTGCCATAGAGAATTGCTTTGCGTCTAAAACATTATAGTCTTTACAATTTCAGACTATCTGTGCACCCCACACAAAGCGAGGAATCTAATAGTAATCTTCCTGTATTGTAACATAGTTATAAAAAATGACAAACACAATAACAAATGTAAATAAGAAGTATGAGAGGAAAAAAAAAAAAATGATAGGATATATACATGTTCATAAAAATGTGTGTATTGTACCCATGTCTCACTGCGTGGACCCCCTGCGGTTCCAATGAATTGGTCTTACAGAAACATAGATCCATATGGTGCTGTGAATTCAACTTAGTAGAACCTTGCTGTGGTACAGTATCTGGAATATTTAAATACACGGCCGTCTTTCGAAGCTGTGCCTCTTATGGTTGATAGGTTGAGTTCACAACTTTTCATACCACTTTCAGAATATAGTGCTACATTGATCTGACACTTGTTTTTTTTTTTTTTTGTGACTGGCAAAAATACGATGAAGTTCATGCATTTCACATGTTTTTGTTACACTTTTTTTCCAGGATTTTTTTTTTTTGCTATACATCATTCCATGCTGCACTTTGAAAAAAAGAGAAAAAAAACATCCCTAAAAACTTGCAACAAACATCCGGCCACAGTGATTTCTACTGAAAAAAAGTTGCAAAAAATGGCAGCAAAAACACAATTTTTTCTAAACTTGCTGCACGTGAAATTACGTTATAAGCAGATTTTGAGTATATTCCTCTGAGAAAATAAGTAATGTGAGAGTTAATAGTGTTCCGAATAATAGAGCAGTCGATCAGCCAATGAACGAGCAAATACTCGTTCATCGGCTGATGGGCATCTTTCCAATAAGGGTCAATCAATATTCAAAAATGACACCAATATCGGTGCAATAATACTCGTTACCAGGTAAAGTAAGTAAATCTCAAAAGGTAACTACCTGTATGTATATGGTTACATTAAAACATAACTTTTAATATGGATATTTAGAAAAATAGAGATATAGATAATCAAAGATAAGTTCCCTTGTATAAAATATAAACAGAAAAAGCCGTACACCTAAGTACCCTTAATACAACAGGGATACTACCAACTCAGTTGAAGGCAGAGCAACTCCATGCCCTCAAACCTTGAACAGATGATTATTAGTGCGCGGCGGCACCAAATCAAAGAGGAATAACCCAACAGTCCTACCACATCCGTGCAGGTGAGGTCGATAGTTCTTTGATTGGTATTAAGCTCCCAGGTAATCCGGTATGGGTACGTCAGGAAAATGGTACAGAGGTAATCTATCACCATCCCTAGAAATCCCTAAAGGGGGGTGCTAACATGGCCCTGATGAAGCCTAACCATGGAGCACTCGCCCCGACAGGGGCGACTCCATCCGGAACCTGTCCCTCCAATAGGAGACCCTGGATTGCCCTATATTAATTTCCCTACATGCACGTTTCACACACGGAGATGCTCATCAGGGGAGATAAACTCAACAATCGTTCCTCCCACATTCAGTTTGCATCAGCTTGTGTAATCAGGCTGGTGCAAACGTGCACCAATAAATCTGTTATCATCCATCAGCGTGCACACTGTCCAAAGATCGGGCAGTATATGTAAACGTCAATAGGTAGGGACGGAGACACAGACAGTGAGCCCTAACTAGAACCCCGCCCACTTTCCCTGCCGACTTTTAGTGCAAGCTCTAAGTAGCAAGTCTGCAACTGGTCGACGTTCCCTACTCTACGAGACAAACAACACCAAAGGACAAAAACAAGACACAGAGACAGAGTTGTGCCATGGGTAACAATCAGGAGGACAACAACATACCAAATCGAGAGACAGAGAATAGTCAAATAGCCAAGCTGAGATCAGAACCAGACGGAAAACTGAGTACCAATTCGTTAGATAGACAGAGGTCAAAAGGATAAGCCAAGGTCAAAACACTAGTAATCCAAAATACACAACCAGAAACTGGGAACATAGCTAGTGAGTGAAAGACTGGTACTGGTATATGGCCAGGAAGTGCGCTGTGGTATCTGGAATATGGAAATACACGCCCGTTTTTCGAAGTTGTGCCTCTTATGATTGATATGATTTCTACAACTTTTCATACCACTTACAGAATATACCGCTACATTGATCTGATGCTTTGTGTTTTTTTTTTTCTTTTTTTGACTGGTAAAAATACAATGAAGTTCATGCATTTCAACTGTTTTTGTTAGACTTTTTCTTTTTTTTTTTTTGCTATTCATCATTCCATGCTACACTTTGAAAAAAAAGAGAAAAAAAATCCCTAAAAACTTGCAACGAACATCCAGCCACAGTGATTTCTACTGAAAAATAAATGTCGCAAGAAATGTCAGGAAAAACACAATTTTTTTCTAAAATTGCTGCATGTGAAAATACATTTATAAGCAAATTTTGTAGAGTATATTCCTCTGAGAAAATAAGTACTTGGAGTAAATTCTAAGCAAGGTTAAACCTTTGGTTAGGGAGAACTCATTAGCAGTAGGCAAGGATGATCCATTTTCATCTCTTAGCTCGATCCTTCATATGAAATAAACATTAATCAGCAGACCATTGTCAAAAGGCAATATAGAATCTATATTATAACCTCATTACTATAACATTCTGTTATCATTCAAGACAGATCAAAGCCATGATGTCCTGTCCAGCCAGTCAAACATGTCACGGCCGAAGCAGAAGTTTAAGACGCCGCACAGAGAGTGCAGGACTACACGTTGGCTTGTTCTGTATAATTAGGGTTGTCCTGTTGGTACTCTTTTATTAAGCATAGAAAATGCATCTGTAAAAATTCTGGGTTGGATATGATTCATCTTCTTGGACCAACAGTTTAAGCAAACAATGGAGAGGGAGGGTTAGCGCAATGGAGAATGTGACACATGGTGTAGGTTGGGGAATGATGGCAATGACATGCCAAAGAGCGCCAGAACAGTGGTGGAGCCTCAATGAGACAGTGGTGGAGCATCAGTGGGGGTGCAAAACAGAGACAAACATGATAACAGAATATGGGTGGAAAAGGTGGTTCTGCTCTAGAGCGGTTCACAATCAATATCACTTGGCCTGATGAGGGATTCACTCCTTCAATTAAGCCTCTATTAGACTGCATGATAATTGGTCAAACTAAACGAGCATTCATCTTTCCTCAGGGTGAAAGATTCTTGATTATCGGCAGCACATCTCCCTGTGTAACCAGTCAAAGCCTGTGTAACCTCAAATCCTTTTATTACCCTTACCTCCACCCTTGTGGATACCCGTACACGGTGCATTCACACCACAGGGTCCAGATGCGAATTACCACTACTTGCTAGGATAAATCTTTACTTGATGGGTTGCACCCATGCTTTATTATTTTAAATGGCAGGTAAAGGTCCATCACAGCAATTAGCAGTAATCTGAACGCACACCCGACTACCAGACCACACCATGTACGGACAACCTTAGTGTGTCGATGTATGGTGCTTCATCAGGAGCCATATGTTAGATCTATTTTCCCCTTGATGCAACATACAGTAAAAAGGTCCCTTGCACCTACATGACTGCCCTTTTTCTCAGGAGGCATAATACTGCTGTCTCGGTGAGGCGTTGGAGTGGTAGCCTTTAAAGGGGTTATCCCAGGACTAATGTAAAAAATGAAAATCACACATCATATAGTACAGGACAATACAATTCTAACAAAGCTAGAACCAGCCCTGCACCTCACATGGATACAGAGATCTCCCTATTCATTGCTCTGCTAGATTTATTTCAAGCTGGCAGCTCAGGGGGAGTGTCTTTTCTGCTGCAGCTAAGGGGGCGTGTCCATGATCTCCCTATCACAGCTCAGGAGGCAGTTGAAGGATGGAACTTTGCATTTCTTTGTCCTTCTCAGTGAGCCGGACAAAGAAATACGAAAAAGCACAAAGAGCAGGTGACGCTATACAAATACATTTTATTGAATAACTCAGTGGCTATGCTAAATTATTAATTACATGCATTTACAAAAGTCTTCAGATCCAGGTGCTGGTTTTAAAACTGTAGAATTTTTTTCGTGGGACAACCCTTTAACTATATTTCTTTCCAGAGGCAAGCATAAGACCAATTTTACTTGTGCTGTGACAGTAGGCTGATCCTTCATTTCCTACATGTCACAACTGTGTTAACTTGAAGAAGACCACATAGAAAATATAGTTTCTAAGAACTAGGAATATGCTGGAAACAAACCCTAGAACCCAATGTCAAGTCTGTGTTAATGTGAGTGTGAACATTTAGCATATAGGGGAAATTGTCACTGTATCAAATGTCGAAAATCTTGCTTTTATATATGGCTTTGTCTGGAAGGCAAATATGTTCATTGCCATTATACAAATAAATCATTTTCAGCTTATGGAGTAAGTATTCTTGCCAAAAATTATATTTTTATTCCTAATAATTGAGACTGAGGACTTTTTGGAAAATTTTTATTGGCAGGCCACCCTTCTGGCTGAACTCTTTAAATGTTACTTATTAGTGACTCACAAAGAAAGTGCACACTGTCATTTTAATTGTCAGCTTGATTGAGCCTCGTGGTTTGAGCGCTAATTATTTGACATTGCAGTTTGAAGAGTTGGATGCATGTCATAACGAGAGCCAAGAAAAAAGGGCAAAAAATTTGTGGCTGTGGGCCGAAGTATTTAGTTTAGTTAAAGTTAATTTGTTTTGTTTGTAAGATTATATCAATAGAACCTCACTGGGATCTGGGTCTCCAATCCGAGAAAAATAGATGACTCCAAATAAATTAGATTATTATGGGTGTACACATCTATATTTTTTGAAAAAATGTTTTTGTTTTTTTTTGTATCTAGCTTTTATAACATATTTTTTTGGGAGTTGAATTTTTTTCTCCAAGGGAGTATCTAGTAAATTATATGAAGCTGGATTCAGATAGTTTTTTTTTTTTATGGGGTTCTTGCCGATTAATGTGATTTTTGCCATATTTTTGTTGAGTGCTTTTTGTTGTGATTTCGTCTGAAAAATTCTAACTTCAGATATTAACTAAAAGTCTATATGAATTGTGAAATGCAGTAAACACATATTTGTATGGTATTTTTTTGTAGCGTGTTTTTAGAAATTAAATTTTTTCAAAGCTAAAAAGCATTTCACATAGCATTTTCAAAGGCCATAAAAACATATGATAATAGAGAAAATGTATGACGTTTATGGCATTTTTTTAAACAACAGACCAAATTATTTTGTGTGAGACCCCTAATATTCATTTACACATTTGAAAACTTCAGCAGATACACTGAGATCTAGAGATAAGCTAATCCGATTCTACAAGAATTAGATTGTACCCGATTTTTGTCAAAATTTGAATTGCATTTGAATCTGAATTTTCAGTGATTCCATTCTGGCAAATTTTGAACAGAGAGATACATTATTAAAAAAAATAATAACTGTGTGACTAGAGAGAAAACATACGAGTCCTAGGACACCTCCAAGTGTCCTACACACATTTGTAGGCAAGTTGGAGCACTTTTGATTCTGGTAGAAGTGAGTCGAGCCTGAATCAAATCGGTGGACCAACGTGGCCAAATCTAACCTGAAATTACTTTTGAGTGATTTGCTCATCTCTACTACTATCCCTAATTAAGTTAAGGGACTAAAGTCCCCACATAGAAAATTGATTGAAGGCAGAGCTCCCTCAATGATGGAACAGATTGTCAGAAGCCTATTACGAAAATATGCACAGATTTCTTCCCCACCGAGTGTCAAGTTATTAAGGGACGATAAACCTATAAATGAAAGATAAAAATGAACAGAAGAAAGTTGTGCCATATGGTTTGTCAGTTGGTAACTTTTTCATCCATGTTCATGAAATAAACAGTCTTGCAGAATGAAGAAATTTTGCACAAAACACAGGAATTATTGTCCAACTGATCCAATTTTTGGCTGGCATGGAACAGAGAGGTGTGATTTCTCTATGGGGTGGAACATAATATGCCTGGTCTCCTTGCAGACAGAGGGAGGGGTCATGCTGTGGCCAGTATTCTTAAGGGCTCATGAACGTGAACGTATTTTCTTTCCGTGTCCGTTCGTTTTTTTTGAGGACCTTATGTGGAACCATTCATTTCAATGGGTCTGCAAAAAAACGGAAGGTACTCCGTGTTCATTCTGTTTCCGTATTTCCGTTCCGCAAAAAAATACAGCATGTCCTTGTCCGCATTACGGAAAAGGATAGTAATGATCTATTAGGGGCCAGCTGTTCCGTTCCGCAAAATAAGGAATGCACACGGACATCATCTGTATTTTTTGCGGATCCATTTTTTGCGGACCGCAAAATACATACGTTCGTGTGCATGAGGCCTAAGGGCTTGTTCACATGACTGTTGTGCATCCGTGGCCGTACTGTGGCCCGCATATGGTGCTGTGTGCACCCCGCATCACCTGAATGGGCCCGCAATCACGGAGATAAGGTGCGGTGTGGAATGGAGGTACAGATCAGCACCCCACGGAAGCACTACGGAGTGCTTCCCTGGTGTTTCTGTCTGTGCCTCCGCACCGCAAAAAAATAGAACTTGTCCGATTTTTTTGCGGTGCGAACAGTTGGATGTGGATTGCGGACCCCATTGAAGTGAATGAGTCCGCGATCCGCATGCGGAAGCCCCATAGTAGGTGCCAGTGTATTGCAGACTGCAATTTGAGGTCCGCAGCATGGGCACGGCTGTCCAACGGCCGTATGAACAAGCATTTAGGCTGTATTATATCAGTAGATTTTGGAGGTGATTGTTGGGAAGGAAGCGTTCCTTTACTCATTAGTGGAGGAGACCGCTGCAATTACATGCAGCGATCTCCTCCACAGTATGGAATCATACTGAATCATTGTTTGCCGGTAGCAGAATGTGATTAGACAGCAACATCTGCCACCAGAACCTGCTGAAAGATTGCGATTGCCTGATGAACAAGCGTTTGCTCACTCATTGGGTAATCGGCGGCAGTATTACACTGCCAGATCATCGTTAACAAGCGTTCCTACAGACGTTTGTCAGCAATGATCTGCCCAACAAAGTCAGAGAAAGGACTGAACTTAGGAATGAAAGTGAATGATCTCCTGGGACAGACTTATTTCTACATTTGTCCCCAGTTTTATTGCATATGAGATTATAGGATCGAAGGGGAAGGATAATGTATCATCAGGAAATGAAATGTTATTCAAATCAGGTTTTAATTCTAAACAAATATAGAAATAAGTAATCATGTTTATATATTTAGAAAAAAGTATTGTTTATTATATGAGCGCTTAAGCTCAAAAATGTTTAAGTCCTCAAGTGGGACTAAAACTAAAACTAAAAAATGCTTGAACATATTCCGTAAATTTTTCCCCCTCAAAATGGTACCAATGAAAATATTAATTTGGAACGTTCAAATCAGAATATAATTCTGATTATAATATAATATAATTTAGAATTTTCAGAATAAGTTCAAATACAAGCCTTCACACAGCTCCGCCAACAGAAAAGTAAAAAAGTTACAGCTCTCAGAATATGGTGTCAGAAAAACAAATTATTAGGGAAATTTATCATTCCTATACGCCGCGTTTTTGGTGTTAAAAAGTTAAAAGTTTTTAAACACCATTGAGACTAATTCTAGTCTAAAAGTCTTAAAAGGGTTAATGCTACTTTCCCAGTGTTTATGCACCTGTTAATAAAGACTATGCATGTGTGACCATGTGAACATTTTGCCAGTAGAAAATAAGCACTTTCCAGAAAAGTGTCACAGTAATTAGCAATATTATATCATCTCTTCAAGGCAAAGGAATATGAGATATGTGTTATACTGTAAGGTTATCTCTTAAAATTCAACCTCGGAACCAACATTTCTTTTATAACATAGTTATGCGCTAGACATAATAATTAAGATGAAAAATGTGCTCATACAGATAATGTTGCAGATAGTATATGCGATTACAGTGTTACTGAAGAGGGTGAGCCAAGAACGCTCCAGGAATGTCCGCACATAACGTTAACTGTATTTTCATGAACCATGTCCCAGAAGTTCAAAACAAAACAGAAATATCCGAATAAATATAAAATTAGGAATTATCGTTCTCTACCATCAATATTGTTATTTTGAAAACGATTAACTTAGATTGACTTAGATAATACTTGTACTCTAACACCATCTTTATTTTATCTGACAATGTGCTTAGGGCTGCACATATTATTTCCCACTTATTGTCAATGCAACTAATATTTAAAGGTTATGTTGACATTTAGGACCAATTTTTTTGCTCCACAACATCTGGTTAAGTTACTTTGCAATAGGTATTGTGATTAACAAAGTTTCGTAATTTTCTTTCTACAGCTTCTGTGCACACTATGGGGCAGGTATACTAAGACTGGCCAGATTTAGTATAAAGCCTGTTGGCACAAAATGTATCAATTTTTTCAAGATGCACAGGCCTCTGAATAAGTTTAGCACTTCTCCAGCTATGATCCGATATAGATTTAAACTATCTTTCATGCCAAATTCTGGCATAATCCTCTCCTCTTATCACTTCTTCCCACAATTGCCTTGAAAATATTTCCTGTGCGTCCCCCATACTCTGGAACTCGCTACCCCAACATATTAGATGTCCACCTATTGTGGAATCCTTCAAAAGAAACCTGAAAACCCACCTATTCAGACAAGCCTACAACCAGTCACCCTGCTGCCTCTATACCACCATGACCAGCTTTACCCTCACCTACTGTGTCCTTCCTCCATACCTTGTAAGCCCTCGCGGGCAGGGCCTTCTCTCCTCCTGTACCAGTTTGTAATTCGTCTTGTGCATACTTTTTGCAATTGTCTGTATTATGTATGTGCACCCTTTAATAAATAATAATAATAAATGTGTGGAGCCACGCTCCCTCCACTAAGTCCCACCTACTTTTCTTGCCACTTTTGGATAGTGGAGAGAGAAGTGAAAATCGCAAAATATAGTGTGAGCCATGATTTGCCACTTTTTACAACACAATGTCCCTCAATGTGTTTCCCTGGTTACAGACTACAAACTTTGTGTAGTCTAAACCTGCAGTCATCCTTCATCTGTCCCCACTTCATGCTAGCCTACCAAATGTACATAGAGAATAGATGAAAGGTTCAGTTAAAAGGTATAATATAAACCATAATACCCAGGTGTGCCATCCTCCTTGAAGCCTCATGGAAACTTTTATATATGTGGTACTTTTCCCCATATCCTATCACAAGAATCTACCCCAATGCATCCAATATATTTTGGAGGTGTAAATATTCAGTAGGCACTATTTTCCATATACGTTGGATCATTAATATCATACAGACATTTTAGCTTTACATTCAAAACCTATTCATACAGGCATTAGGTTCTAAAAATTGAGTGGTCACTTGCCATGGCTTGTCTGTCATTGGGGTTAGACCAGTTGCCAATTGTGGGTGGCCACTTGGCCTCTCACATTTTAATATTCACATCCATCTAACAAATTATAAACTCCATTTACTTGGATTACATCTTTGGGCAGCTGATGACTGATAGACTAGGAAAAATAGTCAAGTGTCAATAAGTTTGGATTAACTAGATCCTACTCCCAAATATTTCCAATGAGATGCCCTACCCACTAACCTCTTTGATATATGAAGTCTCAGGTTATGCTCACATGGGCAAAATCTGCCACAGATTTTGCAGCAGAAAATATGCTTTTTCCACTTGGTAGTCTATATTCAAAATGTCTATAGCTTTCCATTAACTTCAATGTAAAAAAATTCCACCATGTGGACACCTTTCACATGTGGAAGCTTTTTCAGCAGCTAATTTACAAAACACTCTGGTTGATACCTCCACTTGTGTATATAGACATAAGTATTGGCACACACATCCTAATCATTGAACTCAGTTGTTTCATTTAGTCCCACTGCCACAGATGTATAAAATCCATCCCTTAGCCATGCAGTCTGCAGTCTATAGACATTTGTGAAAGAATGGGTCATTCTAAAGAGCTCATTGGCCCAGGGCCCCTTAGTTCCAGTGAAGGGAAACCTTCATGCCTCAGCATACTAAGACATTTCAGACAACTGTGTGCTTCCAACTTTGTAAGAACAGTTTGGGGAAAGCCCTTTGCTGTTCCAGCACAAAGGAAGGTCCATAAAGGTATGGTTTTGTAAGTCTGCAATGGAATAACTTTATTGGCCACCACAGAGCCCTGACTTCAACAACCTTGGGATTAAGTCCATCAGTGAATGACTTCGCAAATGATCTTCTAGATGAATGGGCAGAAATCTCCATAGATACACTTCATAATCTTGTAGAAAGCCTTCCCAGGAGAGTGGAAGCTGTTGTGAATCCAAAGGAGGTCCAACTCCATATTAAGGCCTATGGATATGGAATGGGATGTCATAAAAGCTTCTGTAGGTATACTGTGCTGGTTTCCCAATACTTTTGTCCATATAGTGCAGTGTAGTGTATAAATATATTTAACTCCTTATCCCTATGTTATGCAGTATCTGATCCTTTAATGTGGATAAATGTAAGGTTAGGCACTTGGGCTTTAAACAGAATTTACATATGAGGAAACAGAGGTGACAAACAATACAAGGCCACCGATCGGGCCACTGCCAGCAAACTATACATCTGATACCTATCTTCCTTCACTACTCCAGTTAGACACCTAGGTGTCCATCACCTGCTGCAGGTCTGGCAACACTTGGCTCCTAGTGACTCAGGTACATCTATGGAGAGAGGTGGGAAAAAACTGGTGCAAGCTCACAGGCAACAGACCTATCAAATGCCAAAAAGTAGCAGGGCAATTAAACAAGCCACAGTCAGAACTAGGAGAGACAATAGCAGCCAAAACAGCAGACAAGGAGTTAGCCAGAAAACAACCACAGGAGTCAAAGCCAGGAAAAGCAGTTAAACTTAATTAGTAATCCAGAATCTCTCCGCGGTCAATACACAGGAAGGTCCAACAGCAATGCAGCACAGTTCTGAGAACAAACAGGAGCCAGGACAAAATCACAGGCAAAGACAGCAGTCAGTGTTAGACTTAAATCCCCTGCCCAAGTGTGGATGCCAGGCCAGAAACCTGATTGTTGACCAGTTGGGGCTAGACTTGTTGGCATAACAACCTTCCTAAAACAGCTGTGCATTGGATCATTGCTAGGTAATTTCCTGGCAGTACAATTACGTATAAAAATGGTAAAACAACAAACTTAGCTTTTGCTACCAGTGCCAGGCAGCTGCTGTCAAGGCAAATAAACTTAAGCAGTTGCATCAAAAGAAGAATACATGTTAAAGACAAGATGGTCAGAGCACACAATGAATATTGTATACAATTTTGAGCACCTGTGTATAAGAAGGACATAGCTGAGCTAGAGCGGGTGGCCTAAGGGGGCGTAAGGTAATTAACGTAATGGGTGGATTGCTGTACCAAGACAAGGTATCATACTTGATACTCATACTCTTACTCAGTTTATGGTTATTCAGTTTAGAAAAAAAGGAAACTTAAAGGGAACCTGTCATCTCCGAAACACCCCCTGAACTAGAGTAAGCGTTGTATAGTGTAAGTGATGCTGAATCCAAACATGTAATTTTTATCTTCGTACTCACTTGCATTCTGACGCTGTGCTCTGACAAACCAGCGGTAAAATGCACTCACTGGACTCCAGTGCTCACTCACATAATGGAGAGGACTCAAAGAAGAGTCCAGTGAGTGCATTTTACTGCAGGTTTGTGGGAGCACAGCGTCGGAATGGAAGTGAGTATGAAGATAAAACTTACATATTCGGATTCAGCATCACTTACACTATACATCTCTTACTCTAGCTCAGGGGGTGTTTCGGTGATGACAGGTTCCCTTTAAGGGAGATCTAATTCTAATGTACGAATATATGAGTGGACAGTACAGAGATCTTTCTCATGATGTTTTTATACCTAGACCTGTGACCATGACATGAGGTCATCCTCTACATCTAGAGGAAAGAAGGTTTCACCATAATCAAGACCAATGAGACTATGGACAGTACGGTGGCTCAGTGGTTAGCTAGTAGGTCAAATCCAACAAGGAACCACTTCTGCATAGAGTTTGTATGTTCGCATGGATTTCTTCCTACACTTCTTCCCAAACTTACAAGATTGTGGGTTACATTGTGAGCTCTATTTGGGACTGGAAGTGATAATAATGCCTGTGAAGGGCTGCAGAATATGATGTCTTAATAATAGGTAAAATATATAAAAAGTTTAAGTGCAATTTATAAAATTAATATTATTGTTATATTATTATATAAAGTTACAAATTATAGTTACCAGATTCTGGAGTTTGCGAAGCCGATCCAGGAATTTATTCTGATTGCCATTTTGGAAGGGGGTTTTCCCCTTCCTTTGGATCAATACATTAGGATTATAGGTTGGACTAGCTGGACCTATTTTTTTTTTTAACCCATGTGACAGGGTCTCCCTCTTCACCGACATCACATCATTGTCAAGTATACAAAAATAGGAGCAAATAAGAATAATGCCTTCTATCAATGAATTTAGAGTTATGTGGCATGAACCAGCATCGGAGTTTACCTATTACCCTCTCTGTAACCCCTAGGTGGTGGTGGAGAAGACTTCTGGTCACCCGTTTTGAATCAGTCCCCTATCAATTAAACAGTTAGGATATATCAGGTCAATATTTCATAAATATTCCTCGTGGGAAAGCATCTTTGGATTATTCTTTCCTACTGTACAAATGTAGATTGCCAGCTCTGTAGATTTCTTCAGGAAGCCTATGATATTCTGTTAATTTTAGAAGTGCTTTGGGTTTCATTACTTCTTGTCTTCTGTGATTTAGCATTCTTTTACACCATGAGGACTTTACTTAAGCTTAATTCTTTTATAATTGCACCAAATTGTTCCAGTATGTCGTACAGCTAGTCTAATTATTACAACCTGTTCCGTGATATTTTCAGAGCATGTGAGAGTACAGAAGAAGTTATTAAACCATTTCACCCACGCTGGTCAAGCCTGTGACAAGACTTTCACTTGATCTGTGATTAAAAGCCCTGGGATTTGTAACATTTTGATGTATCACATACATTTTAATGCACTTGAAAGGGACCCACCTACAGCTGCATTCCTGGAGATTCATGCACAATGTCAAAAAGGACGGACGGTATAGGGTATATCAAAATTTACACAGAACATCTGATCTTGACTTTTCACAAAGACTGTGTTATATCAATTTTATTTATAGACATCACCAGACACATGAACAAAATGTTATCAAAGTTTTGAAATGATGCATTACACTCATTTTTCACACTGTATCAACTTCTATCTATTTAAAATCCTTTAACTTAATGCTGTAAGACATTAAAGTTTCATTAGGAGGGATTTCTAAGAGGCTGTTTAGTTTAGAAAACCACCTTTCAGATACCCTTTTAGAGAATTCTGAGTTATTGCCAAGAGTGAAGAGTGGTCACAAAGAGTATCTCTCACCCTGGAGGACCTGTCCTATCCGTTTCTATATTACACAGACAATCCACTGATTAGAATTTGGCACTGTGTAATGCTTAATGTGACCTGTGGGGGCACTGTAGGAAAACTGAACACTTCTGCCGATTACTGAGATTACCAATCACTGATCATTTTAATGTCAAACAACGTTCCTAACAAGTAAAGATTGTCCACAGGAGGCAATCTCTGTAGAAAGAACCAGTCACCATGAAACTCAGTGCAAACTGCAGAAAGAATGTTATAGAGCAGGAGGACCTGAGCAGATTGGCATATAGTTTTGTGGGAATAGATTCAATAAGGCGTGTAATTAGGTTTGTGCAAATCGAGCTTCGGATCATAGATCCGAAGTCAATTAATTAAGAACTTTCTTAGTAATGATGTTTCTGTACATTAAAATGTATGGGCTTTGTGTAGCAAAAGTTCATTTTAACCGAAGTGGGCTCTGGTACTGACTATTTTAAAATGTTTTTAGATACATAGATAGGAATACCGAAGTAATTCACAGAAGTCTTGCACAACTTCAGCTGAGACGAAGTTTTGCTACACAGAGCCCATACATTTTACATTGTACGGAAACAGCATTATCAATGAATTGATTTCAGATATGAGCCGAAGCTCGATTTGCTCAAGCTTACTTTTAATGTATACATTTAAATCTCTGCTCTTATTTATTTATTTAACATACTCATATAGCACTACTATATTCCGCAGCGCTTTACAGACATTAGCATCAAGCTGTCCCCAGTAGGTCTCACAATCCTTATCAGTTTGTCTTTGGAGTGTGGGAAGAAACTGGAAACCTAGAGGAAACCCACCCAAACATGGGGAGGACATACAAACTCCATTCAGATGTTTTCCTTGGTCAGATTCAAATCCAGGACCCCAGTGCTGCATGGCCATAGTGCTAACCACTGAGCCGCCATGCTGTTTGGAGCCTCCTCTCTCCTCTCATTTTGACTTCAGTTATACAAGGGGGCTATCTTGTCAGTGAATTGATTACTACAAATAAAATTTGTTAAAAAATGCAGTGTCCCCTTCATTGACAGGGCCAGATATCTCACCTGGCACAGTCAATGTTGTATCTGTGTCATTGCAAACACAGAGGCTCTTTTACAGCTAACTGAGCAGCTGAGATGTAGACTGTGCATGCAATGCTACACTCCTGGGTGTACCGAGACAAGAGCAGCACATGTGCAGCGACCAGGCCGCAGGGGTGTATATGTGAGTGTATAGTGTTGTCACATTGGTGATGAGCCGATGGGTGCATTTCTACTCACAATTTGAAGCTGTTGCTCCCTGGGCCGGTGTGCAGTGAGTGGAAAGTGACACCAACTCCTTCGGGGCACTTTCCGGATCCAGGGGCTCTGCCAGCTGTTGATGCGAGGTGCCCTTGATGATGGAAGATTAGGGTGTCGGTTGGCAGGGTCCCCGAGATATTCATGATGCCAGCACCTTGAGGTGCAAAATGGGTGAACGGCGAAAGAGATGAGGAGACACGTGAGTTGCAAATAGTAGGAACTTTACTGAAGATAGGTCCGCCTTGAGGTGCAGGTTGTTCATACAAAAAGGCTTACAATAAGTTGATGCTGTAGGATTCCTGAGCAGGCTGGATAAAAGGTGTGCCTCAATGCTTGCTTTTAGAGTCAGAGATTTCCTTCAGGTTCCTCAGTTTAGATCCTCTCTATGCTAGGACAACCTGTCACGAGTGGTCTTGCGTCTGGAATCAGACGTTCTGCGCGGCTTTCTAAGTGACAGGTTTGACAGGCTATTCCCTGTGGTTTGGGTGCTGTTCTCCACACCCCTTTCCCTCAGCTGTTGCCGCTTGGCAATTAGCTGTCTCCTACTTACCTCTTCCTCTCCCAGTATCCCTTGCGGTTTATATCTGCTACATCCCTGGTTGAGAGTGGTGTGGATCTCGGCTGAGATCCTGTTGCTGAGTTCTACTTAAAGTTAAGTGTTTTCCCTTCCTTTGGTTATTCCTGTTTGAGTCTCCTGTTCCTCCTTTCGCTTGGAGGAACGGGTTACTCTCTTGTGTCATTAGACTGCAGGGTGTTCTAGGGTTTACTCAGATTAGGTTCCTGTGTATGAGCTTTCCTACCACCCGGGTTAGTTCATACTGGTAGCCAGCTAGGGCCTAGTCTTAGGGTCCCCTGCAGGAGGTGACCAGTTCCCTGGTTTTGTCTGTTCCCATCCCTCATACGCTCGGTGTGGCTTTTCCCCCCACACCAGAGCGTGACATTATAAACCGCCTCTAACAAAAATTTATGTCATTTTTGTGCTGACATGGATGCTATTACTACACTGGCTGAACGGCTGCAGGGACTCAGCTTGGAGGTGGCTGACATCCGCAACCAGATTCAGAGACCACAGGCTGGTGGTTCTGGGGGTGCTGAGTGTCAGGCCTGTTTGGAGCCTAAGGTCCCCCTCCCGGATAGATTTTCTGGGGAATGTGATAATTTTGTTCAATTTAGGGAGGCGTGCAAATTGTATTTCAGACTGCGTCCACATTCTTCTGGTAATGAGGAACAGAAGGTTGGTGTGGTCATCTCGCTGCTTAAAGGGGATGCGCAGTCATGGGCCTTTTCTCTACCGGCCGGATCGCTGTCTCTCCGGTCGGTAGATGAATTTTTCAAGACCCTAGGGATTATCTATGATGACCCGGATCGTATCTCCCTGGCGGAGACCCAGATACGTAACCTTTGTCAGGGTGAGCGGCCGGTTGAGACTTATTGCTCTGAGTTTCGGAGGTGGGCGACCAATACGGAATGGAACGATCCGGCTTTACGTAGCCAATTCTGTCAAGGTTTGTCTGAAAGGCTGAAGGACGCTTTGGCCTTTCAGGAAACCCCTGTGTCTTTGGAAGCCGCTATGTCTCTTGCTGTGCGCATGGATAGGCGCCTGAGAGAGCGATCTAGGGGCCCCCGCTCTCAGGACGTACTATCACATAGTGTACCAGCTTCCTATGACACTTTGGGTGAATATTCCCCTAGGTTGATGTCTGGGGATGAACCTATGCAATTAGGGGGAGCCACTTCTGTAGCCACCCGCAATCATCTTGGTAATAAAAAGGGTGTGTGTTTTTTCTGTGGTCAGAAAGGACACTTTATCAATGTATGTCCATGCTTCCTATCTCTAAAGGAGAGAAAAGAAAAGGGGGCGTTGAATTCTCATCTCACTCTTGGTGGAGTGGGTAGGGAGACTGAAAATGTGCATTTGTCTTCATCCTGCAGTACCCGTTTTCTCCTGACTGCCGAGGTGGCGCTAGAATCTAAGGTTGTGAAAATTGAGGTGTTTATTGACAGCGGGGCAGGGGTGAACTTGATTGATGCTCAGTTTGTCCGTATGCATGGATTGTCACCAAGTTCTTTGGATAAGAGGATTTCTGTGTTTGCCATTGATTCTGCACTTCTCTCTCAGAAGTGTTTGTCTCAGATGGTGCATGATATCAAATTAAGAGTGGGTGAATTTCATCAGGAGCTTATTTCATGTTTTGTGTTGGAAGGTCTTCCTGCTCCTGTGGTGTTGGGTTTACCGTGGTTAAGCAAACATAATCCGTCCATTGACTGGCATACAAGACAAATTGTGGATTGGGGCGATTATTGTGTTGACAATTGCCTTAATATATCTTTTTCTGCTTTAACCACTAAGACTCTTCCTTCTTTTATATCGGATTTCTCTGATGTATTTTCTGAAGGTGGATGTCAGGATTTACCCCCTCACCGGGAATACGATTGTCCTATCAATCTTATCCCTGGAACAAGATTGCCTAAATCTAGGCTGTATAACCTTTCTGGACCTGAGAGAACGGCCATGAAGGAATATATTGCTGAGAGTTTGGCCAAAGGACATATTAGGCCTTCCAAATCTCCTGTGGCAGCAGGGTTCTTTTTTGTTAAAAAAAAGGACGGATCCCTTAGGCCATGTCTGGATTTCCGTGAACTCAATAGGATTACTGTCCGTGATCCGTACCCCCTTCCTTTGATTCCTGACTTGTTTAACCAGATTGTGGATGCCAAGGTGTTCTCCAAGTTGGACTTAAGGGGGCATATAATCTGGTCAGGATCAAGGAAGGGGATGAATGGAAGACGGCCTTTAACACTCCTGAGGGCCACTTTGAGAACCTGGTCATGCCTTTTGGGTTGACCAATGCTCCTGCTGTCTTCCAGCATTTTGTTAATGACATTTTTCATCATCTTGTGGGGAGGTTTGTAGTCGTGTATTTGGATGACATACTAATCTATTCTCCAGATATTGGGACACATCAGGATCACGTGAGGCAGGTGTTGCAAATCTTAAGAGATAACAAGTTGTATGCAAAATTAGAGAAATGTGCTTTTGCTGTACATGAGGTGCAATTCTTAGGATACCTGCTTTCATCTTCAGGTTTTCGTATGGATCCAGAGAAGGTCTGTGCTGTTCTGAACTGGGACCGACCTGAAAATCTGAAGGCTCTTATGCGATTTTTGGGGTTCACCAACTATTACCGAAAATTTATTAAGAACTATTCGACTATGGTTAAACCCTTAACTGACATGACTAAGAAAGGGACGGATGTCTCTGTGTGGTCTGATGCAGCATTGCAAGCCTTCTCTGCTGTAAAGGAGTGCTTTTCCTCTGCCCCTATATTGGTGCAGCCAGATGTGTCACAACCTTTCATTGTGGAGGTTGACGCATCCGATGTGGGGGTAGGAGCTGTGTTATCACAGGGCCCGTCACCTGGTAAATGGCGCCCATGTGCTTTTTTTTCGAAGAAACTCTCTGTGGCGGAGAGAAATTATGATGTGGGTAACCAAGAGTTACTGGCCATTAAGTTGGCTTTTGAGGAATGGCGTCATTGGTTGGAAGGGGCGAATCATCCAATCACGGTATTCACTGATCACAAAAATCTGGCTTACCTGGAGTCAGCTAGACGACTTAATCCGAGGCAGGCCAGATGGTCTTTGTTCTTCACCAGATTCAATTTCATTGTCACATACCGTCCTGGGGTTAAGAATGTGAAGGCGGATGCCTTGTCACGTAGTTTTCCCGGGGGTGGTGATTTTGAAGATCCTAGCCCTATACTGTCTGAAGGAGTGGTGATATCCGCTCTTTACCCTGATCTTGAGGCTAAAGTGCTTGAGGCCCAGGGAGATGCGCCGGAGTCTTGCCCTCCCGGGAAGTTGTTTGTTCCTTCTGATTTGCGTTGTAAGGTGTTTGAGGAGCATCATTCTTCGGTGCTTGCGGGACACCCTGGGAGTAAATCCACTGTCGACCTCATCTCTCGTAGATTCTGGTGGCCAGGTCTGCGTAAGTGTGTTGAGGAATATGTGTCAGCCTGTAGTGTCTGCGCACGCTCTAAGGTGACACATACTCGTCCCTCTGGACCCCTACTTCCATTACCCATCCCGTCCAGACCATGGACTCGCCTATCCATGGACTTCATCACTGATCTGCCTGAGTCGTCTGGTAAGACAGTTATTCTGGTGGTTGTAGATCGTTTTAGTAAAATGGCGCACTTTATTGCATTACCCGGACTCCCCAATGCTAAAACTCTTGCACAAGTGTTTGTTGACAATATTGTGAAACTTCATGGCATTCCCACTGACGTTGTCTCTGATCGTGGGACTCAGTTTGTGTCCAGATTCTGGAGGGCGTTCTGTACTCGGCTCGGGGTACAACTGTCTTTCTCCTCTGCCTTTCATCCCCAGACGAATGGACAGACTGAGCGTACCAATCAGAATCTGGAGACTTATTTGAGATGCTTTGTCTCTGAGAACCAGGAGGAGTGGTCCTCGTTTTTATCTCTGGCTGAGTTTGCCATAAATAATCGCAGACAGGACTCCACTGGTAAGTCACCATTTTTTGGTGCATATGGCTTTCACCCGCAGTTTGGCACATTTTGTGGTTCTGATACTTCTGGTATTCCTGAGGAAGAACGTTTTTCGTCATCATTGTCTTCCATATGGCGAAAAATTCAAAGTAACTTGATAAATATGGGTAACAAGTACAAACGTGTGGCTGACAGGAGACGCATGAATGGTCCGGACCTAAATGTGGGTGATTCTGTGTGGCTGTCTACTAGGAACATTAAGTTGAAAGTTCCTTCATGGAAGTTGGGTCCAAGATTTATTGGCCCATATAAAATCATGGCCATTATTAATCCTGTAGCATTTCGTCTTGAACTTCCGCAGGCCCTGAAAATCCATAATGTGTTTCACAGATGTTTGTTGAAGAGGTATGTTGAACCTCTGGAGCCATCTCCCTTGCCACCCGCGCCTGTCTTGGTGGATGGTAATTTGGAATTTCAGATTGTCAAGATCATTGATTCTCGAGTTCTTCGTGGGACCCTTCAATATCTGGTTCATTGGAAGGGTTATGGTCCTGAGGAGAGGTCATGGGTACCGGCATCTGACGTGAATGCCAGTCGTTTGGTAAAAGCCTTTCACAGGTGTCACCCTGATAAAGTTGGTCCTGGGTGCCCGGAGGTCACCCGTAAAAGGGGGGGTAATGTCACGAGTGGTCTTGCGTCTGGAATCAGACGTTCTGCGCGGCTTTCTAAGTGACAGGTTTGACAGGCTATTCCCTGTGGTTTGGGTGCTGTTCTCCACACCCCTTTCCCTCAGCTGTTGCCGCTTGGCAATTAGCTGTCTCCTACTTACCTCTTCCTCTCCCAGTATCCCTTGCGGTTTATATCTGCTACATCCCTGGTTGAGAGTGGTGTGGATCTCGGCTGAGATCCTGTTGCTGAGTTCTACTTAAAGTTAAGTGTTTTCCCTTCCTTTGGTTATTCCTGTTTGAGTCTCCTGTTCCTCCTTTCGCTTGGAGGAACGGGTTACTCTCTTGTGTCATTAGACTGCAGGGTGTTCTAGGGTTTACTCAGATTAGGTTCCTGTGTATGAGCTTTCCTACCACCCGGGTTAGTTCATACTGGTAGCCAGCTAGGGCCTAGTCTTAGGGTCCCCTGCAGGAGGTGACCAGTTCCCTGGTTTTGTCTGTTCCCATCCCTCATACGCTCGGTGTGGCTTTTCCCCCCACACCAGAGCGTGACACAACCAGGCAATGGATATAAATAAGTTTCTCACAAACTACCAGTAACCCACAGGGCGGTCTCCCTGATGGCAGGCAATACACATCTGCTCCATTCTTTGTCTTGGGTACCTCTGGTAAATTGGGTCCTCACTCCTCGGAGGGGTAAATGTGGTTTGAAGACGACTGTGCCTGGTCATCTGGTCGTGTCCAGGTGCTTTTGAGCTCCTCCTGGTCACACTTGCAGTGGAGTCCATAAACAGTAGAAATGCTTTACCTCCACCTTCCCTATATCCTTCCAGCTTCTGGTTTGTCTTAAGTGGCTCTGGGGATGTTGGCCACCAAACCCCTTAGCCTGGAGGAGGCTAGGGGCTAGCAGGGCATCTACATGGCAAGCTGCCTCCTACTTTCTCCTCTCTCCTCTGCACTCACTCTGCTCTGAACTGCACTAAACTGGTTCTATCCTGCTGCACAGCTTTATATAAGGTGTTACAGCACCACCTAGGGGTGTAAAATATGTATGACAGTTTACCAGCCTGATAAGGTTCCTACAGCATGGCAATACATGAATGGCATATTAACAATGACATGATATTTGTAGTGCACACTATAAGTGGGACACTGCACATGCACAGATGGCATCTGGGTGGGACAGGAAGGGGCAGCAGAGCCTCTGAGCCTCTGAGCGTGCACCGCTACTCAGAGCAATGGCACATGCAAGATGTCTGACTCTATCAATCAAGTGGGAGAGCGGAGTCTCCAGACTGTGGGATCAGAACCTTGTTTCTCAAGAAAGACGATTTTCGAATTAATTTGATTCCTACAAATCAAGTCACTCAGCATTCCCAGTGTGTATTCATAGATAGCTGTCAGTCACTGATGGGAAAGGTGTTGTCAGTGATTGATAGAATTCTCTGTGTAAATGTGTACTCAGATAGCTGCCAGTCACTGATAGTTGTGCAATGGGGTGGTCTTAAAGGGGTTGTCTCATCTCATCATGTCACTTTTATAATGTGTATAAAGTTATTATAAGTCACTTACTAATGTACTGATCAATGTAATGATCAATCTTATAAAAATGCTTCTGGTCATCAGCTGTTTCCATTTTCATTCTTTTTAGACACTGCTTGTCTCTAGGGATTATGGCCAGGGCTGCAAAGTAGCAGCGGTGGCCACTCTTGCATACAAATGAAAAAAAGTCCTTACTATTGGCAAGGGATTGCAGGAGTGAGTGCGCATCTCCCTCACATGCACATTAGCTCCTGGCCCTGGCCACCTCGTATCATCTCTAGTATTTGGTGACTTGGTGACTTCCCTGGCCACCTTGTTTCTCCTTCAGAACAGCTCCAGGGCATGCTCCACAGCCTTGGAGCTGTTCTATACAGTCTTCACAGTATATATATATATATATATATATATATATATATCTCTAAAATGCAACCGGAGTGTGGTCGGCACAGACCTGCATTCTGTGTATCCATGAGGCTGTATAATATAAATAAAACTGGGGAGAGCATAAGAAAACAGATTGTGGCAACCACTTAACATTGGCTGTCTCGATCTGCAAAAGGTCTGCTATGCTGAGGCTAATGATTCTAATACACTTGCAGCTTTGGTATCTAGGGAGCATGCACGCACAGGCAAGGAGTAGTGTTGAGCGAGCACCTCTGTGCTCGTATGCTCGGGTGCTCTGGCCGAGCACCCGAGCATAATGTTAGTCAATGGGACTAAACCAGGCACACCCCGCTCGGAAGAGGGGAGGGTGTCTGGTTAATAGAAAAAGGTCAGAATCACGACTTCTCCTCTTTTACTCCTTTCACTCGTAAAAGTATGCTAATTAACTGAATTTGTACGCATTAGCGCACAATGCGTACGCATTAGCGTACAAAATGCGTACTTATTAGCGTTCAAAATGCGTACATATTAGCATACAAATTTGTACGCATTAGCATACAAATTCGTACGCATTAGCATACAAATCAATATTACAGTGCGGGAAAGAGACTCGAGCATTGCACTTGAGTACACTCAGTGTTTGGCCGAACACCGAGCGGACCTGAGCGTAGGCATGCTTGGCCGAACAGCGAGTTCGGCCGAGCATGCTCACTCAACACTAGCAAGGAGCTGAATATGATCATCCCAGCACTGCTTGTCTGTGCCATCGGTCCACGAAAGAGGCCCCCGACCCCTCCAATTAAGAAATAGAGCCTAGAGAACAGCAGGGAAGTGATAAAGGTGGATGGTGAGACAACTACTTTAAGTATAGAAAGAGCAGAGGTTTAAATGTATAATTGACCAGTTTTACTGAATCTTATCCCACACAACTAAAAATCAATCTACTCAGCTTGTCCTACTTAGCCTGAAGATTGCACTACATTTCGTGTTGACGGGTTCTCTTTAAACAGCTTTGTCCTATAACAAAACATGTGCAATAGAAGTCTCTGAATTGTCCATGTGGGTAGTCTTTTACTATTTTTTTTTTAGTTGTTTCTGAAGCGGCATCACTACATCCCATGGGCAAACAGAGGAGGGCTTCTCCAGGCCCAGCTTGCAGCCGCCAGGCTGCATCCACGAGCAGTCCGGTGTCTTTCACATTGTCATCATCCCTTTCCTCTTTTCCTGCTCAAACTCCTCCTCCTGCTCTTCTACTCCATCGTAAGCCATTGATAATGGAATTCCTTTGCCAGGAAAAAACTCTACGCGTCCAACAATCCAACGGTACGCAAGCTTAATTCCTACCGGGCCAAGTTGCTGGTGGTGAAGTTGCTGCCATACCATTTAGTTGAGTGTGCTGCCTTAGGGAGCAATTGTTTTGGCCTGGCTCCCACACCAGACACTTATCCGCCTCCTCCTACTCCTTGAACACATTCCCGTCTCCAACAGCATCTGGGCACAGGGTCGTTTGCACTACCCCTCCTTCCGAGCACATGTGTCAGGTCAAGCGTTGCCATGCCCTGTTTTAGTTGAATGGCCTGGGAGAGAGTAGCTACACTGGCGAGCAGTTGCTCAAGTACATCAAGAGGCAAACATCCTGCTAGCTGTCACCCCGCAGAGTGCAACTGGGCAAGGTGGTCAGCGACAATGGGTGCAACATCGTGGCTGCCCTGAACATGGGCGAAATTACACATTCTCCCTGCATGGTGCACCATGTAGAATCCACCGAGATTTGGGGTGCCAGTTAATTAAAATTAACAAAATAGCTACTGGATCTTTAAGAGGGGATTTATTAATGGTACAGGGAATCAAACATAAAAGTTTAATTAACTAACTAAAGGGCAGAACAAAGGGGAATAAACAGGTCAGGGGTAGGGAAGGAAGTGCCTAACTAGCTGTCTATGTACAGTCTTATATACTAGTCATACATAAACACAGACATAGCCCATACAGTGCCCGTCCATGGAACACCTCCCAGATACTGTCTTAGCCAATCAGCACAGCCCATTTATAGTTTCTAGATACAGTTGTAGAGGTTAATACCTTCCTGTAGGTGGCATCCTTGAGTCCAGAGCTGTTGGTTCTAAAGGACAAACAGACTTGCAGAACAGGTCACAGCAGGCATTGGCTCCCCAGGTCTGAAAATGTCATAAATCACATGTTCACAGGTGTGCTCCTCAGGTGGCAACACCCTGTATTGTCTCTCAGGCAAAATGACTCTCGATTTCCCAGATAAAACAGCAGTATCTATTGTCTGTCGAGCAGATAGGAATTGTCCACCACGATTGCTTTGTAGGAGAGTTGCTTAGGTATTTACAGCCCAATTCCAATCTGCTGTAAAGGCCTCAAGTCAGGAGTCAATAAAATGTTGGGCTTTAAACACACCTCATCAACCTAGTAGTCCTGTGCTTTATAAATAAGTACACTGGCTTGCACAAGCTGCTGAAAAACTCCAGGAGACTGTCCAAGCCCTTCATCCACTCTTATGTGGCGAGGAACGCTCTCCTGGATCTGCAGTGTCAGAACAGCCTGCCGCTACACTGCTTAATCCATGACATGCCAACTTGCTGGAATTCGACATTGCACATGCTCAAGTGTCTGTATGAGCGGTGGAAAGCCATGAAGAATTTTGTCATGCACCAGACAGCCCTTAGCAGCATGGAGCATGTGTTGCTTTGAGGTCAGGCAGTGGCAGCTCATCTGAGAAGCCTGTCGGGTACTGAAGCCCTTCACTGTAGCTATTGGGGACAAACAAAGGGAATCTGCCACTTTCCACATGAAATATATATATATATATATATATATATATATATATATATACGTTATTACTACATCAATATCAACATTTTCTCACAGTCCAGGCACTGCTAGGGCCTGCATCATGCTACTTATGACTGTCAGTTTTCGTGTACTCACTTTCCACGCGGTTGAAATTAAAAAAAAAAATTTGGTCCTTTTAAAGACAGGTATGTGCATGAACAAAACCAAACTCAGTACAAAAACCAATACTGCAAGATACACTTGGCTTACATAGAAACACTAACAAAGTAAGTGAACCCCTGTTAGACTGTCCTTATAACCTACAGAAGTTTGTCATTAGAGGTTAGTAGTCAGAAGAACTACTCAGTAAGACCAACACAATCTTAATGACCATCAGCCCAGCATGGACTTCCTAAAACAACATCTACTTCATCTCCTAGGAATTATCTACCCACTGGAGTCTTGGTTTTCATTTTATGGTATGTATGGAAGCTATATTTCTTCTTTTTACACTTCATTTGTTATCCAAGCAGAATTAGTATTAACTAAAATAGCTAAAGTGTCATTACCACATATTAGTGAGCAATGTGTAATAGAAAGTATTGGCCAGTCCATCCAATAGGTATTCATTATATTTATAACCTAAGTAAGTGAATAATTTACCCTCCTTCCTTACCAGGTGCCATTTTGGCTCTTTTAGTGCATGAGTCTTTGAAAGCCATAACATTTTTTTTCAGCTACTGTGTGTAAATATGTTTTGCTCCTTTTTGGTGATATATGAAGCTTTATTTTTATGCAATTTTTATTTTTGTATTTTTTTGTTTTTATTTTTTTATAGCCAGGAAATATAAATTATAAAAACAAGAAATAAGTGTGTTCTCCCGTGTTATTCTTTTATAACACAACGTATATGTGATGTATTGTTTATGGTTGCTGGGTGCAGGGCTAGAAACTGCCTTTATGTTTCTTAAACGTTTAGTTTATTTATTTTTAGAGATGAGCGAGTAGTGTTCGATCGAGCCGGTATTCGATCGAATACTACGATATTCGGCGTGCTCGATTTCTTTCGAGTATAACGGCGATGGCGCACTTAGAATTCGTTTCCCCTCCCACCTTCCCTGGCGCTCTTTTTCCACCAATCACCATGCAGGGGGGGTATGACAGGCACGCTGAGCACGCTGGCATCGCGAAAACGGCGTCTACATGTATTGGCTGGAAAAACCATGTGACCTCGAATATTAAAAACTCAGCTCTTCCTGCTCGTTCGCATATGCTGCGTGAACTTAGTCAGGGACAGAGGCTGGAGAAGGGAGAGACAGGTTTTAGCTGTTGGACAGGCAGGAGCGTGATTAAAAGCCCTTATCAGGGCTACTATAGTGCAGTACAGTGATAGCTTTACTACAAGATACACTTTACAGAGAACGGCTGCCGTATTCAGGGATAGCTGCTGGAGTAGGGACAGAGAGAGGCATTAGTGGTGTATTAGGTGCTCTGCTACATACCAAACTATATTTGGCACTACTGCTGTGTACCTTGAAATATACAATATATAGGCCTTTCAATTGGCAACTGTACTGTGCGTTCTCTTGCAAAGTAATTTCTCATACCTGGTGTTCATACACACCGTCTGATCACTTAGTACACGGCTGTGTACCTTGAAATATACAATATATAGGCCTTACAATTGCCAACTGTACTGTGCGTTCTCTTGCAAAGTAATTTCTCATACCTGGTGTTCATACACACCGTCTGATCACTTAGTACACGGCTGTGTACCTTGAAATATACAATATATAGGCCTTACAATTGCCAACTGTACTGTGCGTTCTCTTGCAAAGTAATTTCTCATACCTGGTGTTCATACACACCGTCTGATCACTTAGTACACGGCTATGTACCTTGAAATATACAATATATAGGCCTTTCAATTGGCAACTGTACTGTGCGTTCTCTTGCAAAGTAATTTCTCATACCTGGTGTTCATACACACCGTCTGATCACTTAGTACACGGCTGTGTACCTTGAAATATACAATATATAGGCCTTACAATTGCCAACTGTACTGTGCGTTCTCTTGCAAAGTAATTTCTCATACCTGGTGTTCATACACACCGTCTGATCACTTAGTACACGGCTGTGTACCTTGAAATATACAATATATAGGCCTTACAATTGCCAACTGTACTGTGCGTTCTCTTGCAAAGTAATTTCTCATACCTGGTGTTCATACACACCGTCTGATCACTTAGTACACGGCTGTGTACCTTGAAATATACAATATATAGGCCTTACAATTGCCAACTGTACTGTGCGTTCTCTTGCAAAGTAATTTCTCATACCTGGTGTTCATACACACCGTCTGATCACTTAGTACACGGCTGTGTACCTTGAAATATACAATATATAGGCCTTACAATTGCCAACTGTACTGTGCGTTCTCTTGCAAAGTAATTTCTCATACCTGGTGTTCATACACACCGTCTGATCACTTAGTACACGGCTGTGTACCTTGAAATATACAATATATAGGCCTTACAATTGCCAACTGTACTGTGCGTTCTCTTGCAAAGTAATTTCTCATACCTGGTGTTCATACACACCGTCTGATCACTTAGTACACGGCTGTGTACCTTGAAATATACAATATATAGGCCTTTCAATTGGCAACTGTACTGTGCGTTCTCTTGCAAAGTAATTTCTCATACCTGGTGTTCATACACACCGTCTGATCACTTAGTACACGGCTGTGTACCTTGAAATATACAATATATAGGCCTTACAATTGCCAACTGTACTGTGCGTTCTCTTGCAAAGTAATTTCTCATACCTGGTGTTCATACACACCGTCTGATCACTTAGTACACGGCTGTGTACCTTGAAATATACAATATATAGGCCTTACAATTGCCAACTGTACTGTGCGTTCTCTTGCAAAGTAATTTCTCATACCTGGTGTTCATACACACCGTCTGATCACTTAGTACACGGCTGTGTACCTTGAAATATACAATATATAGGCCTTACAATTGCCAACTGTACTGTGCGTTCTCTTGCAAAGTAATTTCTCATACCTGGTGTTCATACACACCGTCTGATCACTTAGTACACGGCTGTGTACCTTGAAATATACAATATATAGGCCTTTCAATTGGCAACTGTACTGTGCGTTCTCTTGCAAAATAATTTCTCAAACCTGGTGTTCATACACACCGTCTGATCACTTAGTACACGGCTGTGTACCTTGAAATATACAATACATAGGCCTTTCAATTGGCAACTGTACTGTGCGTTCTCTTGCAAAGTAATTTCTCAAACCTGGTGTTCATACACACCGTCTGATCACTTAGTACACGGCTGTGTACCTTGAAATATACAATATATAGGCCTTACAATTGCCAACTGTACTGTGTGTTCTCTTGCAAAGTAATTTCTCATACCTGGTGTTCATACACACCGTCTGATCACTTAGTACACGGCTGTGTACCTTGAAATATACAATATATAGGCCTTACAATTGCCAACTGTACTGTGCGTTCTCTTGCAAAGTAATTTCTCATACCTGGTGTTCATACACACCGTCTGATCACTTAGTACACGGCTGTGTACCTTGAAATATACAATATATAGGCCTTACAATTGCCAACTGTACTGTGCGTTCTCTTGCAAAGTAATTTCTCATACCTGGTGTTCATACACACCGTCTGATCACTTAGTACACGGCTGTGTACCTTGAAATATACAATATATAGGCCTTATAATTGCCAACTGTACTGTGCGTTCTCTTGCAAAGTAATTTCTCATACTGGTGTTCATACACACCGTCTGATCACTTAGTACACGGCTGTGTACCTTGAAATATACAATATAGGCCTTATAATTGGCAACTGTACTGTGCGTTCTCTTGCAAAGTAATTTCTCAAACCTGGTGTTCATACACACCGTCTGATCACTTAGTACACGGCTGTGTACCTTGAAATATACAATATATAGGCCTTACAATTGCCAACTGTACTGTGCGTTCTCTTGCAAAGTAATTTCTCATACCTGGTGTTCATACACACCGTCTGATCACTTAGTACACGGCTGTGTACCTTGAAATATACAATATATAGGCCTTATAATTGCCAACTGTACTGTGCGTTCTCTTGCAAAGTAATTTCTCATACCTGGTGTTCATACACACCGTCTGATCACTTAGTACACGGCTGTGTACCTTGAAATATACAATATAGGCCTTATAATTGGCAACTGTACTGTGCGTTCTCTTGCAAAGTAATTTCTCAAACCTGGTGTTCATACACACCGTCTGATCACTTAGTACACGGCTGTGTACCTTGAAATATACAATATATAGGCCTTACAATTGCCAACTGTACTGTGCGTTCTCTTGCAAAGTAATTTCTCATACCTGGTGTTCATACACACCATCTGATCACTTAGTACACGGCTGTGTACCTTGAAATATACAATATATAGGCCTTTCAATTGGCAACTGTACTGTGCGTTCTCTTGCAAAGTAATTTCACGGCTGTGAAGGCAAAATATTGTAACCAAAAAAAAATAAAATGCGGCGGGGGGCTAGCGGAATAGGACGTGGACGAGGACGGGGGCGCGGAAATGCTGTTGGGGGCCTTGTTGAAGCCAGTGGGGATACAATGCGTGCTGGTGAGGGTCAGCCAGGATCCCGCTCATCCAGAATCCCTGCCTTTATGGGACAGTTAAGCAGGGGCGGGTTACACCGCTGTTGAGGCCTGAGCAGGTTGAACAGGTGGTGCAATGGATAGCCGATAGCGCTTCCACACAGTTGTCCACCAGCCAGTCATCCACACAGTCTCACTCTGACCCTCCTTCCTCCACACCTGGCCAACAGAGTCATCCCACCATTGACCCCTCCCAGGAGCTCTTTTCGGGTCCTTTTTCAGATGTGCCGGAAGAATCCCAGGAGCTAGCAGAGGAATTTGTTTGTAGTGATGCCCAAACACTTGAGTTTTCGCCATCTCCTGCTGATGTGGACCCTGAGCCAGCATCTGTTATCATGAGCGATGATGATGATTAGACGCAGTTGCCATCAAGGGAGGCTGTTGGAATGTCCAGTGGGCAGGAGGAGGAGCAGAGTGAGGAAGTTGAGGTGGTGGATGACGAAATGACCGACCCCACTTGGCCAGGGCTGATGTCCAGCGAGGAAAGTAGTGGAGAGGTGGTGGTCTGCGCAGCACCGAAAAAGGCAGCAAGAGGCAGAGGGATGTCCACAGGCAGAGGGATGTCCACAGGCAGAGGGATGTCCACAGGCAGAGGGATGTCCAGGGGCAGAGGACAGTCCAGACAGAGAAGTGAGGCCACAGCCAGCAGGGCCGAAGCTGTTCCCGGCAGCGGGCAGTCGCGCGAAGCTCCCCCATCGAGGCCTCGTACTTCTGTGGTGTGGAGATTTTTTAATGTTTGTGCGGATGACAAAATGAGCGCGGTTTGCACACTCTGCCACTCAAAACTGAGTAGGGGCTCTGAGAAGAGCAATCTGACCACCTCAGGCATGCGGCGTCACTTGGAAGTCAAGCACTGGGCTGAGTGGGAGAGAGCAAACGCAATACAACCTGCGCCCGGTCTTGCTGCCACTGCCTCTTCCCCTGTGTTGTGTGCTGCCACTGCGGTCCAGACCTCCAGCCAGGACACCTCCACATCTGCCTCTGCCTCGGCTACTTTGGGGCCTTCTCCTTCAGCCTCCCCTTCCCCCGCCTCTTCGCCTGCACCTTCACACTCCTCGTCCCAACAACTGTCCATCTCGCAGGCGTTCGACCGCAGGCGGAAGTACGCCTCGAGTCACCCCCAAGCCCAAGCCTTAAACTGCCACATCTCCAAACTGCTGGCCCTGGAGATGTTGCCGTTTAGGCTTGTGGAGACGCAGGCCTTCCGCGACCTGATGGCGGCTGCCGCACCTCGCTATTCCGTCCCCAGCCGCCACTACTTTTCCCGGAGTGCCGTCCCCGCCCTGCACCAGCACGTGTCGCGTAACATCAGGCGGGCCCTGAGGTACGCAGTCAGCGCAAAGGTCCACTTGACCACCGACTCGTGGACAAGCGCTTGCGGCCAGGGACGATACATCTCTTTGACGGCACACTGGGTGAATGTAGTGGAAGCGGGGACGGGGTCGCAAACAGAGACGGCCTACCTACCACCCCCGCCCAAGATTGCCAGCATGGGTTCTGATAAACCCCCCTCCTCGTCCTCCTCCTCCTCCTCCTCTGCCTTAACATCGCCCTCAGCCGCTAGCTGGAAGCGTTGCAGCACTGGCGCGGGGAGACGTCAGCAGGCGGTGCTTAAGCTCATCAGCTTGGGCGACAGGAAGCACAGCGCCCCAGAGGTGAGGGACGCCATATTGCAGCAGACGGAGATGTGGCTGTCGCCGCTGCAGCTAGGACCAGGCATGGTCGTGTGCGATAACGGCCGTAACCTGGTGGCGGCTCTGGAGCTTGCCGAACTCAATCACGTACCATGCCTGGCCCACGTTTTTAATCTGGTAGTCCAAAAATTTCTAAAGACTTACCCCAACCTGGCAGAGCTACTGGTGAAAGTGCGGCGCTTGTGCGCTCACTTTCGGAAGTCAACTGTAGCTGCTGCTAGCTTAAAAAAACTCCAGCAACGCCTCCATTTGCCTGAACATCGGCTGTTGTGCGACCTGCCGACTCGCTGGAATTCCACCTATTCCATGTTGGCCAGGGTGTGTGAGCAGCAGAGAGCATTGATGGAGTACCAGATTATGAATCCACGCGTGCCTCCAACTCAGCTCCCTCAGTTTGCCAACCACGAGTGGCCATGGATGGCAGACATATGCGATGTACTGCGTATCTTTGAGGAGTCCACCAAGAAGGTCAGCAGCGAGGACGCTATAGTGAGCGTAACCATCCCGCTCCTATGCGTCCTTAAAGAATCCCTCATCGCAATAAGGGAGAACGCATTGCACGCAGAGGAGACGGGGGTAGGAGGAGACGCAACGGAGCTACACAGTCAGACCACACTTTTGTCTGCTTCACGGTGGCAGTTGCAGGAGGATGAGGATGAGGAGGAGGAGGACGACGTGGAGGTGGCTGTGGAAGAGGAGGAGGATGCTGGCGGCGAGGGTAGCAGTCAGGCTGTGTGCGTCCCATTGGTTCAGCGCGGATGGGGCGGAGAGGAGGCGGAAGAGGAAGAGGAGGAAATGGCAAGTGATCCTTCTGGTGGGGGCAGTGAGGTCATGCCTATTCAGAGTCTGGCACACATGGCTGACTTCATGCTGGGCTGCTTTTCCCGGGACACACGTGTTGTCCGGATAGTGGAGAACAAACTGTACTGGGTCTTCGCACTCCTGGACCCCCGGTATAAAGATAACGTCTCCTCTTTTATTCTGGTAGAGGAGAGGACAAATCGATTGCTGGAATACCAGAGGGAACTCGTGCAGAACATGATGGAGATTTTCCCACCCACCATCGCTGGCGGCAGAGAGGAGAGGGTCTCCCAGAGTCCCACAACATCTATCAGGCCCACAGCCACCAGAGGAACACTCTCCAAGGTGTGGGACACGTTCATGGCACCCCCTCGTGCAACTTCCATCACTGCAGGGCCCGCTATCAGCAGGAGGGACAAGTATCGGCGGATGTTGCGGGAGTACCTGGCAGACCGTAACCCTGTCCTCCCCGATCCCTCGGCGTCCTACACTTACTGGGTCTCCAAGTTGGACACGTGGCTGGAACTGTCCCTGTACGCCTTGGAGGTGCTTGCCTGCCCTGCCGCCAGCGTGCTATCAGAAAGGGTGTTCAGCGCAGCCGGGGGCATTATAACCGATAAGCGCAGCCGCCTGTCAACCGACAGTGCCGACAGGCTGACGCTAATCAAAATGAACAGCAAGTGGATTGACCCGGACTTTGCTTCTCCAACAGTGGAAAGCAGCCAAAAGTGAAGTGCCATCTGTATGAAGTGCCATTTCCTCCTCCACCTCCTCCTCCTCCTCCTTAACCGTCGTAGAATTGCTCCGTAAATAAGAAAAATTTATATATTTATGGCTCACCTCTTGGGCCTCCACAAAATGTTTAAGAGGTGTCACCTCTTGGGCCTCCACATAATTTTTAAGAGGTCTCACCTCTTGGGCCTCCACAAAATGTTTAAGAGGTGTCACCTCTTGGGCCTCCACAAAATTTTTAAGAGGTCTCACCTCTTGGGCCTCCACAAAATGTTTAATAGGTCTCACCTCTTGGGCCTCCACAAAATGTTTAACAGGTCTCACCTCTTGGGCCTCCACAAAATGTTTAAGAGGTGTCACCTCTTGGGCCTCTACAAAATTTTTAAGAGGTCTCACCTCTTGGGCCTCCACAAAATGTTTAATAGGTCTCACCTCTTGGGCCTCCACAAAATGTTTAACAGGTCTCACCTCTTGGGCCTCCACAAAATGTTTAACAGGTCTCACCTCTTGGGCCTCCACATAATTTTTAACAGGTCTCACCTCTTGGGCCTCCACATAATTTTTAACACGTCTCACCTCTTGGGCCTCCACATAATTTTTAATACGTCTCACCTCTTGGGCCTCCACAAAATGTTTAAGAGGTCTCACCTCTTGGGCCTCCACATAATTTTCAAGAGGTCTCACGTCTTGGGCCTCCACATAATTTTTAAGAGGTCTCACCTCTTGGGCCTCCACAAAATGTTTAACAGGTCTCACCTCTTGGGCCTCCACATAATTTTTAACAGGTCTCACCTCTTGGGCCTCCACATAATTTTTAACAGGTCTCACCTCTTGGGCCTCCACATAATTTTTAACACGTCTCACCTCTTGGGCCTCCACAAAATGTTTAAGAGGTGTCACCTCTTGGGCCTCCACAAAATTTTTAAGAGGTCTCACCTCTTGGGCCTCCACAAAATGTTTAATAGGTCTCACCTCTTGGGCCTCCACAAAATGTTTAACAGGTCTCACCTCTTGGGCCTCCACAAAATGTTTAAGAGGTGTCACCTCTTGGGCCTCCACAAAATTTTTAAGAGGTCTCACCTCTTGGGCCTCCACAAAATGTTTAATAGGTCTCACCTCTTGGGCCTCCACAAAATGTTTAACAGGTCTCACCTCTTGGGCCTCCACAAAATGTTTAAGAGGTCTCACCTCTTGGGCCTCCACATAATTTTTAACAGGTCTCACCTCTTGGGCCTCCACATAATTTTTAACACGTCTCACCTCTTGGGCCTCCACATAATTTTTAATACGTCTCACCTCTTGGGCCTCCACAAAATGTTTAATAGGTCTCACCTCTTGGGCCTCCACAAAATGTTTAACAGGTCTCACCTCTTGGGCCTCCACAAAATGTTTAAGAGGTGTCACCTCTTGGGCCTCCACAAAATTTTTAAGAGGTCTCACCTCTTGGGCCTCCACAAAATGTTTAATAGGTCTCACCTCTTGGGCCTCCACAAAATGTTTAACAGGTCTCACCTCTTGGGCCTCCACAAAATGTTTAACAGGTCTCACCTCTTGGGCCTCCACATAATTTTTAACAGGTCTCACCTCTTGGGCCTCCACAAAATGTTTAAGAGGTCTCACCTCTTGGGCCTCCACAAAATGTTTAAGAGGTCTCACCTCTTGGGCCTCCACAAAATGTTTAAGAGGTCTCACCTCTTGGGCCTCCACATAATTTTATCAAGGTCTCACCTCTTGGGCCTCCACAAATTTTTATCAAGGTCTCACCTCTTGGGCCTTCACAAAATTTTTAACAGGTCTCACCTCTTGGGCCTCCACATAATTTTATCAAGGTCTCACCTCTTGGGCCTCCACAAAATTTTATCAAGGTCTCACCTCTTGGGCCTCCACAAAATGTTTAAGAGATTTCACCTCTTGGGCCTCCACATAATTTTTAAGAGGTCTCACCTCTTGGGCCTCCACAAAATGTTTAAGAGGTCTCACCTCTTGGGCCTCCACAAAATGTTTAAGAGGTCTCACCTCTTGGGCCTCCACAAAATGTTTAAGAGGTCTCACCTCTTGGGCCTCCACAAAATTTTATCAAGGTCTCACCTCTTGGGCCTCCACAAATTTTTATCAAGGTCTCACCTCTTGGGCCTCCACAAAATTTTTAACAGGTCTCACCTCTTGGGCCTCCACATAATTTTATCAAGGTCTCACCTCTTGGGCCTCCACAAAATTTTATCAAGGTCTCACCTCTTGGGCCTCCACATAATTTTTAATACGTCTCACCTCTTGGGCCTCCACAAAATGTTTAAGAGGTCTCACCTCTTGGGCCTCCACATAATTTTAAGAGGTCTCACCTCTTGGGCCTCCACACTTTGGGCCTCCACAAAATGTTTAACAGGTCTCACCTCTTGGCCCTCCACAAAATGTTTAACAGGTCTCACCTCTTGGGCCTCCACATAATTTTAACAGGTCTCACCTCTTGGGCCTCCACATAATTTTTAACAGGTCTCACCTCTTGGGCCTCCACATAATTTTTAACACGTCTCACCTCTTGGGCCTCCACATAATTTTTAACACGTCTCACCTCTTGGGCCTCCACATAATTTTTTACACGTCTCACCTCTTGGGCCTCCACAAAATGTTTAACAGGTCTCACCTCTTGGGCCTCCACAAAATGTTTAACAGGTCTCACCTCTTGGGCCTCCACATAATTTTTAACACGTCTCACCTCTTGGGCCTTCACATAATTTTTAACACGTCTCACCTCTTGGGCCTCCACATAATTTTTAATACGTCTCACCTCTTGGGCCTCCACAAAATGTTTAAGAGGTCTCACCTCTTGGGCCTCCACAAAATGTTTAAGAGATGTCACCTCTTGGGCCTCCACATAATTTTTAAGAGGTCTCACCTCTTGGGCCTCCACAAAATGTTTAAGAGGTCTCACCTCTTGGGCCTCCACAAAATGTTTAAGAGGTCTCACCTCTTGGGCCTCCACAAAATGTTTAAGAGGTCTCACCTCTTGGGCCTCCACAAAATTTTATCAAGGTCTCACCTCTTGGGCCTCCACAAAATTTTTAACAGGTCTCACCTCTTGGGCCTCCACAAAATTTTATCAAGGTCTCACCTCTTGGGCCTCCACAAAATTTTATCAAGGTCTCACCTCTTGGGCCTAAACAAAATTTTTAACAGGTCTCACCTCTTGGGCCTCCACAAAATTTTCCATGAGCCTCTGGCCAGCCCACGGCCTCTTCCTGCCTTTTGCGGTCCTACGCATCCCTCAACATCCCCACTGCTTTACCTGCTAGACATGACACTGGGCCAGGTCGGGTCACTGACATCTCAAGCGCCAACAATTTGGGCATTTTAAGGCTTCTGCATGTGTTTGAGTTGTTTTTACATTTTAAAGAAGACATGTCTGACCACATCTCACACACACACACACAATGACAATTAGGGGTGGGGTCTATTTGCTTTCCCCTTTGCCTATGCCATCTGTGGTTGTCATAGGCAACGTGATTTTAAGGGGTGCAGAATTTCATCTTCTTTTTTGTCTAGTTTGGCTTGGGGTCCCTGGCAATGTAGAGGAAAGAAGGTTTCCTTGTATGGTCTCACTTTACAGAGAGGTTATATTGTCTTTGGAGTGTATTGTTGAGAGGCTGTGATAGTGGCGTAATAGTGCGACTTGGGCGCGTTATATGCACCCAGACATGCTTCCCCTGCTGTCCCAGTTGCATTCCAGCAGTGTTGGCATCCTTTTCTGAGGATTCAGGGTGGACTTGGTGACCTCCAAGTGGTCGAATTGAGATTTCCAAGTGGCGAGCATTTTTTTCCCATAGACTATAATGGGATTCGATAGTCGGTCGAATAGTCGAATTTCGCGGTCTATTCGAATCGAATTTCGAACTTTCGAATATTTCACTACTCGCTCATCTCTATTTATTTTATTTTCTGACTTCTCCTGTCACTGAGGCTAATATAGTAGCTCCAATTACAGGGGGAATACAGTCCCTAGAGAGGTTGTACGTACATGGGTGCACAACCTCTCTACAGAGCTGATCTGGATCTGCTAAGACCCAGCAGCTCACACAGTTACCTGGCCCCTAGTGATCACATGACCACTGGGACCAAAGCAGGAAGTGGCATTGTTGCTTCCTGATCTGTATACACAGCTCTCATTGAGTACTGTGTATGTAGCAAATGGGAAGGCAGAGACAGTAAAAAAAAAAAAAAAAACATTCCTGACTCATCTAATGGGAGCCCTGCTACTCACTGACAGTGGGCTCCTTGCTCCTGCACCTTCAAAATTAGCATGCAAGGACACTTTATAACATCCATGCAGAGATGCCTACTGACCGCCCCATCTGTAAGTGTTTAAAATATTATTGTTGGGGCTCATTAACACGACCAAAGTAATGGGTCCGGATCCATTCTGCAATTTTGCGTAACAGGTGCGGGCCCATTCATTTCAATGGGGCCTCAAAAGATGCGGACAGCACACCGTGTTCCATTCTGCGGCCCCATAAAAAGATAGAGCATGTCTTATTGAGCTTGTCTGCAATTGCGGACAAGAATAGGCATTTCTATCAAAGAGCTGTCCCTGTGCGGTCCACAAATTGCAGAATGCACACAGGTAGTTATCTGTATTTTATGGATCCACAAATTGCGGACCACAAAACACTACAGTCATGTGAATGTAATCTTAGACTAAAGTTAGAAATCTCTCCACTAAATGGCTGAAAGAACCACGCACTTCTTAACAAAGTAGTCTCATAATAGACATTGATACACAAGGGGTTCCATGATTCCAAAAAGGGTCAGAATGCCCTCTTTTTTTTGATCCTGGCTTGACAAACAGAAAATGTCCACTCAGTCAATCACAGGCTCAGTCAGTAAATGGCTAAGGGGGCAATTAAGTAATCTGAGACCAGGAAATGGAGGACAGAGCAGCATCATAGTGGCAGCGTCAGAAGATCAGTGATGTGAGAAGTTTTTAGTTCTTCTTCCTGGCATTTTTTTGTTTAATGTATTCCTCAGACAGTCCTTTAAGGATCAACAAATGCTTGCTACATCTGTGCTGGCTGCAGGATGTTCACCCAATACAACCCGTCTGTTGTCTAACAGTCTGCATGTAGGTAAGGCATGCATGCAGAGCCCAGCTGAACAATGATTTTAGGGGTTATAAGTGCACCCATTAGATTAACTGGTTATATTCATCTGGTTATGTAGATACCCCAGCTGAAACTTATGTCACATAAGATATCTGTTTTAAAATGAAGCCCCACCACAACTCCATTATTTTACTAGCCAGGGGGTAATTATGGGCCATTTTTGGCCTTGCCAGTTGTAGAAAACCAAAAAGATCCTTCATTGCACATCAAGCAATATGATGATTGATAATTTCACTTGGCCTGCTAAATGGAACTGTCCAGTACCTTGGAACATCAGCCTACAAACAGATAACATGACCAAGTATCTTCTGTAGCAACATGTTGAAATCAACATATAATAACATATTATAAAATATGTTTGACCTTTCCTATAAATATGAAATCAATGTCAGTAGAACATCATGACATTATGAAAGGTGACATAGTAACATAGTTTATAAGGCCGAAAAAAGACATCTGTCCATCCAGGTGAACCCAGATTTTAAAAAGAAGATGATTTCTATCTGGGCTGTGATGAAGAAGTGGATGACCATGGATGGTCACTCCTCGCTGAACTGAGGAAACTGTTGAAGAGAGCATAAGTTGTTCTTAGTGTCCTGGACAGTAATGCAGAGGTGATTATACATGAGCAGTCATGTTCAATTGATATTTTGTATGATTCGTGATTGTATTTCGTGAACATCCTGCAGCCAGCACAGATGTAGCAAGCATTTGTAGACCCTTAAAGGACTGTCTGAGAAATACATTAAAGAGGACCTTTCACCACTCCTGACATGCCTGTTTTAATAGCTTCATGCATTGCCCATGTAATAACAATTCTGGAACATCTATTCCTATGTCTGTATGTTGTGTCATTCCTTTATTATTTGCACTAGAAGTTATGAATGAATTGCTATTTGTCTTCAGTAAGGGAACAGAGGGGAGGTAACAAGTTTGGGGTGTGTACCTGCACAGTCTGAACATGGCAGCACTGATTGGCTAGAGTCAGTCTGTGCAGGTTCACACCCCAACTGGTCACCTCCCCTCTGTTCCTTTACTAAAGGCAAATAGCAATTCACTCATAACTTCTAGTGCAAATAATAAAGGAATGACACAGCATAGAGTCATAAGAATAGATGTTCCAGAATTGTTATTACATGGGGAATGCATGAATCTATTAAAACAGGCATGTCAGGAGTGGTGAAAGGTCCTCTTTAAACAAAAAATGGCAGGAAGAAGAACTAAACACTTCTCACATCACTGATCTCCTGATGCTACCACTATGATGCTGCTCTGTTCTCCATTTCCTGGTCTCAGATTACTTAATTGCCCCCTTAGCCATTGGACATTTCCTGTTTGTCAAGCCAGGACCAAAAAGAAGAGGGCATTCTGAGCCTTTTAACAAAAATGTATTCCCCTGTACAAGCTCTTTATATACTGTGTATTTAACAAGTTAAAGAGATTATCCAATTTCTATAATGTCCCCCAGAATGCCTGGGCACCTCAAACAGGTTATACTTATACCCGCTTCGCTCATAATGCCCACATGGCCGCAGCTGCATCTCCCTGTCGCGCGGATGAATCCAGCTCGTCTGTGTCGCGACCAGCTATTGGCAGCTCCCCCCATTGCCGGATGTTTTGATCTGCATGATGGGGAGATGCAGCAGTGGCCATACGGGCATCAGAAGCAATGTTTGTGCCAGGGAGAGAGGTAAGTATAACCTGTGTGAGGTGCCCGGGCATTGTATGGGTTGTATAACCCCTTTAAGTGTTAAATGAATGCTTATTACATCTGCATTCACCGAATACAAGCAAGACTATTCATCTTGTTGGGGTGGTATACCCAAAGATTGGGCTCTTTTCGTGTTCTGTTTGACAAGACACACCCAACCAACTACAACTGGAGGTTTTCTCATGAAGTCAACACTTTCTAAAAAAAAAAGCTGGCACAATGGCACAACTGATCACCATGGGACTAGCTTCTCTCAACAGTGCCAATCAGTTGTTAAGTGAATGGCCATATAATGCACACTGGGTCGGTCCACCAGAGCACAAGGCATTCTTACAGAAAGAAAGACTGTCTGTTCTGGCACATAGAGGGGGTGCCAAGTGGGGGACCTCCCACTATGATGTTTATATACCATAACTAAGCATATGGACTTGAAAGAACCCCTACATTGAGGAGAAGAGCAATCCTGAAAGTCCACCTTCTCTTTGGGACAGCATAGAAGCTGCAATGGCATCTGAATTGATGGTACGCATGTCTCTAAGCTTTTTTATTTTTTATTTTTAACCTCTTTCATGTATTGGTCCACATGTGTGGAAGGACACTTAGAAAAAAATTGTACGGGGTTACAATTATAACCAGGACAGCTATTGACTAACATTTCATATTTTGTATTCTCTACATTACTTTAGGCTGTAACTCCGACATTTAAATCAATTTTTGGAGTCAATTCAACTAAAAAAAAAAAGACTTGTGATTTTTCCATATGTACTTTATAATTCTCTTCTGAAGAAGGCCAGGAGGTCCCGTCAACTCAAGATTAAAAGAGACATTTCCAAGTATTTCCCCTAGCCTTAGAGCAGTGACTTGGACGTGCTATGGATACCACTGGAGAATATCATTCCACTTTCTTTGCAGTACAAAACTATATCATGTTAGAAAGGTTAACAGGAAAAACAAATGAATGTGACAATATTGGTATAGAATTGGCTAATCCCTTTACTGATGTCATGGAAAGGAAACAGTCATGCTGAAAAGAGATCTCACTACAGGAAAGAAAAGTAGGACATTTTACAATTTGTTGACCTCGTGATTCTCTTACTAAATTCTTATTATATCGTTAAGTTTGTGAAATCCACATATGAAATAAAATTAAAGGCATACAATTTGTAGTTTCTTGTAGTAATAGCTTTGGTTTGCTTTAAAGAGTTATTCTCATCTCAGACAATGGGGGCATATCGCTTGGATATGTCCCCATTGTCTAATAGGTGCTGGTCCCATCACTGGGACCCACACCTATATTGAGAACGGAGCCCCGAAAGTGGTGGAGAGAGCACTGCGCAAGCACAGCTGCCCTCCTTTCATTTTCTATGGGGGCGCCGAAAATAGCCAAAAGCTGGCTCGGCTGTTTCCATCGGGCCCATCGAATTGAATGGGAGCAGTGGTCGATCATGCGCGGTACACTCCCATTGACTTCTATGGGGAGAGTGCTTGGTAGTGGCCGGACTGGAGTCCTCCAGCCACCACTTTGCAGGGCTCAGTTTCTGATATAGGTGTGGGTTCCACCAGTGGCGTGACCGACACCTATAAGACAATGGGGGCGTGTCCTAGCGATATGCCCTCATTGTCTGAGATGAGACAACCCCTTTAAGTATTAATGCCCATTGTTTGCTCATTTAAGCTGCATTTACCTGCTGCAATCATCCATCTGTATGTGGATGAACAATGGTTACTACAATCAATCATTTCAATACAGATTCATCTTTTGTTGGTTGCAACAAACAATGATTTTAATGTCCTGAAAAAAGTTTACCAGACGAATAAGCCTTTTGCTCGTTTGTCGGTTGATCAGTGGCAAAGTTATTTGGGTCAATTGGGAACAAGTGTTGTTCCCAACAAAGAATCCTGATAGCACCACGAACCAATAATTTTGCTACTGGGAGAAAAACATGTGATTTATACTAAAATGAGCGTGCTGATTCCAAATACAAACTCGGAATTTGCCTCACACGTCTAGATTTTAAGTTATACATGCAAAGCCTATTCAGTTATAATATTAAAGGGGTTGTCCGAGTTATTTTTTTGTCCTTTGTATGTTTCTAACTAGTCAAATACAACAGCTTTTCCATACACTTTCTGCTTCTAAAGCTGCTGGTTTCTTAGATTTAACTCAGGGTCACATGACCTGTGATGTCAGCTTATCTCCCTGCTGTGTGATGTTTTGTGCACAAGCCTCAGAGATCAGATAACAGCCTGTACAGGAGATGTCACTGTGGTGGCCACCTTCCTTCAGATGAAACGTTAACCCCTTCAGCCAGAACACACTGAAGGCTTTACAACAGCAGCTTCAGATGTAAAGAGACACAGAATCTGCCCTCCTCACCCTACAGACACAAAGCTGACACTTTAGCTGATCTGAAGGAGATGCAAAGTACAAGTAGTACAGTACAGGTAGGGGGGAGATCCTGTGTGTATCAGCAGTGTCATTGTACAGCTGGGACTTGTAGTCCTACATATACAACATGCTGCTGAGTATCCCAGCAGGCAGACATGTACTCACAGCACTTATATTCACTCCCTTTACAGAGAGGGTGGAGGGGCAAAGATTGTTATTACTGCATGTAAACAAAGGCCAGAAGAGAACCAGGAAAATGAGGAAATAGAGAGTTTTTTTGCCTAAAACTTGCTAACTTAGTTATATATTGCTGCCCATCAGATTTAAAGTACTGTATATATTTTTTTCATAACTCGGACAACCCCTTTAATCTAATATATAAAGCTGAGTGTGTGTGTATGTCCGCTAAAGGAATCCGCACCGTCGCAGCTACAATCACAAAATTTGGCACACAGGTACATCAGGTGTCCGGGAAGGTTTTAGAACAGGTCTCATCTCTCCAGGGCGTACTGTTCCTGAGATATTCCCAAAAAAATGCATTAGCCAATAGAAGCCTGGTCACATGACCCTTATCAGCCAATAGAATCTCACAGGCAGTTAGTCTCCACACACATCAGGTTTCCATAACAACCTAGCCAGTTCACTGCTGTAGGTCTGCTTTAAAGCCCCACCCCAGTTCCCACTAAGTCACGCCCCTGGATTGAAAAAATGAAGGTAAAATCAACTTCTGTCAGCTGCAGGGGAGGGAGGGTGACTTTCTCCCTGCAGCTCATTGCTCAGACTGAACAGTGCTGCTGTCTGAGAGTGAGCTGTTCAAAAGGACATCCCTGTGTCCATCCAGGCCCTGCGCATGACAGAGGACAGGGAGTCTGAAAGCCAGACTGTCCAGCCTCCCCCCAACATGAAGCCGTGCCACCGGTCCCCATGATGCCACACCCCTAAACACGAGGCCACACCCCCTGTTTCCGTGAAGACATGGAGGAGAAGCTGTCTGAGCGTGAGCTACTGAAAGGGTGGACATCCCTATGTTCATCCAGGCACTGCGCATGACAGAGGACAGGGAGTCTGAAAGCCAGACTGTCCAGCCTAAAACAAGACCTCTGGCCTCCCTAGTGGCAGGCTGATGTTAGAGTGGCCAGATGTCCGGCTTTCGGCTGGACAGTCCAGTTTTCTGGCTACCTGTTCTCCGTCCGACGCAGTGCCTGGACAGACACAGGAATGTGCACCCTTTCAGTAGCTCACACTCAGACAGCTTCTCCTCTGAGTCTTCACGGAGCCAGGGGGCGTGGCCTCATGTTTAGTGGTGTGTCTTCATGGGAACTGGGGGCACTGTTTCACGCTTGGGGGAATGGCCGGTGAGGTCTGGCTTTCTGGGGTGAAGACAGTGGCCACTCTAGCTGCTGTGGAGGTCACAGTTAAAGGGGCGGGCTGCTGTAGAGGTCACTGTTAAAAGCTCGGGCTGCTGTAGAGGTCACTGTTAAAGGGGCGGGCAGCTATAGAGGTTACTGTTAAAGGGGCGGGCTGCTGTAGGGGTCACTGTTAAAGGGGCGGGCTGCTGTAGGGGTCACTGTTAAAGGGGTGGGCTGCTGTAGAGATCACTGTTAAAGGGGCGGGCTGCTGTAGAGATCACTGTTAAAGGGGGGGTAGCTGTAGAGGTCACTGTTAAAGGGGCGAGCAGCTGTAGAGGTCACTGTTAAAGGGGCGGGCAGCTGTAGAGGTCACTGTTAAAGGGGCGGGCACTGTAGAGGTCACTCTTGATATCCTTTAACAATACACACACACAAACAGTAAATGAAATAAATTAAATATCCCCGGGTGAAGCCGGGTCCTTCAGCTAGGGCATTATATATTAGAAATATTCTAATGGACATGTCCAGACCTGTCCGGACGCACTCAGCAGTAAGTATATAAGGCAAGCTGGACAGATTTTGATAAAGTGATCTGTTATAGTGCTGTCAGTTTTGAAACTTAAGATGGATAAACACAAATGTGTTAACGATTTGGACAATTGCTGCAACGATAACAAAAAATCATCTGTTCCATTGGCTCATGCGGTTGGAATGAAAGAGACCCATGCTTCTATGAAGTTAATTTTGAAAATGATCAAATATTTACAACATAAATTGAAAATTTGTGCTGACCTGAAAGTGGTAGCACTGCTGCTTGGCCTACAGTTAGGGTACACAAAGCATATGTGGTTCTTGTGCCTACGGAACAGTCGTGATGCCAACAATCATTACAAAATGAGACAGAGTCAGAGTCGAGCACACAGTTGGTCAGTACAATGTACAACACAAATCACTGGTTGATCCACTTCAAGTTTATCTTCCCCCACTTCACATTAAACTTGGTTTAATGAACAATTTTGTAATTGCACTTGATTGTGATGGAAATGGTTTAGCACCCTGAAAACTGAGGCTAAAATAAAGGCTGGAATTTTTATTGGCCCTGAAATCAACAAACTAATGCATGATGACACATTCAGAACAAAACTCAACCCTCTGGAACTTGCAGCTTAGGATGCATTTGTGCTAGTAGTGCAGAACTTCCTTGGAAACAGACCAGCTGCAAACTATGCTGAAATAGTAGACAACAAGCTTACGGCATATGAACAACTTGGCTGCCGAATGTCATTGAAAGTGCATTTTTTACATTCCCATCTTGATTTTTTCCCACCCACTGGGCCTTGCTCAAGTAAGACTATTAAACTAAAAAACGAGACTTTTTGAAATGTTGTTGTTCCATAACATTTTCATGCACTGTTTCCATGCAAACTTTGATGTAGATCAGGTAATTGTTGGAGTAAAACTCGTTCTGTTCAAAATTATTCAAGTGCTTAATTAATTTAGGCATACTTATGCAAAATTTTGTGACGTGTTACAACAATTCTGATTTCGGATTTGTAATCAGCACACTCGATTTAGTATAGGACAAATGTTTTCACCCAGTAGCAGATGAAATTTTTTTTTTTGTTGTGTGGTGTAATCTGTCTCTCTAAACGGACCCTACTGTTTCAGCACAAACTCAAAAAATTACTTAAAACAATATAGATAGACAGACAGGTAGATAGATAGATATGAGATAAATAGATTAGATATGAGCAGTGGTGTTCCAGGGGGGAAGGGGGGGGGTGAGGTGCCAGCTGTCAGGGGGGTGGCAGGCGCAATGGGCGCTTACATCAATACAGATGGAAGGGCTCATTGCTAGAGTGTAAGGAAGCTGACAGTACTTTCACTTATTGAGCACTCGGCTCCAGCCAGCAGAGAGCCGTCTGTTCACTGCTTCACCATTCAGCCCTGCAGGCATAAATCACACTGTTGGTTTGTGTAGGAGGAGTATGCAGGCCAGGAGTCTGCCTGTAAACTCCTCCCACACAGGGCTGCAGCTCAATCTGATCATCAGGAACGGTACAAGGTGAGTAGTTATTGTTTTTTTTTAATTAACACTGAGGGGCACAGAGAGGACATTACTACTTTGAAGGGGGCACAGAGAGGGCATTACTACTGTGAAGGGGGCACAGAGAGGGCATTACTACTGTGAAGGGGGCTCAGAGAGGGCATTACTACTGTGAAGGGGGAACAGAGAGGACATTACTACTGTAAAGGGGACACCGGGATGGCATTTCTACTGTGAAGGGGGCACAGAGAGGACATAACTACTGTAAAGTGGGGGAACAGAGAGGACATTACTGCTGTGATGGGGCAGAGAAGGCATATTTACTGTGAAGGGACATAGCAACTGTTACAGGGGCACAGAGAGGGCATATCTACTGTGAGGAGGGGCACAGTGATGGCATAACTAATCTGAAGGGGGCACAGGGAGGGCATTACTATAGATAGATAGATAGATAGATAGATAGATAGATAGATAGATACATCATTTAATATTTTCACATATCATGATTGTTTTGTATCATTACAAATTTTGCTCAGTTGAATGGTTGTAGAAACTAGCAAGAATTGTTACTGAAAGCATTTAAAGGGGTTGTCCCACGAAAAATATTCTACAGTTTTCAAACCAGCCCCTGGATCTGAATACTTTTGTAATTGCATGTAATTAAAAATTTTGTATAAATACTGAGTTATTCAATAAAATGTATCTGTATAGGACCACTTAATTTCTTATTTCTTTGACCTATACACTGAGCAGTCCGCACATGCTCAGTTTCAACTTTTAACTGCCTCCTGAGCTGTGATAGGAGGAGCTGAGACACGCCCCCTTAGCTGCAGCAGAAAAGACACTCCCCTTGAGCTGCCAACCTGATATAAATCTAGCAGAGCAATGGATGTGGAGATCTCTGGATCCATGTGAGGTACAGGGCTGGTCCTAGCTTTGTTAAAAAGAAGTTGTCATGTTCTGTATGATGTCTGATTTTCATTTTTTACATTATTCGTGGGATAACCCCTTTAATCTGCAGGAGATTCACAGATACAATGCCATGTCTGTCCCACAAGACTGTATCTTCTCAGCAGCATTAATATTCATTATGGGTAGCACCATATGTTACACAGCAGGAGACACGGCCAGCAGACACATGATCACAAAGCCAGATTTAATAAAGCAGGGTAAATCCAACTTCAATGTGATAAACATTAAACCACACTCTAATTAAGAGATTCCTAATTGCTATCTTCCCTACAATATCATTTATCTATAATTTGTAGCTTACCTGCTCACTCTTCACCTTACATTATTACCACAAAGGACTAATGGACTGTCTCATTTAGAGATCTCAGTGGACCTTCTCACATAGTGATGAAGCAATGTTTAACACACTGATCACAAATACGCTTGTCTGAAGAATTACTGAGGCTGATTAAAAAAGGTACGCATAATAATGATGAATGAACGATATTGGGAATATAAATGGTTTTCCACAAATGTAAGCAAGTCTTCATGTCTGAGATGAAGTCTTCTTCTCATTTCTGTGGTTCCTCTCCCTGGTTTATTTTAATGATGAATGGGCAAATCTGGTTACACAAATAGATGAAGCTTATCACAATTAGTCAAGCTGACACCAGTGGAGATCAAGCATAGGTAACCCAGGATTCCATGTGTAGAACCAGCTCCATAATTACAATCACACAATGTAACATGAAAACTTACAACAATGGGTTAAAATCCAACAAATACTGTATTTTCCTAGACAGAAATCCGAAGTTGCAAATATGCTTTCACAAAACCTTCGATATGTTCCTAGTGATTGGTGGGGTATCTGAGTGCCGAAACCCTCACTGATCGCTAAACTGAGGAGCTAGACTTACTTAGACGCCCCAGTGCTCAAAACTGACTTGAGACATCCTCAAAGACTTTCTATGTAACCCTTCTTCAGCAAGGAGGGAAGACAGTGCTCTGTCTGAGTGCTTCTGTCTTCTCATTGTAGTGGGGGTCTCATAATTCAGAACCCACTGATCAAAACCTTTGAAAGTACAGGCACATTTTGGCTTCTGTCAGCAGATTTGTACCTATGAAACTGGTTGACCTGTTGCATGTGCACTTGGCAGCTGGACACATCTCTGTTGGTCCCATGATCATACTGTATGTGCCTGTATTACTGAGAAAAAATATGGTTTAATATATGCAAATGAGCCTCTAGGATCAACGTGTGGAGACTCCACTTTGATTGACAGGGCCAGGCATGATGACATCTTTACTGCCCGGTCCTGTCAATCAAAGTGCAAAGGGCGCGGCAGTTGCTGATAGAGCTGAGCCTCTAGGTGTAATGGCAAAAGCCCTGTTGCTCCTAGATGCTCATTTGCATATATAAAAACTTTTTTTTCTCAGCAATGCAGACACATATGTTCATGGGATCATCACAGATGCCTTCAGCTGCCAAGTGCACATGTATCATAGGTACAAATCTACTGACAGATGCCCTTTAACCTATGTATACCTCTTTTCCATTGTCACTGGTGTACTCTGCTTCTTTAACACTCCTCCACAAGAGTTCATTATGATATCTCATCCATAGACTCTACCATGTTATATATCACAGTAAACATACACATATGGTCAGCAGAAAGTTTTTCTAGATATTGAAGCAGGCAGAAGCGCTATATGAATTGTGAACACAGAGAGATTGCCTTACTCTTTAATAATCTTAACAAAAGTTGCATAATCATTTACTCTGTCTCCTGTTACCTATTAAAATAGATCATTAAAAGGGTTTTACTTATCATTTGGCAGAGAGAAGTGAACTGAGAGATAGAGGCCTCTAGATGGTAGCGACTAAATTTACTCCTCCTCTGTAGTCAGAGACAAGCTGAGGTCAAGGAGTATGTTCAATCCAATAATCAGGCCAAAGCTCAGGGCAGGCAGCACAAGGTCAGTATGAGAGTTAGGCAGCAGTTTAGTCAGGCAGCAAAGGGTCAAAATCCAGTAGACAGAGGTCAGGCATGGATGATCAGAACAGATACAAAGTCTGACAATAAAGTTTGCAAACTCATCACGGTAAAAGTGCTAAAGACCTCATTGTTGAATTTCACTGTGGTTGCCTTCAAAGTAGTCCCCCTGTTAAGCTATGCACTGGTACCAGTGTCTCAGTAACACTTGGAAGCAATTTTGGGACTGGTTTTGTGGAATGGCCTTTAGCACTACTGTCGTATCACCTCAGAAAGCCTTCCTTTCGATATTTTCTTTATGTTTGGGGGTAATATTTGGGGTAGATTTGTGAATAGAGAGGGTGTTCCACCACAGTTTTTTGTTTACTAGCTAAAAACTCCCTAACAGACAGTGCCGTATGAGAAGGCGTGTTGTCCTGATGCAAGAGCCACAAGTTGTTTGAGAAAAGTTTGGGTATTTTTTTCAAGCAGCCTTTTCATCACTTCCAAATAGCACAAATTTGTTGACTATTTATCTTGTGGACCATTTTTGCACACATCTTCCCCATGCCAAATTTTTCAGTTAAGATTTTCCATACTGTTTCTCTGTTGATGTTCACCTACTCAGCTCCTGACAGTCAGCCGATGATTTTCACTCACAATTTGACTAACTTTTGCATTGTTTTTGTCAGTCCTGCTTGTTGTTGGCCATCTGATCTTTCTTCAGCACAAACTCTATTAATCCACTTGTAAACTGCCGTTTTCTTTATAGAATTATCCCCATAAACTTGCAATAACAGCTCCATGATTTCTTTAAAAAGACATTTTTTCATTGATTGTTGCTCAAATTCGAGCTCTGATATTCTTTCGATGCAAAAAGGAAACACGCACAGAAATTTAGTTGTCAGTCAGAATAACTGTTGTCGATATGCAAATACACAGCTATAAAGGCTAATATGATAGGGTTATAAAACTATACTCTAGGTTCTGTATAGTATTGCCCCAACAAACTTGCGCTGGGGAGTTTGTGAGCTTTATAGCAAACCTTCACAGGGAAACTGGCAGGCTAGAAACACTATTGCTCAGACCCCTCTTCCATTGGGAAGGTCCCTTAAACACCTAGTGGAAGGCTGCCATAGGCTGGAAGGGAAGGAATTAGGAAAGCATGTTCTCTGGCCTTTTAAGAGATGTATGCGCTCTCTTAGAAGAGAAGAGTAAGCAAGTCGAAGAAGCAGGCTGCTTAGGCTTGCCAGAACTCCGAGCTGTGGTGGATGATTCCTCCAATGGCCATGACTACCAGAAAAGCACAGAACCCTGGCAGGAACAGATTACTGGAGGAAGGCAAGAGACTGGTGAGTGAGCAAAGGCAGGCCAAGATGGACCACTGGCATAAAATATTTAATGTGGATGATCCCATTAACAATAAAAATTTTATCTCTATCACATACAATATCCACCAGTCTCCACGCCCCCAAGTACCCCCTCACAAGTACGTCTGCAATGGGAAGGCATTTTATGAAGCAGCACGTGCCCTGCCACTTCTTACATTTCTATGGTAGATAAAAGGACAGCTTAATAAGTCTGCTTAACACCTTTTTGCATGGATTGTATGGAGCACATTGTGCATGATCAGTCCCAACTTCATACAACCCCTTGCAGTGTGGATACACTATTGGAGAGGGATAAGTTACAGGGCTTCTCCAATTCTGGAAATAAAGGGGAATTTCAGTCAGCACATCCCAGTGCGCAGGTGCACGTTGCTATGGCTTAATGCACAAGGAAAGGAAAATACATACAATGCAACGGCACACTGCCAGCCAGATAAAGCACAAAATGCCATAGAGATATGAGGTATTCTGGAGCTAATGCTATGCTTGTTTAATAAATTAGAGACTCTTGGCAAATATATTTTGTACAAAATTATCTGGGCCCGTCCACCAAATCGTCAAGGTGATCTCTGTAGGACGGGAACCTAACACTATTTCCTACATGTTATGTGCCAACCTTGGCTTCCATATAATCAGGGGGTGTTTGATTCCATTTGGTCATGCACTCCTGACTAGCCCCGTCTGTCCCATAGGCTGATTTTAATTAGTGTAACTATAAAGCCGAGTGGACTCAGCATGCATGTTGGTACCTGCATCCCTGTATTAGTGGAGGCCTTTCAAGCACCAGAATTGGCAAAAGGCAGAGGGGACCCAGCATGCATGTGGAACCAAACACCCCCTGATTATATGGAAGCCAAGGTTGGCACATAACAGGTAGGAAATAGTGTTAGGTTCCCGTCCTACAGAGATCACCTTGACGATTTGGTGGACGGGCCCAGATAATTTTGTACAAAATATATTTGCCAAGAGTCTCTAATTTATTAAACAAGCATAGCATTAGCTCCAGAATACCTCATATCTCTATGGCATTTTGTGCTTTATCTGGTTGGCAGTGTGCCGTTGCATTGTATGTAATTCTGGAAATAAGTCTCCGCAGTTGGATCCCCACCAACCTAATATTTGTCACCTATTTAGTGTGTAGATGATAAACATTAATGGCTAAGATACTACTTCAATGAAAATATAGGCAAGTAGAGGACACATGTACTACTTCACCAGTGTTGCACTGGACCAAGAAAATACTAGAGGATCCTTCAGTAGGCCAAGATTCTGAAGCCATAATTGGCTCCAAAACTCCAAGAGAAAAAAAAAACATTTGGAGCTGCATTTGGAGCTAATCACTTGCTGCTAGGGTCTATTTCTTAGATTTAAAACCTATTATACTTTATTGATTATTCAAAGCTAAGCCCGGAGAATATTTTCCTGTGGTGGGTCCAAGGAAACCCAGTCTGACACACTGTACTTCACCCGTCCAAGAGCAGCACCGTTTGTTATCGTCAATACTAGGGAACAATGAGATGATTCTTCTGCACTTTATAAGCAAAATTCTAGGCTAAATTATTGTGTGCTGTATTCCCTATTTTACACTTTGGTTTAAAGATGGAATTAAAGCAACTTGTTTTCCTGTGCTCTTTTTTAACTTGCACCAGGGAACCATTATAAAAATTTACAAAAACATGGCTCACACAACAGGAACTGAAGAACTTTCCCATCATATAGGCCAATATAACACATCTATGTACAGTAAAACATGTTGCCATAAATTCATAGAGATTTGTTGATACACATGTAAGTCATGACAGTCCAGCATAGCGGGAGATGAAGCAAAGTTTATGGTTTGTGGATCTGCCCAGCTGGTTCCATAAATTGCTCACACCGGTAACTACAGCACCACCTATAGAGAGGGAAAACACTACTGTCTTAATAGAAAACTTTTACATTCCTTCACCAATATGTTTCCTGTTCGTTGATGCAGATTATATATTGTATTGTAGAGCTGACTTCTCGCCCCCACAAGTTTAATGACCATAGCAAAAATTTAGTAACCCACTGAGAAGCCAGTAAAGGAGTGGACGTGAAGTTCTCTTTAGATATGTTCTACATGTATTTTGTTATTTAATTTAAAGGGATTTAATTTGAAGACATTTACTAATGTGTTGTGTTTGTCCATATTGCCTGCTTTACTGGCTTGATTGATTTTTCCATCACATTATACACTGCTCATTTCCAGGGATTATGACCACCCTGCAATCCAACAGCAGTGGCTGTGCTTTCACACTTTGGGAAAATGTGCCGGCCTCTCTGGTTGCCAGGTCACATAGGCACTCATGCATAGCAACTCCCGTCCAAGATACCTTGTGTATGCGCTGCAGAGGTAGACATAGGCCCTGGGAACAAGCTCTCCATTAAGAGGGACTACTAAACATTTATAAGTGCTACTTAGCAAGTCATATGGAAAGGCTTTGGAGCAGACCATTATTTTTAGAAAAAGAACACCCTTATTAATATTGAGCTATTGGAGGGAGTTCCCTTTTTAACACTTCAATCTATTATCCATGGTAATTAAACAATTGTTAGTTGTTTCCCTTTGAAATTACAGCTGAACATGGGGGTCCTGCCAGCTTTGTCAGGATGTAATGTAAACAGATTATCCAAGTGAAAAACCACTTTGACGTTGCAATTGAATTGTCTGGTTCTTCTGTCTCTCCAGTGTGCTAGGAAGCTTTATACATCTTCTCGCAATGGTACTCTATAGTTATCATCTCTAGTAAAGATTGTTTTCTTAAAATTTCAAATTAGTCTTAATCTAATTCTTAGAAAGCATGCTTTGAGAAGACAATATGGCCATCCACTAGTCTTTTTACTACATATCTATCCTGAAAATACATTCCATAATTGCCTTAGTTTCGATTGTTTTTGTAAATTAAATATTCAGGGGATATTCAAGATCTGTCTAAGGAGAGATAAGTCTCTCGCTTAGTGATGTGACTGGATTAGTAATGTGTCATGTGCAATTATATTTTAGATTTATTATAATTAAAGCTATAGATTAAGCACATATTGGAACATGTTTCCTTGTCATCAGGTGCAAAAAAAGGGATGCATGCAATTAAAAGTTTCAGATAGCTCAGGGACTTCTGCAGAGTTCTCAGCCTTCAGTTCCTGCAGTGTAACAATTATATGCCGTAATGAAGCTTTCGCTTTTCTATGTCAGATTGAACTAGAGGGACTGGAATCAGCATAGAACTGTGGATTAAATTACCCAACCAGTGTATTCCAGACTTATCAATAGGTTTAATATGACTTTAGGCCACCATCCAACAACAACACAAATGTGAAATCTGCTTGTACCGGTCAATGGTACAATACTGAGGTCATGTTAGTAGAAGCTGTCACTGGTGCCTGTTTCTTCTCCAGTTTACCAGTCCATTATAAAGTTATAGACATGGTGTAATTGTCTGCCCTGGGATGCAAACAGGACGCTTTGCTAAAGATATGTTCACACCATGTTAGCTAATCCATGGTTCGTACCAAGCTCCTAACACTTTACACACTGTTTAACCTTGGGTGCGCCCAACCCAATTATCTCTTCAAAGATAATAAACACATCTTTGAAAATTTGCTTTCTTAAGGGGCCTTTATCACTGCTCCAACATTGGGCAGATCATCACTAACAAGTGTTTGTAGGAACGTTCGTTAACGATGATCTGCTGGTGTAAAGAAACCACTGATTACCTGATGAACGCTCATAAATCAGGCACTTGGATGTGGTCACCTAAATCATTGTTTGCCGACAGCAGAGGCTGTTTAGATGGCACAATTTGCTGCCAGCAAACAATGATTCTGTATGGGGAAGAGTGATGACATTAGTGATCGCTCCTAAACATACTGTGGAGGAGATCACTGCATGTAAATGTTTCTCCTCCACTGATGAGCAAGGGGCCTTTACTGTTTTGCATAGGATTGATGTTATTTATGAAGTGTATTTGTTACATATAAACAAATGGAGGCTGAAATGTTGGATAAGAATTATCAATAAATTATTTTCTGCTTCCATGACCTCATATGTAGCAATTACGGTACAAGAATTTATTTTTTTTTTTTAAAGGGGATAATTGACAAAAAGGCAACAAGGCAAATTTAAAAAAAACAAAAATAATTCCCATCAGATCTTGTCCATGATGGAGATCACAATCTAATATCAATGTGTCAGGTTTTAATATGGTTGTAGAGATAATGATTTCCCCCAATATAACTAGCCTTTCATTTTTCTGAATTGTGAACACTCACTGAGAAATAATGACATGAAAACGGAGATAAGCAAATTGATTCCGAAATTCAAAAATTCACCCCAAATCTTTCAAAAAATTTGGCTTCATTAGAATCTGAATTTTGTGTGATGCAATCCAGGAGAATCATGGAGTAGATGTGGTGATGCGTTCTACGCTGGGAAGAAGCATGTGCTTCTTGTTTTGCAGCGCTCACCCCCACAGATTAGATACTGTGATGACCTATCCAGAGGTCTAAAGTTTTGGGAAGCCATTTTTAATGAGGGGAGGTCGTATAATTCCTCTTCCAGATGGTGATATTTTTAATGAACCGCTGCATCTCCATTTAGACACGTGAGAACAGTGAATGCCCTATTATTGGCTTAATGATTGTGTCCATTTTCGGCACATCAATTAAACTTTCCACATCTTTTTACTGGCTATGGACCTCCTGGTTTTATTTAATTTTGTTTATCTGGGAGTGTTATATAAACTCTTGTCACTCTTACAGTCCCCTGTTGAACCCCCCACTTGTCAGGATAGTATAGTGATATTTCTAGAATACAGAACAGGGATAGGTTCCAGTTCTGTGCCGATTTCCCATTGCAGAGTATCGCACAGAGTAGGGGTTCTAGGGACTTTGCAGGGTGAGTTGTGCCCCACTGCCATAAAAAAGAAAACTTCCCCTGCCAGATTGGCAAAGAAATGGTTCATTGAGGTCCCCAGACCTCAACCCAATCGAACCCTTGTGGGTAAAGATAAAGAAAGAGTGAGTCGACCAGTATGCACCAACATTGGGAACATGTAGTTGAAACCTGGGAGCAGATTTTGCTTGAGACATTCTTGAATCTGATCGAGAGCATGCCCAGAAGGATTCAGGCAATGTTGAAAGCCAAAGGTGGATTTAGAAAATACTAACAAAATAATAAAAATTTTGAATTTTAGGTGCAAAACAGTAACAATGCAGGTACATGACAAGAATCTGTATAACTAATCATATGCTAAATAGTCCAATAGTCCAATTTATATATGAAGTAGCCAAGATGATTGCCTATACAATGATGGCAGTCTCACGTTCAAAGCTGTAGTAGATGGTGAGATATGGAGTCTGAAAGTCAAAAAGTCAAAAAAATTGTTACCCTTTTGCTTGTCAGTGTATATTGTTGTTGGACTTATTTATCAAGATCTCCTTTTTTTCTATAAGTTACATCTTAATACAGTGCTCTCTGTGACAGGAATCATGGAGGAGAGCAAGAAAAGGCAGAGAGAGACTTTTCCAGACGATCAGTGTATTTTTAATTCATACGAAAATCACATTTTAAGAAATTTGCTAATTTCTATGTACAGTTCTTTACCCTCAGATTGAAAGATTAATAAATTTAATTTAATAAAGTAAATATTATTTAGCACATTTATAATGGTTTTTAATACTACAGAAATAAAAAAATGTTAATCATTTTAAAAATTATGCAGTCTATTACATCTATGGCCAAGTTTACAAATTAGCCACAATTTCTTTGGTGGACTATTCATTTTTGACCATGTTTTTGGGGTACAAGAGGAAGCTGAAATGCCCAAGGAAAACCCATAAAAGCATGAGCAGGACATATTATATTCATGTGGGTTATTCAAGACAATAGTGACCAGTAAGCCATCATGGTATAAAAAGAGGAAAAATAAGAATAAAGCTGCCAATCAATATATAAATAAACTGAATTGACCCAAAATTTTCCTAATGCAAGGCCAATGTTGAAGACCAGGGCATAAAGCTGTATACAGTACACATTATTTAGAAAAGGATCTTATCAGAATTGAACCCTAGATCTCAGTTTAGGATCAACATCCTAGAAACGAATACAACATGCAACAAGTATAAAACAAAAATAAAGCTACATCCCACTTTGGACTATGTTTACGTATCAAAATCTGCCATAAATTCATGATTGTGCAGAATGACCCATTAAAACAAGTGAAGTAGAAGACAAATAACAACAGACACACTGTATAAACAGGATATATCGTCCAGACATGAAATTCCACAAGATGTTTCAGCAGCTTTCATGTGGTATATCCAATGTTCTGTTAGGAAGATGAAAAATGCAAACAATCATCAAAGTATGACTAGCGGCCACTGAAGAAAAAATCCTGCTTACTGTGTTCTCAGTCTGGTTCACCTGATCTCCTCAGCAGTGCCAAGAATGAGGGAGGTGGGACAGACATAGAGCTTAGGCAAAAATCCAAAGCGGTCATGGAGAAGGGAAAGACATATGAATCCCCAGTTGGTTATAACATGGCTTATTTGATCAAGTGGACAGGAAACACTTGTAGAGTACACCCAGTGTATACGATACCTGTGAAATACCCACATGGCAATTATTTGCTCAATGAGAACTAAAAACATTACATGAAATATGGTTATGAGCTGAGTTATGGCTACTTAACGGACCTCCACTTAAGATCTGGCTGGGAGCTGATATACCACCCACACAATAATGGACAACAGACAAATAAAATAGCAAGAATGTGCGCCTCAGCAGTTATCAAAAATAACAGCAAAAGATATTCTAACTATTTCCAGAAATGAAAATGTAATACTGCTAGAACAATTAGATACCACAACTTGTACACTGACCTATGACGGTGTCCTGAGGATGATTGAAATGTGATCGTAGATGTTTAAGCCTTAAGATTGCAACCTGAAAAGAATCCTAATATTTTTTTGCAAATCCTTCTACATCTTTAATCCATACCAACCTTACTAATAACATGTTTATATGTCTAGAACATTTTTGTGCAATAAAAGGGATCTCTGAGACTCCCAAAAATTTAGCTACAGATAGGAAATGTTATAAAATAAGAAAATGAGCATTGCTCATCTATCTAATGCCTTGTCGTTCTTACTCCGGTGCTCTCAACGGTCTTCATTTCTGGACAGGGGCGTAGCTAAAGGCTCATGGGCCCTGGTTCAAGAGTGCAGCTTGGACCCCCCTTGCCTTAGTGCTTTGTGGCAAGGGGCAGGAGAGGCAAAAATTGATATGCCCCCCTCATGCCAAATTCACTGTAGCCCGAGGTGTAACTGGACCTGCATGCACTTTCTATAATACTGGTGTCTTCTTATGCAGCACAAGGGTCTCTGGGCCCTCTCAGGCTCCTGGGCTCGGTAGCGACTGCTACCTCTGCACCCCCTATAGCTACTCCCGTTTCTGGCGATGTGACAAGGACATGTACCCTGTGTGACCTCGGCGCTACTGCCGGCAACTGGCTTCAGTACCACATGGGGTACACTGGCTTGTTATAAGTGCAGTTCTGAAAAACAAAAATAGTCAGGAGCATTTCAACTATGGACACCTGGGCCCTGTATAAACTAATAAGGGAATATGTGTTTTATAGAGTTATCAATGTGTCTTTGTAAGGGTACGGCCACACCATCAGGTTTCCTGATGTAGTTTTGGAAGCCAAAACCAGGAGAGAATTTAGAAAATAGGAGAAATACTATCAGTCCTTTATGCTTTCTCTCTTTTAATAATCCACTTCAGATTCTGGCCTCCAAAACTGCATCAAGAAACCTGACCACATGGACGTACCCTAAGGGCCATGCAGAATGAAGAGGCCACTCGAGGCACACTAGCAGGTATGGATGCATAGCTACCATAGGCCAGGATGTACTATACAATGAAGGGGCCACAACGTTCACTGGAGACCTACTGTCATTTCATGTTGCTGATTGAAGGGAGTTCTGGGGTTCAGACGTCTATCTATCATAGATTTTCAAATTTAGTTTATCATAACTTAGATGCGTTAAGTAAATGCGTTAAGCAAAAAATTTCACAAAAAGGTTAAAGGGGTTTTCCAGGATTTTACTACTGATGACCTATCCTAGGCTGCTCCTAGGCCACGTGACTGATGAACGTGATGTCACTGGCCTAGGAAAAGCTAAGAGAAGGCCGCGGTGCTCACGGGTGTCGGACCCCCACAGATCAGATACTGATGACCTATCCTGTAGTAGTAAAATCCCGGAAAACCCCTTTACCTAACTCTTTCAATGTATTTCAATGGCTTTTGTCACAAGATGGCATGAGATAACACTGTGCTATCAGAGTCATCAGAGTGAATTTTAGCTCGGCTAAATCTGTAACTTTTAAAAAAAATCTTTTTATAGTACCCTGCACATAACATATTCACTTGGCAAAGTGCATAATTTACCAACAATAAATTAACAATGACATGTATGTGTATGTATCCGTGTGAGAGATATTAACCTCCCACATCAAGCTAATATAATTGAACATCCTGCCATAAAGTCAGCATCTAACACACGGGCATAAATTACAGCGTAACAGCAGCACTAGGAAAATACTCCTTTATTTCACATGTAAAACACCAGCTGTAACACTTCATAATTCTAAATGAATATATTAGTTTTACAAATGTAATCTCAACATCCCACTGCTGACATCAAAACGGGGGAAAGGCCGCAAAGACAGAACCACAGACTTCTGTGAAAACACGACAAGTGCATAACCTTCCGTATATTACACAAATAAAGGAGGTATTAAAACCATATTAAAGTAATGAAAAAGTATGTGTGAACATTTACATAAGAGTTCATGTGTATCCATTCTTCGGAGCAAGGGGGCGGCCAGACCACTTTCCTATATTGTTAATAAATGATCGGGGAAAAAAATGATATGGCATTGAGTTATTTCTACAGATCAGGGCGAATTTTATTTTATTTATTTTAAACTCAATATGGATAGTTTATCTTTGGCCCACTCAACCCTCATTTTGGCATTCTTCGACCCTTTTTAAATAGAAGCTTGTTTTCTATGGCACAGTTAAAGAAGTTATACATTTTGTTGAATATGCACAGAATGCATTTTCATATAAACAGACACTTTGTGTACCATATTTTTCGCCCTATAAGACGCAGCGGCCAATAAGACGCAACCAGGTTTTAGAGGAGGACAATAAGAAAAAAATATTTTTCATTAGACCGCAAATCAGACCACCAATATCAATCAGACCTCAGCTCACAGCCCCAATCAGACCCCCAATGTTAATAAGACCCTCAATCAGGCCTCAGATCAGACCCAGAATCAGACTTCAGATCAGACCCCAATGTGAATGACCCCCAATCAGACCTTAGATCAATATAAAGAAGACCCCCCCATTCAGACCTCAGATGAGACCTTTATACAAGCCCAATGCCATATATCAGCCCCCAGCCATATTTCAGCAATCCCCTGTAACCAAGAAATATATACCTGTATCCATATGCTATATACCATACTGGTGCCTATGTACTGTATACCTCTGTCCATGTGCTGTATAACGGTACCCATGTGCTATATACCATACTTCTTCTTCCTCCTGCCATCGGCTGTGCTGTGACCTGATACATATATATATATATACACAGTGGTCCCTCAAGTTACAATATTAATTGGTTCCAGGACGACCATTGTATGTTGAAACCATTGTAAGTGAAGTAATCAGTTCCAAAGTACCAAAATGTCATCCAAGATCAGATAAAATTAAGTTTTAAGAAAAATAAGCAGATAACTAAGACTGATAAAACAAGTCCTTACATCTAACAGTCAGGGATAGCTGATAACTAGCAACCAATACAGCTATTTTACCAGAGAAGTGGCCCTGATTGGTTGGATCTGAGTCTGAGACATTGTATGTTGAGCCTAGTTTCAACTTACGATGGGTCAGAAAAGACCATTGTATGGATATTGTATCCTGAGGCCATTGTATCTTGAGGGATCACTATATATATTAGAGATGAGCGAATCATCAAAAATTTGCTTCGGCGAATAATCGCCGAATTTCTGACAAGATTCGTTCATAATACAAATTTATTCGGTCGAATTTGCGTTAAAAAATAATTGTTTTGCGAACATTCCTGCACAAATTACGAACATACAGTCAGTGTTGTTAAAAGTACACAATACGTAAGCATTAGCGTACAAAGTGTGTACGAATCCTTAGCGTACTATTGACTCGCGGTTGCGTCGTACGCACGGTGCTAGGCCGTGGCGCACAGTCTTTAGAGGCAGTCCATATGAGCTTGAAAAGTAAGGTACTAGCTATCTGGCTAAGTGCATAATTTACTAAAAAACACCGTACAATAAGTGTATAATAGGACACATTGCAGTATCTGAAAAAGAATACACACAATGGGCTAAAGTGCTTGAACGTTGCTGAACCTATAAAAACATCATTGCTAAAACACAGCAAAGACAATTATGCAAACATTTCAGTGCAATCAATTTCACATTTGCAAGCATAATAGGCTCAGATACACATTTGAGTCTCGCCTTGTGGCTGCTTTGCATGATAAAACACTGGAACACAGTCCAAAATTCAATTGTAATCGACGTGAGATAATTTTGTAATCCAAACAGGTAACGTGTAATCTACATGGATAATATAAAATAGTAGCAAATAGAGAACCCTTTTTGCAAAGGGGGCTCCCAAATAACCTGATAAGGGGGGAAAGGAAAATAGGTGCGCTTAGGCGCACCTGGGAATTTTCAGCAGAATGGGGGAAGTCCTGACAAGCCATGTCCATCTGGGTGAGAGTCAAACAGGGGGCAATACAAACTAAACAAACAAAACAAGTGCCAACTAGCTCTCACCCGTCAGGTGCAGTCCATGTTGTGGCTTCCATAGGTCCTCCAGAAATGTCCTATCACTCAGCCAGTAGAAGGGTTCCCCAGATGAGGGACCTGAAGTCCTCCTCGCTTGAACTACTACTGAATGAGATCAGAGGACGCTCCTGCCTCCTGTAGGCCAAGCTGGCTGCCGTGGTGGAGCTCCACTGCCCTCTTCTGCCAGAAGTCAGACTTGACCGGGTCCGGGTGGTGGTCACACTGGTGAGCGCTGCAGCCACTTGTGCCTTTACTTTTCCAGATTCTCCTGCCGGGACAGCAGGGGTAAGGACTTCTGGCTGCAGCAGTTGAGGCAAGGCTACACCCAGGGAAGAAGGCCCAGCTCCCCTGGCTGCTGCTGACTTCATTTTCCAGGGTAGTTGGTACTGGTGGATCACCGTGGATTGGTTTCATCAGCTGACCCAGCTGAAAGGACTGGGATGTAGTGGTGGTGGCAGTCCAGGGATCAGAGGCTCCGGCTGTGGCTTCTCCCTGAAACGGAGGGTGCCATCTGGTGACTTCTGGTGGTTCCTCCGGCCAAACTTCTGGTGGTGATGTAGGGACCAGGGGCTTAGATAATAAGGTAACCCCAGTAGCAAAGGGGCCTTTCAGGGATGCCATGCGGGTGTATTCCACCTGATCCCCCACGTACAGGCTGTGACGGGGTTGGGGCAGATACGGCCGTTTCACTGACCTGCGGTCCACAAAGTACTTCTTGCCATCCTCGTCATCCACCAGGAAGCCAGAGTCTCGCTCCACTGAAAACTACTACTACCTTTTGCCACTCCAGTGTAGGGTCTCCCGACCTCTGATGGTCCAGTACTTGGATGACCCAGTCCTCCACTGCATTCTTGTAGTCCCAGAGGGTCTGGGCGTGGGCTGTCACTGATGCTGGCACAATCGGATTCTGCTGCATGGAAGGTGTTGTTGTTCTCCTCCTGGGCGGCGAAGTGGACCGCACCAGCTGCACCAGCTGGCAAGGCGAATATCGACTAGGTGAGACTCTCTTGCACAATTGTGATGCTCTGATCTTTGGAGCAGGCGGTGGTTTGGGGTACTCATTTCCAAAGACCATCTCTCCCCACTTTGGTCGCAGTTGCTTCGCCATGCTGTGGTATCTTGCTTCGCCATGGCGTGGTATCTTGTTCACCACTTGCTTGAACTGGAGAAAATAGTTAGTTCCCGGTGGGCCGGGCTGGCTTTTCCCACTCTTGAGGGGGCGTATCGTCATTTTCCCGCTTCTGGGGGCAGGGGGAGGGGGCAAGAAGAATGTGTATGTTGCGTACATAGCGTACGTAGTGTACGTAGCATTAGCATTTAAAATTTTAAGAAAATTTACGAATAATACAAAGCAAATCTGAAAAAATCCGGATTTGCTTCGGAGTAGGAAAGAAGCAAACGAATCTACGAAGCGGCAAATAGATTCGCTCATCTCTAATATATATATATTAGGGATGAGCGAACTTTTGAAAAGTTCGGTTCGGTTCGCTTCGGCGAACTTTCTTGAAGTTCGGATTCGTACGAACCGAACCTAAAACGAACCTTGCTATAATGGCTGAATAATTGCTTCTACAATAATGGGAGTCAGATAGGGTACAGTTTCGTTTACTTGCAGTTGCTATTACAATGAAAAAAGTGGAAAAAATCCAAGTGACTTCAACAACGGCGACGCAAAATCTACGCATATTTGAGAATCTACACTAATGCGTACGCTAATGCGAACATTCCCGCACAAATAACGAACATACAGTCTAGCGTTGTCAAAGGTACGCTACTTAACTAAATGAATATGTACGCATTAACGTACGCATGCACTGCGTCCGCGAACATTCCTACACAAGTAACGAACATACAGTCTAGCGTTGTCAAAGGTACGCTACTTAACTGAATATGTACGCATTAGCGTACTCATATACTGCGTCTGCGAACATTCCTACTCAAGTAACGAACATACAGTGTAGCGTTGTTAAAAGTACGCTACTTAATGGAATACGTACGCATTAGCGTACATTCTCAATAAATATGCGTATATTTTGCGTCTCCGTTATTTTAACCAGATTCGTTACGAACTTTGTCAAAATTCGGTTCGGTAACGAACCGAACTTTTGGGAAAGTTCGTAACGAATCTGGTTCGTTACGGTTCGGTTTGCTCATCCCTAATATATATATATATTTATTTTATAATTTTTAATATATAAAAGTAATGTATCATTGTATCATGAATGTCTTGCTAGTTTCAGTAATTAGATGTAAGCCTGTCAAAGAGAAATGTAAAGTGGTGTACGACTATGGTTTTCACATTGTGTGGCCACTGGCACTGTGCCTATGTAACCAGGAGGCAGATAATGGCTGTAATACACAACTATGGCCCAATGGAGATCAGATAAGCCTTTGATCTCTGTCATTTGACCCCTTACATCTTGTGGTCTCTAATTACAGTGGAGCCTATGCTGTTTGACAGGGGAAGGGAGCTCTCACTGTCATCTATCGAGGTGCCAATGGGTTTCCACCCCTGCTGGTGGTCTGGAAAAAAGAAGCAATAATACTTTGTAATGCCATGTATTCCAAAGCGTTAAAAAAGTAATTCAGCAATTGCTGCTTCAAGGCCTCCTATGGCATTTAAAAAACTAGATTCAAGTTGAATAAAGTTTACTTTAAAAAAAATCAACCCCTCAAAAAATACAAAAAACATCTTTTTAGCCTTTTATTAATAAAAATTATTATATGTACCAAAATTTTATCATATCAATAAAACTGGCAATACACACTTTTTAGCAGATTAAAGTTAAAGTGTGATTTTACTGCAACTCAAGTAGCAAAAAACTGAAAGGCAAAATTGCTGGGATTTATTAGGATTTCCCCTCTCTCCCCCCCAAAAAATAAGAAAAGCTGATCAACAAATTATATGTAAGCCAAAATGCCGCTTAAAAATGTAACTCTTCTGACCAGAGATTTCCTAAAATTTGTTTCAGTCCGATTCCTTTGAATCGACTACGAAGTTTGATTCAGGTAAAAATGTATTCTACTTGAATCAAAGTGCTTTAGATGTCTGGAACTTTTCTTTCTCTTTCTCTCTAATATCGACCCAAATAAGACTACTTTAACACAAGCGTTTTTGCAGGATCCTTCATGGATCTGCAAAAATGCTTTGAAGACTGTTCAGTTTTGTCCTAATGCATTCTGAATGGAAAAGGATCCGTTCAGAATGCATCAGTTTTGCTTCAGTTCAGTCAGCATTCCGCTTTGGAGGGAGACACTAAAACTCTGCTTGCTGCGTTTTGGTGTCCGCATGAAGAAACTGATCCAAACGGATCCGTCATGACTCACAATGTCAGACACAATAGAAAACGGATCCGTTCCCCATTGACTTTCAGTGGAGTTCATGACAGATCCGTCTTGGCTATTTAAAAGATAACAGATGCAGACGGTTGTATTATCATGACGGAACCATTTTTGCTGGTGTGAAAGTAGCCTTAGGGTCCATTCACACGAACGTATATTTGCGGGCCCACATTACTGCAGACCCGCAAATATACGGGGGCCGCCCGGCGTGTGTTCCGCAGAGCTCGGAACACAGGCCGTGCGGCTCCATTGAGAATGCCTATACTTGTCCGTGCACATGGACAAGTATAGGACATGCTTCTAAAGAGCCGCGGCACGGAGCTAGCTCCGTGCCACGGCTCCCGGCCCCATAGAGGTGAATGGAGCCGCATCTATTCCCGCATTTTTGCGGATAGATACGGCCCCATTCACACGGTTGTGTGAATGGAGCCTTATTCTCAATAAATTCTGAATCTACAGAATCAGTACATGAATGGAAAATAAAAAAGCTATGGTTGAAGCTCAACAATGAAAAACTGAAAAAAACAGCCTTGATCCAAAATAGATGAATCCTTAAGGGGTTCATTTTATAGTTATTTATATTTTACTTTTTTTTTAAAACTTCCCTGAGACAGCCATACTGGAGGAACATACTTGCTTCTTGTATTGTCTATAAAGACAAAGCAGCGGGGTTTATGCAGGGACAAATTTAATGATCTAAAAAGTGTCATTAAACCAATAAAGTCTCCAGGAAGAGATTGATTATAGCCTCTCTCCCAGAAACCAGCAAGTTTCAGGGGATCTGCATACAGACCCTTTTCTGTGTGAATATAGTGTTGCTATCCTGCCTTATCTAGACCTCAGTCAGTATCATACAGCTGCCATCTATCAATAATTCTCCAAACCTTTATCGCTAATGAGAGATAAATCTGCTAATCTTACTCCAGTCTACACAGCAAAGCTGAAATGTGATTTGCTAAAAATGAAACATCAATCTATAATAACCACTCTAATGTCCAGTGTGAAAACTGTAGTATTTCTAGATTTTCATTTTATAGACACCCACATGAAAATTAAAAAAAAAGTTGGTCAAACATTTGATTTAATTAGTATTGACAACTTTTATTGACCATTCATCCATAAATGTAATTGTTCTATGAGAGCAGATTGCATTATGGGTGCTGAGTAGAGATGAGCAAGTAGTGAAATATTCGAAAGTTCGAAATTCGATTCGAATAGACCGCGAAATTCGACTATTCGACCGAATATCGAATCCTATTAAAGTCTATGGGAAAAAAATGCTCGCCACTTGGAAATCTCAATTCGACCACTTGGAGGTCACCAAGTCCACCCTGAAACCTCAGAAAAGGATGCCAACACTGCTGGAATGCAACTGGGACAGCAGGGGAAGCATGTCTGGGTGCATATAACGCGCCCAAGTCGCACTATTACGCCACTATCACAGCCTCTCAACAATACACTCCAAAGACAATATAACCTCTCTGTAAAGTGAGACCATACAAGGAAACCTTCTTTCCTCTACATTGCCATGGACCCCAAGCCAAACTAGACAAAAAAGAAGATGAAATTCTGCACCCCTTAAAATCACGTTGCCTATGACAACCACAGATGGCATAGGCAAGGGGGAAAGCAAATAGACCCCACCCCTAATTGTCATTGTGTGTGTGTGAGATGTGGTCAGACATGTCTTCTTTAAATGTAAAAACAACTCAAACACATGCAGAAGCCTTAAAATGGCCAAATTGTTGGCGCTAGAGATGTCAGTGACCCGACCTGGCCCAGTGTCATGTCTAGCAGGTAAAGCAGTGGGGATGTTGAGGGATGCGTAGGACCGCAAAAGGCAGGAAGAGGCCGTGGGCTGGCCAGAGGCTCATGGAAAATTTTGTGGAGGCCCAAGAGGTGAGACGTCGTAAAAATTGTGTGGAGGCTAAAGAGGTGAGACCTCTTAAAAATTATGTGGAGGCCCAAGAGCTGAGACCTCTTAAAAATTATGTGGAGGCCCAAGAGGTGAGATCTCTTAAAAATTATGTGGAGGCCCAAGAGGTGAGACCTCTTAAACATTTTGTGGAGGCCAAGAGGTGAGACCTCTTAAAATTATGTGGAGGCCCAAGAGGTGAGACCCGTTAAAAATTGTGTGGAGCTAAAGAGGTGAGACCTCTTAAAAATTGTTTGTAGGCCCAAGAGGTGAGACCTGTTAAAATTATGTGGAGGCCCAAGAGGTGACACCTCTTAAACATTTTGTGGAGGCCCAAGAGGTGAGACCTCTTAAAATTATGTGGAGGCCCAAGAGGTGAGACCTCTTAAAGATTTTGTGGAGGCCCAAGAGGTGAGACCTCTTAAAGATTTTGTGCAGGCCCAAGAGGTGAGACCTCTTAAAAATTATGTGGAGGCCCAAGAGGTGAGACCTCCTAAAGATTTGTGGAGGCCCAAGAGGTGACACCTCTTAAAAATTATGTGGAGGGCCCAAGAGGTGAGACCTCTAAAGATTTTGTGGAGGCCCAAGAGGTGAGACCTGTTAAAATTTGTGGAGGCCCAAGAGGTGAGACCTGTTAAAAATTATGTGGAGGCCCAAGAGGTGAGACCTGTTAAAAATTATGTGGAGGCCCAAGAGGTGAGACCTCTTAAAGATTTTGTGAGGCCCAAGAGGTGAGACCTCTTAAAGATTTTGTGGAGGCCAAGAGGTGAGACCTCTTAAAAATTATGTGGAGGCCCAAGAGGTGAGACCTGTTAAAAATTATGTGGAGGCCCAAGAGGTGAGACCTCTTAAACATTTTGTGGAGGCCCAAGAGGTGAGACCTCTTAAAAATTATGTGGAGGCCCAAGAGGTGAGACCTCTTAAAGATTTTGTGGAGGCCCAAGAGGTGAGACCTCTTAAAGATTTTGTGCAGGCCCAAGAGGTGAGACCTCTTAAAGATTTTGTGGAGGCCCAAGAGGTGAGACCTCTAAAGATTTTGTGGAGGCCCAAGAGGTGAGACCTCTTAAAGATTTTGTGGAGGCCAAGAGGTGAGACTCTTAAAGATTTTGTGCAGGCCCAAGAGGTGAGACCTCTTAAAGATTTTGTGGAGGCCCAAGAGGTGAGACCTCTTAAAGATTTTGTGGAGGCCCAAGAGGTGAGACCTCTTAAAGATTTTTGTGGAGGCCAAGAGGTGAGACCTTTTAAAAATTATGTGGAGGCCCAAGAGGTGAGACCTCTTAAAGATTTTGTGGAGGCCCAAGAGGTGAGACCTCTTAAAGATTTTGTGCAGGCCCAAGAGGTGAGACCTCTTAAAGATTTTGTGGAGGCCCAAGAGGTGAGACCTCTTAAAGATTTTGTGGAAGCCCAAGAGGTGAGACCTCTTAAAATTTTGTGGAGGCCCAAAGAGGTGAGACCTCTTAAAGATTTTGTGGAGGCCAAGAGGTGAGACCTCTTAAAAATTATGTGGAGGCCCAAGAGGTGAGACCTCTTAAAGATTTTGTGGAGGCCCAAGAGGTGAGACCTCTTAAAAATTATGTGGGAGGCCCAAAGAGTGAGACCTCTTAAAGATTTTGTGGAGGCCCAAAGAGGTGAGAACCTCTTAAAGATTTTGTGGAGGCCCAAGAGGTGAGACCTCTAAAGATTTTGTGGCAGGCCCAAGAGGTGAGACCTCTTAAAAAATTATGTGGAGGCCCAAGAGGTGAGACCTCCTAAAGATTTTGTGGAGGCCCAAGAGGTGACACCTCTTAAAAATTATTGGAGGCCCAAGAGGTTGAGACCTCTAAAGATTTTGTGGAGGCCCAAGAGGTGAGACCTCTTAAAGATTTTGTGGAGGCCCAAGAGGTGAGACCTCTTAAAGATTTTGTGCAGGCCCAAGAGGTGAGACCTCTTAAAAATTATGTGGAGGCCCAAGAGGTGAGACCTCCTAAAGATTTTGTGGAGGCCCAAGAGGTGAGACCTCTTAAAAATTATGTGGAGGCCCAAGAGGTGAGACCTCTTAAAGATTTTGTGGAGGCCCAAGAGGTGGAGACCTCTTAAACATTTTGTGGAGGCCCAAGAGGTGAGACCTCTTAAAAATTATGTGGAGGCCCAAGAGGTGAGACCTCTTAAAGATTTTGTGGAGGCCCAAGAGGTGAGACCTCTTAAAGATTTTTGTGGAGGCCCAAGAGGTGAGACCTTCTTAAAGATTTTGTGGAGGCCCAAGAGGTGAGACCTCTTAAAGATTTTGTGGAGGCCCAAGAGGTGAGACCTCTTAAAATTTTGTGCAGGGCCCAAGAGGTGAGACCTCTTAAAAATTATGTGGAGGCCCAAGAGGTGAGACCTCTTAAATTTTGTGCAGGCCCAAAAGGTGAGACCTGTTAAAAATTATGTGGAGGCCCAAGAGGTGAGACCTCTTAAAGATTTTGTGCAGGCCCAAGAGGTGAGACCTGTTAAAAATTATGTGGAGGCCCAAGAGGTGAGACCTCTTAAAAAATTTTGTGGAGGCCCAAGAGGTGAGACCTCTTTAAACATTTTGTGGAGGCCCAAGAGGTGAGACCTCTTAAACATTTTGTGGAGGCCCAAGAGGTGAGACCTCTTAAAAATTTGTGGAGGCCCAAGAGTGAGACCTCTTAAACATTTTGTGGAGGCCCAAGAGGTGAGACCTCTTTAAAAATTATGTGGAGGCCCAAGAGGTGAGACCTGTTAAAAATTATGATGGAGGCCCAAGAGGTGAGACCTCTTAAACATTTTGTGGAGGCCCAAGAGGTGAGCCATAAATATATAAATTTTTCTTATTTACGGAGCAATTCTACGGCGGTGAAGGAGGGGCGGAGGAGGGTGGAGGAGGAAATGGCACTTCATTACAGATGGCACTTCACTTTTGGCTGCTTTCCACGGTTGGAGAAGCAAAGTCCGGTCAATCCACTTGCTGTTCATTTTGATTAGCGTCAGCCTGTCGGCACTGTCGGTTGACAGGCGGCTGCGCTTATCGGTTATAATGCCCCCGGCTGCGCTGAACACCCTTTCTGATAGCACGCTGGCGGCAGGGCAGGCAAGCACCTCCAAGGCGTACAGGGACAGTTCCAGCCACGTGTCCAACTTGGAGACCCAGTAAGTGTAGGACGCCGAGGGATCGGGGAGGACAGGGGTACGGTCTGCCAGGTACTCCCGCAACATCCGCCGATACTTGTCCCTCCTGCTGATAGCGGGCCCCGCAGTGATGGAAGTTGCACGAGGGGGTGCATGAACGTGTCCCACACCTTGGAGAGTGTTCCCCTGGTGGCTGTGGGCCTGATGATGTTGTGGGACTCTGGGAGACCCTCTCCTCTCTGCCGCCAGCGATGGTGGGTGGGAAAATCTCCATCATGTTCTGCACGAGTTCCCTCTGGTATTCCAGCAATCGATTCGTCCTCTCCTCTACCGGAATAAAAGAGGAGACGTTATCTTTATACCGGGGGTCCAGGAGTGCGAAGACCCAGTACAGTTTGTTCTCCACTATCCGGACAACACGTGTGTCCCGGGAAAAGCAGCCCAGCATGAAGTCAGCCATGTGTGCCAGACTCTGAATAGGCATGACCTCACTGCCCCCACCAGAAGGATCACTTGCCATTTCCTCCTCTTCCTCTTCCGCCTCCTCTCCGCCCCATCCGCGCTGAACCAATGGGACGCACACAGCCTGACTGCTACCCTCGCCGCCAGCATCCTCCTCCTCTTCCACAGCCACCTCCACGTCGTCCTCCTCCTCATCCTCCTCCTCCTGCAACTGCCACCGTGAAGCAGACAAAAGTGTGGTCTGACTGTGTAGCTCCGTTGCGTCTCCTCCTACCCCCGTCTCCTCTGCGTGCAATGCGTTCTCCCTTATTGCGATGAGCGATTCTTTAAGGACGCATAGGAGCGGGATGGTTACGCTCACTATAGCGTCCTCGCTGCTGACCTTCTTGGTGGACTCCTCAAAGATACGCAGTACATCGCATATGTCTGCCATCCATGGCCACTCGTGGTTGGCAAACTGAGGGAGCTGAGTTGGAGGCACGCGTGGATTCATAATCTGGTACTCCATCAATGCTCTCTGCTGCTCACACACCCTGGCCAACATGGAATAGGTGGAATTCCAGCGAGTCGGCAGGTCGCACAACAGCCGATGTTCAGGCAAATGGAGGCGTTGCTGGAGTTTTTTTAAGCTAGCAGCAGCTACAGTTGACTTCCGAAAGTGAGCGCACAAGCGCCGCACTTTCACCAGTAGCTCTGCCAGGTTGGGGTAAGTCTTTAGAAATTTTTGGACTACCAGATTAAAAACGTGGGCCAGGCATGGTACGTGATTGAGTTCGGCAAGCTCCAGAGCCGCCACCAGGTTACGGCCGTTATCGCACACGACCATGCCTGGTCCTAGCTGCAGCGGCGACAGCCACATCTCCGTCTGCTGCAATATGGCGTCCCTCACCTCTGGGGCGCTGTGCTTCCTGTCGCCCAAGCTGATGAGCTTAAGCACCGCCTGCTGACGTCTCCCCGCGCCAGTGCTGCAACGCTTCCAGCTAGCGGCTGAGGGCGATGTTAAGGCAGAGGAGGAGGAGGAGGAGGAGGAGGAGGGGGGTTTATCAGAACCCATGCTGGCAATCTTGGGCGGGGGTGGTAGGTAGGCCGTCTCTGTTTGCGACCCCGTCCCCGCTTCCACTACATTCACCCAGTGTGCCGTCAAAGAGATGTAGCGTCCCTGGCCGCAAGCGCTTGTCCACGAGTCGGTGGTCAAGTGGACCTTTGCGCTGACTGCGTACCTCAGGGCCCGCCTGATGTTACGCGACACGTGCTGGTGCAGGGCGGGGACGGCACTCCGGGAAAAGTAGTGGCGGCTGGGGACGGAATAGCGAGGTGCGGCAGCCGCCATCAGGTCGCGGAAGGCCTGCGTCTCCACAAGCCTAAACGGCAACATCTCCAGGGCCAGCAGTTTGGAGATGTGGCAGTTTAAGGCTTGGGCTTGGGGGTGACTCGAGGCGTACTTCCGCCTGCGGTCGAACGCCTGCGAGATGGACAGTTGATGGGACGAGGAGTGTGAAGGTGCAGGCGAAGAGGCGGGGGAAGGGAGGCTGAAGGAGAAGGCCCAAATAGCCGAGGCAGAGGCAGATGTGGAGGTGTCGTGGCTGGGAGTCTGACCGCCAGTGGCAGCACACAACAAAGGGAAGAGGCAGTGGCAGCAGGACCGGGCAGGTTGTATTGCGT